>CM021738.1:21307112-21492214 GCA_011075105.1 Heteronetta atricapilla | reverse complement strand
CCCCCTTTTCCCCCCCCCCCCCCCCCCCTTTGAGGTTTTGGGCCCCCTGCCTCAGATCCTGAGGCTCCGCAGGCAGCCTGAGGCCGAGGAGCACGGGGCTGGTGGCTCGTCTCCTCGCGGGCAGGGGGAATTTTGCCTCCCTTTCTCTCCTTGCTGCTGTGCTGTTGCGGGTGTTCCTTCTCAGCTGGGATGTGTGGAGGGATGCTGGCGTTCGCCCCTCGCACTCTGTCTCTTAAAGTCTGTGTCTGGTGGGTTTACGTGGTCGTTGCTGGCCTGCTCGCTCATAAGCCTAACGCTTGATTTACCCCTTCTCTGCTCAATCCTCCTCCTTGCCGAGCTCTGGGTTTCAGCGGTGGGTGGCTGTGTAGCTGCTGCTTGCTCTGAGCTCTTAACCTCAGTGGAAGGGACCCGGGGCTTTCCCGTTCCGTTAAAGCCTGCACCGCGCCTCGGAAAGGCTGAGGTGCACGGGGCGTGAGCAGCTGCAGCTCCGCGAGGCTCGTCCCGTCAGGTGTTAACAGAGAGCTGTTGGAGAGCTTTGTTTTTCTGATAGGAGCTGGAATTAATTTTGTCGTTCAGCTGTGCATCTCTTTGCTTTATGTTAAAGTTGGTGTGTGAGTTTTTTATTCCGACAATGAATTGTTCTTAAAACAAAGAACGTGCTAGAGCCCAGTTGGTTACTCTTCGGTGTGTGGGCTTGGGACGTTGGATTTCAGCTACCTTAGTTCCCTTCCAAGTACTGAGGTCTGGTCTTCGCAGCTGAATTTTGATGTGAATTTATTGCGTGCACTATTGCTTGTCTCATTTCACGGAGTGGCCCTCTTACGGGTCTTGTTTCTGTCAGACTTGGGGTGGCTCTACGTGAATGGCGTGGTTTGGTTTTTCACAACTAAAAGTGTTACGGCCAGACAGATTTGACTGTTACCAAAACCCATTACAGCATTAAAAAGAAAACACGCTAATGTGCTTGGTGCTAAATAAAGAAGCATGAGTATACGCTGCAATGGTTGGATGTGACCTTAAGGATCTGCTTTGCAGTTGAGAGATACTTAACTTCAATTGATTACTTTTACTATTATTATTCTTTCCTCATTTTAATTTTGGAAGTAGAGTTCTGGAAGAGGCTTAAATACGTGGGGTTTTTGCACTTGGCTCTGCTCCTGTACGAACCCAGTAGCGCCCCCGGGCGTGGGGCAGCAGGGCTGTAGGATGCAGGGCTGGCGGTGTGCAGGTGTAGGGCTGGCTGTTGGCGCTGTCCCCGTAGGAGACCACGGGAGGCTGTAAAGCAGCTGTGCCTCTCTCACAAGTCTGCACCTGACGCGCCTGTTACTGCTGGAAGTGGTCATCCTGGTGACTCCTGGTGTTGGGCTCTGGCAGTGCTGAGCGATACAGCAACGTGGCACAACGACAGGCAGAGGAATGGGGGAAGAGGACAAGCTGGTGCTCGCTGAGCGTGCGCCGGAGCAGCGGTGCCAGCCGTTGCTGCCAGGTGCCGCTTGGCAACTTTTCTCTCCCCGAAGAGAGGTCACCTGTGTTGGGCAGGTGCCAGCTGAGCGGTTGTGTTCTCTCCAGATGCGTTGTACAGGTGATACCTCACTCCTAACCAAAGTTATTAAAACTTCAGTTACGCTTTCAGTTTATTTTGTTCCCCTGGCTGGTTGGAGATTAGAGGTGACATCTTCCGTGCAGGTTTCCAGGCATTGCTGAGGGCAGGCTGTGTGGAACCCGTGCCCTGTTGTAGCTGCTGCCCCGCTTGCAGTGTGTGTTTGCCTGTCCAGCAGGACAGACCTTAGGCAGAGTACAGACTTTTTTTTGACATTTCCAGATTTCGTATGTGAAGATCACACACGAGGACTAGACCAAGCGCTGCTCCCTGAATCCAGACTGAGGTTCATTTGGCACTCGTAGGCGTTAACCTTCAAGTTTGTTTTTCAGCTAAGGAAGGTGTGCGGCTGTGTGAGTGCTTTGAGCAACCGTGGCACTCATGTATGAACACCAAGTGATTGTGCGTGCTGGATGCCGTTAAGCAAGAGGCTGGCTGGTGTGTCTCCTTTCACAGAATTAGGCCAATATGCAGAGTAGCTTTCCCTGACTGGAAGCGCAGTGGCTACAAATCTCTTATTTCTGGCTCTGTGGGCTGAGAGCGTCACGGTGCCATGAATTTCAGAGCCCTTTCCAAAGAGCAGGGCAGGGCAGGTTTGAATGAAAACTAAGCTGTGTTATTTTTTGACAGTGAAGGAGCAAACGGGCTGCAGGTAGCTGGGAGCCCCCTTGTTTGATGCTGCAGCTCACGGCCAGAAACCTTCCTGAAAGATGTTCAGGCCTTTGGGCTCGATTCAGGAGTAATGAAGTGGAAACTTTACGGCCGGCGTTGCACGAGGTTCAGGCAGGGTGGCCCGATGGGCTTGCAGACTTCAAGTGTTGTGTGTTTGTGCTGTTAGAGCCAGGATACCTTGTCAGCTCTCTGCGAAATGCTGCTCCATCCCAGGCACAGGTAGCCTGGGGCTCATCTCCCCCCTGCTTCTGCCAGCGTGGGCACAGCCCCTCGCAGAGCCTTGGCGCTCATCCAGCCCGTCCCTGAGCTGATTTGCCTCACGGAACCAGCAGGAAACTGTCTTGCTTTAACTGTGTTTTATTCTGGCTGTGTTAGCCCTTTTATGGGTTCCTGTGGTTGAATCGGCTCCCGGCGAGGCCTGACAAGCGCAGGGCCGGGTGTGAGATAGTCGGCAGGAGAATAGGGCCAAGAGGGAAGGATGGGCCTGCCTGCTTCTGGCCCCCAAGAGCTCTTGGGGTGGTCAACCCCGTTTTGTGTAGCTTCACCCCAGGGCCTTTTTATGGCTCCCACGCAGAGGTGGGAGACTGGGCCAGAGGGTTCTTGTCTGAACTCAGTAGCTCTTTGCTGCGGTACTGAACCCGCTCTTCCCCTGCGGCTTTCCGACCTGTTGTTGTGTACATCTGCTCTTACTCCTTTAATTTTTGTCGTTTCCCTCCTGCCTTTAATGTGTGGAACTTCTTCAAACTTCAGCTTAGGTCCGTTTGCTGATCTGCGCTTACTCGTGGAGGAGGTTTAAAAATACACAGCAAAGCCTCTCTTAAGAGACCAGTCACGGAGGTGACAAAAGTGGGTTGCCTCGCGGAGGTGGCCTAATAAAATGGGAGCAGAATTGCTCTGCGCATCTTCAGGAGTGCTCCTGGGTGGCGTGCGCGGGTGTTGCTGTGCTGCACCTGAACTGAGCTGTGTTTGTTTCCCAGCCTCGGAGGGGGTGGTAGCCCCACTGCCTCGCTCATTGTGATCTCACAAGCCATGGCGTCTGTGGCGTCACAATGGAAGAGATGCTGGTGCTCGGCCAGAGCCCGTGCCTCTGACATAGCAGCCGAGGAACGCAGCGGGAAGAATGAGCTCGAGGAACGGGTGAGAACTGAACCCAGCAGTGCCCTCCGTCCCGTAGTCAGCCCTTGCCACGTTTGCTCGTCTCTCCTGTAACACCCCTGTGGTGGGTTTTAAATTGAACCTCCAAGACGTGCATCCCTCAGACGAGCAGTCGCCACTTTGCCCCTGGAACCCCTTCTGTGCTGTTACCCTCCCGTACTGCACTGGGTCCGACTTCAGACTGTACGTTCTTGAGAACAGGAGCCTCTTCGTCTAGTGGGAAGAAGCTGTGTGCAATTCTGGAGTACTGTAAAAACCAAATGGTTAAGTCCGAGTTGTATCTGTGGTGAGTAATGATGGGACAACACGTAGGCATCCCACCGCAGTGGTCAGGGGAAGTTACGTTAAGAATTTTCCAAGATACAGGCTTGGTTGGCTACCAGGGCCACAGGCAAACCCAGCCAGAAATGGAGTGCTGGATGGAAGTGGTCGGGATTAACACTCAAGAGGGGATGTTGTGAGGTTGCAAGTTAAAGAAGCAAACTTACCTGTCTAAAATCATGTTACATCATTAAAACGGTTATAAAAGCTTTGTGTTCTGTTTCTTTTATTTTTTTTTGCAAGTTTGGAGAGTGCCAGTTTGGATAAGCTGGTCTTGTCCTGAAGTCTCTCGTTTCCTGTCTCCCAGGCTAGCCAGGTGCTGTCACTTCTTGGACTGCAGTCTCTGTAATGAAATATTTTGTTTTAGGTTAATGTTGATTCAAAAAAGTAAGATCTCTCTATTGTTCTTCAGTTACGTCTACATGCAGCGGAAATATGGGCTCACATTTGACCTGCAAGTACGCATTTGAACAGTTCCCAAATTGGAAGTCCTGCCTTCTTTTTGCCGTACTCTGTTCCAGGAGTTGCTAAATGTATTCAGTCTTACTCCACAAAATGCACCTTTATTGCCCTCTCTTCTTATCCTCTATATTTATGAATCTAATTCAATAAAATGAGACAAACCTGACTTACATTTTGGATTGGTTTTGGTTGCTCCAGCCTCGAGTTTAGCAGTCTGCCAGAGACCAGGAGTTGTAGTTGCCTCTGCCCAGGCTTTGCACAGGGAATGGACTGAGCCATGCTGCCCCCAAAGCTTACCTTTATTTTTTTGCCTTTTTTAATTTGTTTGCATTGTCATTTAGGCTGTTTCTTTTTTATAGCTATACTGTGGTAAGGCCTTTTTACCATAACAAAAAGTAATTTAACATGTAAGTGGAGGCTCTCATCAAATACCTCCTTTAAGGTTGGAGGGACGACCCAGGAAACATTTGTCTTTTCCCCTCTCCTGCCTTAGCTTATCGAACTGAGCGGTGAAGGAATGTTTTGGGGTTAAAAGCAAGCTGTTAAAGTTACGCTATTTCACTCCAGGTGACTTTAATTAGATGTGCTTGGAAAGTAAGCATTTATGTGAAGTGCAAAGAGCCCGTTGAGCTCAAGATGGTAGGCTGATGAGTCTTGCCATTGATGGATTTGTGTCCTGGGCAACTTGCGTGCACCTCTGTATGTTCGTGTGGCTGTGGGGCTGCCCTGCAGGCTGAGCACTCGCAGAGCCCTGTTTTGATGCAGCCATTGTCCCATCCATCCCGTGCAACTCTGTCCTGTTCCTCGCTGCCTGAGGTTCCTCCTGAGCATCTGCCCTGGCGCAAAGCCTGCGGCACCAAGCTGCTGGTGCAGGGTCTTTGCTCAACTCCTTACACGCTGGTGATCAAACTCATGCTTTGTCACTGCATGCCTGGACCACGACCAAGTGAGAATCGTGGTCAGCCGGAGCTCGTCCTGTTACCTGCAACCGCTGTCCAGATAAATATATTTATATTTCTAAATTTGAAGGGCCAGTTGCTGATGATAGCTGGTGATGTCACCTGTGGCTCGCTTACACAGCACCTAGTGCTGACTGGATCTTCCAGCTGCAACCCAGCACGTGGCTGTTTCCGTGTTACTGGCTGTTGCAGGTGTGAAGTGCTGTCACGTTTTCCTAGGTCTGTGTAGATCTGTCAGAATAATTCCTCAGGTCCGGCCTCTGTTCATGGTCCCGTTACGTTTCTTATATATCTGTGTGAGGAATCGGAGCTGTGTGATGTGAAATATTAACCTAGGAGGGTTGGAAGCCAGATGTGGCAGTTTGCACTATCTGAGGTTATAATCTGACCCTGTGTGCATAGGCAATGTGTCTTTTCACTTAGGTGTGGAAATGGGCTCGTGCAACACGTGGCTTTATCGGGGTAGAGCACGCTTTCTGAGCTTTGAAGCCATGCTGCTTGCATTGTTGTCCCTTTGGAAAAAAAATAGAGGATAATTACTAGTGCCTTGCATTGTCATAGCAGTTATAAATGCTTTACATGACTTCTAATAAAGTGTGTTTGCTCACCAGCTATCTTGTGCTCTGAGGCACTCTGACCCTGCCAGAGAAGATGATGTAAGGTCTTCCCAGGGCACCTGGAGCAGTGGCTGGGTAAACACGCAGTTAAAACTTCATTTGGCTCACGGTGCGGGGTGTGCAGGGGGGCTGCTCTTCTTTGTATGCAGCCTGCAGTGGGGAATCAGCAGGAAATCCCCCACCTGCACACCTTTGTTCAGCTCCTTCTGCTCCCCACGTTTGAGCCTGATGTCACTAGGTGCACACCACGTTGAGACCAGGCGTGGTGTTGGCTGTTGGTTCCCTCTGTGGCTGTTCCACGGTGCCCGTGAGGCACGGACCTGCCTGGCTCTGGAGCAGTCCTGCTGGGGCCTCGTGGCGGTGAGCCACGATCCCACAGGGATGCTCAGCTTGTCTTTGCCACGGGGACTTGCAGGCTCGGTTAGCATCCTCTGGGGGACCGCTGTGTCGCTGTGCGTGGCAGGGTCAGCCCGAAGATTCACGGGAGCGTGCCTGCTGCCCTGGCCGTGCCGGTTAAGATGTATTAGAGCAGTGCCAGTCCTGTGTGTGGGTTGACGGCGTGCTATGGTTTATTGCCTGCGTTTGATATAGGGGATGCAGCCTGCCTGCCTCTTACACTCCAGCTCTGTATTTTACTTCATGCAGTAGGCTACAGACCAGGTTTTAGCGCAACTAACTTACACGCTGCTTTGTTTGGAGACATTATATTTGCTGTGATGGCCCTTCAGATTCATAGCTTGAAGACTGAAAGCACGCACAGCTCAAATACCGCTTGTTTGGGGCAGGCTAGAAGTGAAAGTAATTTACCGAGCGGTAACGCATCTGTTAATGACAGGGAAGGCTGTGGATGGAAAAGCGACAGGCAGAGCTGAGCCCCCGTAGGATAAATGCAGCGTTGGGCTTGCAGTGTAGCTCTTTATTATGGTTTTGTGACGTGCGTTAGCAGTTTTCCAGGTACCTGCTGCCTGGCACGCTGCTGTAGTACTGCAAGTGGTCCCCACAGCGGGAAAGCCACGAGGTGCAGGCACATCCGCGGGCAGTGGCTCCGCCTGAACCCCCCCCGGCTCCTCTGGTTTCCAGCTGTGGGGTGCCCGGGTGCTCCTTGCGCTGCAGCCCTCAAAGGGAAGGGTGCAGAACGTGTGTTTACTCGGAGCACGCAGCCCGCTCAGCAGCAATTACCTCCTAATCTGGTCCTTCCGAGTTTCTCAGGGCCCGCAGGTAAATACAGATTTAGCCGCTATTCGAGGCGTATTATTTACCTCATTAAGTGTGTGTTTTGGCACGTGCGTTATTTACCTGACGGACTAACGGATGGGGAAGAGCAAATGCTGTCTTTTGTGCAAATAGCGACTTCGGTTGCAGGCTGCGAGTCCTCTGCCGTGGCTCTCCCATTTCACGGAGGAAAAGCAAGCGCACGCGTGGCCGGGCTTGGGCGGCGGTGGGGCTCTGCCCGGAGCCAAAAGCAGGCGATGCCTGTTGTCCCCAGCCCCACAGAGAGGGGGGGTGATGTCTGGGGGGGATTATGCCCTGTCAGGGCAGCTGTATCCTTGATTGGGAGGATGGGGTTGCCACCATTCACCTGTTTTGCCACCATCAGCTCCAGTCCAGAGCTGTGAGCAGGGCTGGGTGTCAGAAATGTGAGCCTGGGAGCAGCCCCGGGGCAGTGATAGGTTTTTCCTGCAATATTTTAAAAGAAAAAAGGTTGAGGGGGGGAAAACCCAGATGGTCTCATGTGGGTAGGGTAATTTATTAAATAGCCCTTACTGAATAGAAGCACCAGAAGGTGATGGCTGCGCGAGGTATTTCTGGGGAGGAGGGAGGGAGTCCTACAAGGTCTTACATTTTGCTGGAAGGACAGCGTGGTACCTGCAGCTCACGGGTGAGTTACTTGGAACAGCGTCTTCCTCAGAGAAATGCCTGAAGTGAGAAATCCAGCGCAGCACTAAAATCACATTGCTGGGAGATCTGGTACGTGGGGCAAATGAGAACTTCCTCGGGGAGGGCTCCTCTGGACCCCAGACACGTGGGTTTGTAGCAGAACGGGGAGATTTCTCTCTGACTCACAGGCGTCTTCAGGGCCAAGCTGTTTCGATGGGTTGTGGTGGGGGTGTTTAATTCCTGCCGTGTGTCAGAAGCTGCGTTGTATGTGAACAGATGAAAGGGCTCCTCTGAATTTTCAATAGGTTAGGTCAGGCTTTTCTGTGTCGTGCTTCGTGTTGTGTTCTGCTATGATAAGGTCCAACGGGGAGGTGTAATGTGGTGCCTGGAGCCATGGCCGTTGTGTGGCTCCATGGTTCTTCATTTAGAGCTGTTTGCAGAGGTTAATTTGCAGTTACCTGTGATTCTGGACACCGGGAGCTCAGTCCAGATGCGGCCTGTCATGCAGAGGGCAGGTTGCCGTGTTATTCCAGGTTGGCCATGCTGGAACCTCCAGCGGGAAGCACAGAGAAGCCCCCAACGGAGAAGTGCAGTGGAACAATGCTAGCGGAGATGAGATGTGCCTAAGTAACATGAGTCTCTCTTCAGTTTCAGATGCCTCTGGATGTTCAATGATAGCACTCCTCCATACTGGAGCAGCAAAGTTTCCCCAAAACTTACTTCCAAGGGCAAGACAAGCCGTGTGCTCCCTCCTCCCGCCTGGTGTTCTCAAAGGGTACGGCTCCATCGTAAGCAGGAAACTGGCGTCCCACAGCTTTGGAGCTTCCATGGCAGCAATGTCGTCCTTCCCTCCACAGAGATATCACTACTTCTTAGTGCTGGATTTTGAGGCCACATGTGATAAACCACAGATTCATCCTCAGGTAAATAGTTGATCCTGTTAATTTTCCCCTTGTAAGTTGCTGCTGCCGTTTGTGAGAGGGGGAAGGAAAAGACACGGTGCTCACTGGTTCATTTCCCTTGGTTTCTGCCACCTTCTTTCTGTCGTTGGTCCTCCAGAGCTCTTAGCCATCACCCGCTCTCTCAGGAGCGATGTGAGGAACAAACAGAAGGAGCCTGATTTCCATCAGGGAAGTGACCATACAATATCAGAAATGCTACTTAAAGTCATGCGTGCTTGTCATCTGCCTGAACTGGAGAGGGTTTAAAAATTGTAGGCTGGGAACCTGCATTAGTAAGGGTACTCACAACAACCCTGTTCGATTCTGCAAGGTAAAAGGCTGTTACTGAAGTTATTTTGTGTGGCTGTTAACTCTGGAGTGTAATGAGATATGAACTGGTCAGCTTTGGGGCGATTTTTCAGTGCTTTACCTCCTGAGACGTGCGGAGATCCACCTGAAGCTGAGCTGTTTTTCTGCAGGCAGTTCTTCCATAATAGTGTAGAGCAACCTAGTAAATATATTTTCAGTTGTCAGCGGGATGGGGCTAGGGTTTCCATTTAAATTGGAAAAACAAGCTAAAAAGACCAAGTATAATATTGGGTTAGTGACAAACCAGCAGAATTTCCGAGTCTCGAAATGGAAGTTGGACTTCACTCCCTCCTGTGTACTGAGCAGCCTCTTGCTGCAGTTGCTGGCGCGTTGGCTCTGAGAATAAATTCTCTTTGCTTTGCTTCGACTGTACTAGAGGCTGGACAGTAATCAATGCGATACCTTGTTACTGAGATGGCTTGATGCAGTGTGTTCATTTCCCAGTGCAGCCCTGGTTTCCTTTGGGCTTGTCCTGTCAAAGGCGTGCTGCAGGTTGGCATCAGACCTGGCTCGTCTCCTCCCCAGCGGTGCCCCTCGTCTCCAGTGCCACCTGAAAAAAGGACCGCAAATGTGCTGCCCTTTTGCTGGGTCTTTGCGGGAGGCTGTTGTGGCTCTGCATCCAGGTCTGGCAGCAGTTTTAAGCGCTCTCCAAGTGAGGTGTCAGGCTATTTCCTGCACGCTCAGCCTCGGGTGCGCAGACCTGTCAAAGCTGTAAATCGGATCTACTTTGTCCCTTTGGATATGGGCTTGGTCTGTGCACATTTTGATGCAAAACCATGATGCATGGGGAGCTAGTTTACAGCTGGCAGTAAAAAGGAGCATGAGTGGAATATGATTACTACTGTTTTAAGGAGCTTTGTCCCCAAGTCCTTGCCGGGGAAAGTAATGGCCTGGCCAATGCAGATCTGCTATATATTTTGTTGCACCTTTAAGGTGGAGATGGTCTTTGGTGGTGGTTTTTCCAGTCTGTTGTGTTCAGTGTCCGTGTCGTATCTCGTGTGGTGTGAAGCCTGTCAGTCCCTCACGTCCTCGCAAACAAATGAGTTTGACAAATAAGGGGATGGCTCTCGCTGCATGGATATCAGTGCCGCTGAAAAGGCTGAAGTTGGTGCTGGAATCAGGCAACGTTACAGAAAAGAGATTTGTCAGCTGATGCCCCTACCTCCACCTTCCCTTTCTGCTGACCAGCGTGGCTTTAGCTCTGTTTGCTGCTGGGCTGTGTGTCGTGGAGAGCAAACTGCTGTGTATTTCAGGAATGGCTCGTGCATGGTCTTCCCGGCGGGATCTTTCCGTGGAGCAGTGCCAGACAGGTTTTGTAGCTGTGGTCTGAGGACAGACCTGGGAGCCAGACATGGTCAGGTGCTGGTTTTAACTGTGGTCCCAGTTCTGTATCTGCCTTTGTTACGTTAGTTGCAGAATAGAAGCCTGGTAGGTGATGCAATGAAATTTGAATGCTCTGGAATGTGATGAGGAGGCTGCACACAGAGCTGAGCCGTGATCCAAGTTACTTTCAGTGGGTAGTCATAGCTGTAAATTTAGCCATCTCAGCCTCGAAGTCTGGCGGAGTGCACTTGCCTCTGTGCAGTGCACTTCACATTTCTCACTAACTGCTCTTCAGAATATTCCAGCTTCTCAGCAGAAGGAGCTGTCTTTTTATTTACACCAAGGTGTGTGCCTGCCACATCTGCTCCCCCTCCCACGGCGTTTCCTTGTGCTCTCCTGCAGCCGGCAGCCTCGCTAGCATTGTCCCTGGGGAAGTCCTTCATGCTCTTTTGGGAGCCCCGAAGACTCCTGCATTTCCATCCCCTTTCATGCTGCCCTGTCCCCTCCACGGTCTTGTGGCACAACCTCCGTAACGGGGGTCGGGGAGGGTCGAGGACAGCAGTGTTCCCCGAGGAGGCCATCTGTGTTGTGGCCCCATGGTGTGCTGTATGGCAGCTGCCCTTTGCTTTACCACTTCTGCTCCGTCCTGGTCCCTGCCCTACTTGTGCAGAGGAGCAGTAGCATCAGGGGTGTGCTCCAGCCACCCTGCGTCCTCGCGGTTTGCTGTCACCTCCCTGATTCCTCCCAGCTTTCAACAGATGCGCCCCCAAATCAAAGTGCATATTTAAATGCACAGAGAGGCAGCTTGGCTTGCAAGTTTTGTGGGTATATTTCGGAATGATGGACCATCCCTGGCAGAAAAGGAGCAGAGGGTTTCAGTGCACTGCCCCAAACGTGTAGGTGGGAAAACTGGAAGAGTGGAGGCACAGTCTGTGTCACGTAGTGCTTTAACCAGCCAGAGGTCAGCAGGGGATGGGCAGTAAGGGATGTTTCTGGCTGCCCCCTCGCATCTCTTTAAAGCTTGCCTGTGTGTTTGGAATTCGATCCAAAGCCCAGTGGGGTCAGGCGGGCGCCGTCGCAGCGTGCAGGTCGGTGGACCTGGGGCCACGGCAGCGGTGGCGTGCTTCATTTGTCAGCTCCAACTCGTCACTTTCTGTTTTCCCTTTGCTGGCTGCTAAGAGTTTGTAAGCGCCTGCCTCTTTTGTTCACTGTCAGCGTGTAGAGGTAGGTACATGTGGTGGTTTAGATACGCAGGAGAAGATGCATTAATAGGTGGGAATCGTTCTTCTGTCCCTTTGTCCTTGTATACACCGGTGTTTGTGGCAGCTGGTGCTTTCAGTGACTGTGCTGAGGAGCTCAGATCTGCAGCTGCCTGTACCCCTGTGTAGTACTGCAGTGAGGGGCTGTGCCCCGGTCGGTCAGCAAGCCATGGGCCTCGCCTGCAGCTTCAGCAGAGTGGGCAAAAAGCAATCATTTTCTTAAATGTGAAGAAGTCTGATGATAGAAATCAGAGCTGTTCAAAGCTGAATATGAAATTATGTCTCTGTGTAGGATGTCAGTCTCCACTGTGATGCATTAAAACCACTTCAGGAGAAACAAATGCTGTTCAGGCTTGTACACCTGCTGGCCGGACGTGTGAAAGAGCATCAGGGCCCTGGACTGGCAGCACGCAGGAGCTGCACCTAGGGGCTGTTGAATTGCTCGGTGAGCTTTTGGTAGTGATGGAGTTACCAGCTTCTCATCTCAATTTTTCAGGTACTTCAGGGTCTTGGGTTCACTCAAATTTGATAATCGGTTGCGAATTAGAAATCTGCCTCTTCCACTCTCTGTGAGAGGAAGGTTTGAAATGTTCAGGTCTTCTCATTGCTACAGGAGGCTGTCACCAGGGGCAGAGAGATTAATTACAGATGATACCTTCCTTGCTCTCTTAAACAGCATGTTTTAAATAAGAAATTATTTTGATAGCTTTTAGTGTATCCTACTTGTTTCAAGTTTGTTTAATGTGCATTTTGACTGTTACTTCTGTGCGTTTTAATTGCTTCTGTCACATGAAGCTGGACATACTTTGTAATTGAACAAATACGGAACATTACTCAACACTTCAACATGAAGCTGTAAACACTGAGACTACAGATAAGCATATGTTCAATGACTGCTTCATTTTTAAATAAAATAGTAATGATTTAAGGGTAATAATAATGTGAAGTAGAATAGTAATAGTGCAGGTAAACCTGGATGGTCACAGTACATTTCCTGATGGGCAAAATCACATTAACAAATGAGAGCCAGCCTTTCGTTAAGGTAACACTAAGTACAAATGAAGACAAGTTTAAATTGGTTTCAGGCTGTGTTTCCTCAAGAGCTGGTGTAAGTGAGCATTAAATGCATTTTCCCCGTTCTGGCTCTCTGTCGCAGGTGGGTACAGCTGGAGTGGCCAAAATGATCACTGCCTCTCCATCTCCTATTCCTCTGCCCTTGGTGTTGGTCCTGTGGTAGGGACAACTGCATGATGCCTCTCTGCTCCTGAGCTGCTGCAATTTGCAGACTGAGCTTGGAACGTGAATGGATGTTGATTTCTACCACATTTAGGGCTTAGCAACAACAGGAGTGCAGAGCTCTGTGCTCAGGGGAACTGGTAGGGGTGGGCAAGTTGGTAGGACGTTGGACATCTAGGAGGGCTCTGTCCCTGGAGTTACAAACGTGGGAGGAGGCTACGGGAGGAACCGGCAGGCTGCGAGGTGTCTTCTGCGTGCTCTTCAGGCAGTGCTCCACGAAGGCTGCTGGGGCAATCCTAGCCGAGGTCCTTAGAGGGAATACAGGAGGGGGCTCACGAGGTAGCAGATCGTCACCATCCCATCCAGGGGCAGACTAGAGATACGTGCCAGTGCCTGCGTGTCCTATTCAGATAGCCCTGCGTAGCAGCTTTCTGCCAGCACGGGTTTTGTGTAGCTTTTAAGCTCAGTGGATTAGAAATCACCTGCCAAAACCTTTATTAAGGCTGATCATGAATTGCCGGAAAGTGCAGAAATTCAGGCTTGTTTCCCATGGCAACTTTAACTCAGCACTCTTGTGCGTAAGTATTACAGTGGAATATTAATCTGCAATTACCTGTCTTCATGCAGCTTAGGCTTGGGTGTAGCTTTAAATACAGAGCTCTCAATTCAGCTTCTTCCAGTGTTGTTTCTAGAGGAATGTCATTAAAGATGCATGTAACACAGTCGCTTAAAGCCTTTTCCTTTTTTTACTAAAAGTAAGTAAAAAATACGTATTTATCATCTCTTTGCCAATTAGGGCTTACTTTATACCCTGCGTTTAATGAAGCTACATGGCTGCTGTTACGCCATTCTTCTTAGGTTGTAATGCTTTAAGTTCTTAAAGTGTCAGGAAATAGTTCATATAAAAGCTATTTTAGATGGCTTTTCTGTTCACATTAATTTTTGGAACAATTGTTTGAAAAAAAAAAAACTTTTTGAGGCCTTGTAGCTGTTTCATCCGAGCTGCTACAAATCCTGCCAAGAGCATGTAAATATTGGTAACTTAATGTACTGGGAGGGGCATATGGAATTAAAGAAATGCAGTTCTTTTTTATGATATTTTCCGTATGTCATGCACTTCATTGCAATTCCAGCGGACTGTTGTGAAATACTTCAACCGGTATTGAGAATAATGTCTTTATTTTAGAGGATGTGGGGATCGGAGGGGAGCAGCCAGCGTTTCAGAATCCGTCCTGCGAGGTTGGTGGCACCAGCTGTGGCGCAGCCCACAGAAGCCGCCTTCTCTGGGGCAGCCGCTTTGCCTTGGAGACCTCCCTC
Source organism: Heteronetta atricapilla (assembly GCA_011075105.1). Lineage (NCBI taxonomy): Eukaryota > Metazoa > Chordata > Aves > Anseriformes > Anatidae > Heteronetta > Heteronetta atricapilla. The sequence continues at coordinate 21,478,105 of CM021738.1, read as the reverse complement.
GTTCTTGCAGTAAGTAGGGCCAACCTTGCTGTGACCCACGTGGAGCTGACGGGCTGGGCTATGGCTCCAGGCAGTAGAATTAGCTGTGTTTATTTAAAACCCAATGAGCTAGATAACGAGAACAGCTACCGAACCCAAACCAGGAGAGCGCAGCCACTAGACCACCAGGCAAGACACCTGACGTATGCCAAAACACAAAGCAATTTCTTACTTAGAGACACAAACCCTGCGTTAGTGTATCAACAAGCCTGAAATACCAGGCTCTCAGGTGGCCAATTGCCGCAGCCCTAACCTGACCCAACCTGCTCGGCTTTGGGCTGCCTCTTGACAGGCCGATGAGATGACTGCCTTGGAGCAATCAGTCACCTTGCCCTCGCCCTCGCATCCTGCCGAGCCCCCCCAGCAGTCATGCATCGCAGCGGGCAGCTCCCCACCTGCGCCGTTTGAGCGCTGTATCCTTAGCTGTGCAAACATTACACGTCGTTCAGGTGACAAGTTGCAGAGTTAAGCAGGCTTGTTGTTACAGCAGCAAGTAGTTGAGCTTCAGTCACCCTGAAAAGAAAAGATCCCTGCGCATTCCTGAACCAGCAAGCCGGCTGTGCTGTGGTTAAAAGTTGCTTCGCCTCGCCGTGAAGCAGCTGATGAGGGTAACGTGGGACGCTGGCACCGCGTGCCTTTCCGAAGGTAAGGAACGGTGCCGTGGCTTCTTCCTCCCTTGCACATCACCTCTCTGGAGACTGCTTCTCAGGCTGCCTGTTCCTAAGGGACAGCCTCCTGCTGGTCTTCTCCTAGGTTCCAACAAAGCCTTCCCCACAAAGAGAAGGTGCAGCTCAGCTGCTTTCGGTGAGGAGGGCACAGGACATGCCCAAGCCTCACGCTTTCTTCCCCTTTGTTCCCTCCTTGTGTTGTCTCTTGGTCTGGGCACTCGCTGGCTGGCAGCGTAGCTCCTGGCTGTGTCCTTTAGCTCTCAATGCCAGGCAGGAGCGTGCTGTCACCAGCGGTTAGCTGTGATGTTTGGAAAACCCTGGCTGTTCATTTACATGCACTAACATGCCCTTTCTGCCCGGTCCAGATGTTTTAGCACTGCTGGGAACATCGATCGTTCGTGCTGCTCAATAGCAGGTGAAGAGGTTGGATCTGGAAGTGATTTGATGATTCTGCAGTGGGGGCTGCGCAGGGCAGCTGCTTGTGGTTCGAGGGAGTGGACTTAAGGGTATAGTGGAGGTGTCTTGTAGTAGGTAACACTTGATTTTCTTTGTGTGCTGCTTTTAACCTGGTTTGAGCGTGAAGTCTGCCTTAAAACCATTGGGCTTACATCGTTGTCTGTGCCAGTGGAGATTTTCTGGGTGGTTAAATACGTGCCAGTAGTGCTTGAGGAGGTGAGTTGAAATGTTGGTGTGTGTACATTTCTCATCCCAGGTGTGGAACGAGGAGGGAGGTTCTCCTTTATTCTTGACGGCTGCATGCTGCTGGGAAGATCAAAACAGCTTTGTGCTTTTTTGGGGAGTGAGGTGATGGCGATGGTGAGGTTCCAGGCTGCGAGCAGATGCCTGCCAAAGGCTTTGTTTGGGATGGAACGACAAGGGTTGTGAGCCCGCTCTCCAAATGTCAGGTACAATGGCAGATAAGAAAGAAGTCCTCGTGTTCACAGTGATAAGTTTTGGGGGAAAACGTCACGTGTGAGATGTGGATGCTCCTGTTCGTGGCCCTGTAAGGGGGATCTGAGCTGGAGAAGCGATTTGCTTAGGACTCCATACCTCAAAAAAAAAAAAAAAGATTGAGACCATTTCAAGAGGATCTGAAAGAGAAATGTTCCGGCCTGCGTCTGCTGTGGATAGGAAGAGCAGTCATGAATTTAAACAACAGCGAGGGAAATTCAGATGCGGCATTAGGCAAAACTTTCCAGTGATAAGACTAATGAAACACTAGGACAGAGCGCCTGGGGAGCGTGTGAGTCTCTCTTATTGGAGTCTGTAAAAACAGCCTAGACAAAGTCGGAAATGATTTAGGGGCAGGTGGTGATGCCTTCGGGCAGGTGCATGGACTAGACGTCTCTCTTAAAGCTCCAGCTCCCGGGGGCATGTGATTAGATGGGAGTTTCAGCTCCTATTAAAGAAAGAGAAATGGTCCCTCACCCTCACGGTTGTAAGGAAGCACCTGAAAACATGAGCCAGGTTTGATGGCAGTGCAGAACCCAAAGGACAACTCAAAACTAAGGAAATCCAGATTTTGGCATTGGGTTTCAGGCCCTGAATGTTGGGGATAGAAGGTGAGTTAAGCTAAGAAGGAAGGGACCTGTGGGTATTCAGCCACCAAGGCTCAGTTGCTGTCTTCATGTCATCTTTTCCTCATGTTTCATGATCTTCCCATATTCCTGCCCGTTCCTAGCATTTTGATTTTTGGTGCACATTTCCTGTCGCGCTTTTCCAAGCTATGACAGTGGTTTTAATGCATTAAATTGCTGGGAGTGTGCAAATGGATACTTTGAATAAGTAGTGACAAAAAAAAGCAATCTGGGGGGCAGCTGCTTCCCCAAAGACCTCTTAACGGTGTTAATCAGCTCGCAGACTAACTTGCCGTGGACAGAAGCATCGCGAGGCTCCTCTGCGTGCAGGTGGGCATCCTCGGGGAAGGGACAGCCCTGATTCAGCAGGAGTCCTGCTGTCCCTCGTCACGGAGGTGTTGCCTTTATGGTCCCTGTTTGGGTCAGTTTAATAAAAATTTAGAACCGAGGGAAAGACCTCTGAGGTCATCTTGGCTCCTGCCCCTGAGGGCCGGCGTGAGGCTGCTCACTTGGAAGCAGCTTTAGTTAAAATAATAATTAAGGCCCTGAATGGAAGCAGGGGAGGCAGACCTGTTAGGCTAGGCTGTCCTTACTATGTCCCTTTTCCATTTTAATTGCCTTGGAAAAAAAAAAGGAGAATCACAAGCCTTTAAAAGCTCTGATTCTTCCTGCTCTTCACCACCCCCCTGTCCCCTCCCGGATCTTGGAGGCATCAACTCTCATCTGTCAAAGTGTAAATCAGCAATTAAAACACAAACAGCGAAATGCCAAAGATGACCCGAAGCACAAAGCAACTGACAAACAAGTCCGGACAAATCGGCGGATAATTTATAAGCATTGCCCTAAAATCTAATTATTTGGCAATTCGAATTTGCAGCCGGCCAGGGCTGTGCAATAAATTTAACCCGCCATAAATTATTTAGGAGCAGCCCGTGGTGTAAATCAAAAACACGAGTGTTTGTTTAAGAAATAAGCTCCTTGTGCATAAAATGACTTTTTTTCTTGAAAGATGGGACAAAAAAAAAAACTGAACGAAATGAGCTGGTGCTGAGCCTGTCCCCTCCGTCAGACTCCCCTGCCTCTCCCCCCCTTACCTTTTTTGAAGGTGTAAAGCAGTCTTTGGGTAGGAAGTTTTATGCTTTTCCCTATCAGAAAAAAAAAATATCCCTTTCTCTCAAAGGCATCTGCTTGTTTTTATTGCGTTTTGAACAGTCAGCTCTGATTTTTATGGGCATCTTTTATTCTCGTGTTTATTAAACTTCTTCAAATGGGGGTGGGAGTAAGGGATAAATTATTCCCTGGTAGTTTTCGAACTGAATAGGCCACACACTCTTCCTCAAATATATAAATCCGTCTCCCGCAGTATGCCCTGTCCTCTTCTCACGCGGGCTTCTGGGCTGACAGCTTTTGAGAGCCGGGAAGTTCTGCAGGGCATCGTATTCCTTTAGCCTGGTAATGCCAGTGCTCCCGGACCCAAAGCGATGAGCAAAAAGCTGCCGCTGTGGAAATCAGCGCAGTTTCGGCTGCTCACTTTTCTGAACCACGGAGGTCTGTGCTGGTGCAGGAAAGCATTCAGTAAGAGTGCTTGTCTGCTTGTTCGTTGCCGTTATGATCAGGAAAATCGAGACAGCTGACTTCTCGCATCCCTGGTCGGGTGCTGCAGGGAAGGGAGCTGCATTTAGGGTGGTTGTGCAGGGAAAAGCCGTGCTCGTAGCAGTGATTTCACACGCCCTTATGAATTCTTCAAATCCCTTCCAAGGGGAAGTCCGTGGCCGCTGTCCTGCAGCCTGCCTGCTGCGGGACAGCCAGGTGGCACGGAGGGCTTGCATCTGGTACTCTTTTGGGGGGGGAACATTTAAAAGAAATATTTTAAAAAGAAAGGCAAAAAAAATCTGGGCAAGCTGTCATGCAGATTTGCACGAAGTGCCCTGAAATCATAAAGGCAAGGTTGTTGGGCAGAAAGTGGCCCGGATAAGCCCAGGGCTCTGCAGGTTCCTATTGTTAAGGGGTTTGGGGGGGGACAGGGTGCTGCTCTCTCTTTCTTTAAGCGTGTTACTATTGATTTCAGAAGCGCCGTGTTCTAACAATATAAATGCAAATGCCTGTAATTGGGAGCCGCGCGCAGAATTTCTCAACACAAAACATGCCCAACTTTTCCCGGCGAGGGAAGGAAAAATAAAAAGCCGCTTATTTATTGCTGCTGGTTTGAAGCCTGGATTTCCTTTCAAGTTACTTTGCGGCGGTAAATAAAGCACCTAATTGCGGCGCTTACGAAACTCAAGCATTTGTTCTTCTGGGAGCTCGTGGCTATTTGCAGGCTCTGGACCTCTGCAGCATTGTTTGAGCACGTCCGTAACTTCTGGCTGTGTTGCGAGGAGAAAAAAAGCTGCTGGGGGGCAAGACCTCAAAGCCCCCCGTGCTGCTGGCAGCAGGCGCTGCAGGCGCTGCACCACGTGTAGCCAAAGCGGACGTGGAAATGCGTGGAGATCTCAGGGCAGCACGTAAGAACGAGCGGGCTGAGGGAGGAAAGGAGACGTCAGTGAGCTTCTGTTAATTCCCCTGCTCTCCCCTACCTTTCCCCACCTGGAGGAAAGCAAAGCAAGCCCGTGGTGGCGTGGAGGGAGCCGAGCGCTTCCAGCTCGCCAGGCTGTGGTGAAACGTGAGCGAGCGCCCGGCTGCCTCTGGGAGCGGCGGGCTGTTGGGGGGGTGTGTGTGTGTCTGAGCGCTCAGCGTTTCGTAATAATTACTAATGAAATTCTAGATCCGTAATAACATTTTGGATATCTAAAACAAACCATATGCTTGTTAAAAAAAATAAATAAAAGTGGAAACAGATCAACTTTGAGCCATAAATTCATGGTAATAGAGGCCTCTTTTTTTTTCCCCTTTCTGTTTATGTTTGATAGATATTTTTGTTTCTGCAGGAATGTCAACTCTTAATTTCATGATGTATCATGGGCTTAAGAAAATTGAATTTAATAAAGGCAAAAGATGAATGGCACCTTTAAAGGTCCCAACACTTGTCTTTATTAGCAGGACAAACTGCAGGGTCTCCAAACACTGCTTCTCTCCAAATGAAAGTTTAAATGAAAAGTACAGCAGTGTCACAGGTTAAATTTCATTGCAGGACTGGCTAACGTCGTTAGTGAGGAGTGGGGCTGATTTCATGGGGCTGGTATCTGTTGCCTTAGATACCAGTGGAGCAAACATTGCCAGAGACTGGAAAAATCTCCGCCGGAGGAAGCGTGCAGATAAACAGCCTTTTGGGAAAGCTCCTTTACCGCTCGCTTAAAAAACTGACCAAATAAGCCCAAAAGAGCTTCTCCGGAGACGTTTGAATTGCTCCGCGGGTCCCACCCCGGCTGCCTGGCCGCACGCTTCCCCCAGCCCTGCAGTAACAGATATTGTTCAATTTTCCACATTTTTTTTCAGTAGAGCTTTTTAATTTTATTTATTTTTTATTTCCTCTGTCTGTATTTAATCCTCCTGGAAGTGCTTCTTGCCTTTGGTTCTTGGAGGCAGGCGACGCCTTTGTGCATCAGATCAGCGGCGGGGCTGTCTCTCAGCCTCGCTTCGCATCCAGCCGCTTGATGGCCCCTGAGGACGTTGCTGGTCCCCTGGGAGCGAGCTCTGCATCGCAACGCAGCCCTGCTGTGAAACGCAGCCTGCGCCTGCCCTCCCCGGGGGGCAGAGCCCTCTCCTCGCCCCGCCGTGGGCTCGCCCGGTGCGACGCTCACCCCGTGCTCAGGGCGGAGACCTCCAGGGCAGCTTCCCCGGCCCCTTTTGGGACCGGGTGCGGTATTTGGTGGCGGGGTGGTGCTGTGCTGGGCTAAAGCTGGCTCTGTTACGCTGTCCTGTCCACTGGAGTTGAACTTTACGCTCCGTTTGCCTTCTGACCAGGTATTTTCTCTGATCAGTGTCTGTCCACGATGGCTGTTTTGAGAGGAGCACCCCACGCAGCTGTGTCAGAGTCAGGTTCTCCTGTTCCCACGGCAGATCCTGCGTGGCTGTAGCTGGGGACTTGGGCTGCACCACAGCAGGCGCCCTGGGCCACGCGCGGGCATTTTGCCTCTGTGTCCTCCTCCGTGCCCCTTCCCAGCAGCAGGAAACTCGGTCGCTCCTGGTGGCTGTCAGAGGGCAAGGATGCTCCCAGACATCTTCTCTTCATGTACACGAGTGCTGCATACAGCACAGCTGGCCCGGGGGAAACTGTTTAACTTCTCAGTGTCTCCACCTGGGCACTTGAGCACCGCTAACATTTTAGTTCCTTTATTTTTCCAGCTTCCCATGGCGGCAGGCACGTGCCCCTTGCAGCACACCCTGGTCAGGGCCACGTACCTGCAGCCGTGGGCTCTCCCCAGCAGGGCTGCTGGGTGTTTCCCCCAGCTATTTGAATTATTTGTTGTTTCCATCTCCCCACCCATCCTCTCGCCCTGGCTCTGCCTGCTGGGGTGGTGATGGCAGCAGCTCCAGTGTCTGACCTCGCGATCATTTCTGCCTGCAGGTCACGGGGGTTGCAGCCAGGGTCCAAAACCCGTGTCAGCTCCTCTGCAGCGACTGCATTTTCTACATGCTAATTTTACTCGCAGGAGTTAGGGGTTTTTTTGTCCTTTTTTTTTTATTATTTCTTATTTGTCTCTTCCAGATGTTTTCAGGCAGTTTTTTTTGTTGTTAAACTAATTCCATTCATGTTTTAAAAATTTATGAAAGCGCTAATAAAAATGTCAAAGTGGTAAAAATGTTAGCTTTTGCTCTGCTTTGATTAAATTTTGCAAACTGTTTTTGAATATTAAAAAGCAATATTTTTTTTTATTCTTCCTCCCTCTCCCCGTTTCTCTCCAGAAGTGATTTGAGAGGCTTGTTGCGTGGATATCACTCAGCGGGCTCATTTGCACTCCAGAACCTTGGTGCCATGCATCTCTATTAAATAACATAGACAAATTATTCTTTAAAGACACCAAACAAATTGTCGCTTCTCCTCTTACATTAAACTGGAAGGAGGAGAGGGAGCGAGGAAGGAGGGGCACGAACACAAAGGATTTTATCGCTTTTATTCAGCGGTCGGCTTTTTTAATTCCACGCGTATTTTTTCATAATTGTGAAATCCATCGTAACCGAATTTGTTTAAACTTTTTATTAACAGGTCCGTGTAAATTTTTGATTGCTGATTATTCAAATAACCGAACATTCTTCTGATGAAGAACGTTTTTATTTCCCTATCAGCATAAATCGGCTGCAAAGAGGAGAACGAAGCAGGGCTTGCTGCTGTGCTGTATTCCGTAGGGGTGCTTCGGGGGGGGGCTCCCAGATCTTCTCCTTCCTCTGTGGCCGTGCTCCGTGCGCCTCCGTTTTCAGCCCCACCAGGGAAGGAGGTGCTTCGTGCAGGAGCCTGCGAGCGTGAAAGAGCTCCTGTTGTCCTGGTGCTGTCCAAAAGCAGTGTGAGGTGGAGAGGGTGGCACTGGGCATCGGGAGGGGGCAGCCCCTGGGATGCCCTTGCTGAACAGACGTGGCCCCATTGCAAGCACGTCTGCGTGTTCCCAGGGCACCACGTGTGAGTGGTGCTGGACCATCTTCCTCTCGAAAGGCTCGGCAGCATCCTGGGCAGCATCCACACCATGCTCCTTCGTGCTGGCAGCACGGGCTGCGCTCTGGGCTCCTGCAGCACTGCCCACTCGCAGCACGGAGCTTTGTCTTGGGTTTTGTGGGGAGTTGTCAGGCCCCTCTTCTTATGGCCAGCCAGTATGGATCGTATCCAGCTTTGGTTTTTGTTTGGTTTAAATGAACAGCTGCTTTTCTTTGTGTCCTATGCAGGAGATCATCGAATTCCCTATCCTGAAGCTGAATGGCAGGACGATGGAGATCGAATCCACGTTTCACATGTATGTTCAGCCTGTGGTGCATCCCCAGCTTACGCCCTTCTGCACAGAGGTAAAGTGCAAAGGTTCCCTGGTGCTCCGAGAGTTTCCCTGGGGAGCAGGTTTCCATTGCACCGGGGTCGGGGCCGCCTCTTCACAGTGCAGCTGCAAGGCAGGGTGGCATGCCAGCCTCGTGTTAAGGACACGGGGAATCATTTTGTCATTGCAGTAGCATGCAAAGGCCTCTGTTTGGGTTCGTGATAAGTATTTCTGGTTATGATCTGCTAGCTAAGATCAGTTCTATCTATGACTAAGGAAGATATTGCTGGGTGACCACGAGATGAAAGCTTGGCTGTGCGTTAGCTGATGTAGAAAATGCTGCAGCTTTGTGATTGTGCCATGTGCTCGTTGGTGGGGAGGGTCAGAGAGCATGGTCCGGGGGGAGGATACGTTGTATTGCTCCGTGGTTCGGAGGCTGTGACTCTCCAGTGCAGTTTGATGAGTCCCTCAGAGTGGTAAGATAACCAACATTAGTATTTTTAAGACTCCATTTGATGTTGTGCTTGTGGGGCACTTGAAACGCTTGCTGGAGAAGTGGCATCTTGTTCCTTGGGTCCTCGCTGCTGAGGACAGCTGCTGTGGAGCTCCAGCCACCTTTCCCTAGGCAGGGATGAGAGGACGAAGGCAGCATGCGAGGAACTGGGTAAATTGGATTCCTGATGGTTCAAAGGAGAAGGGGGTTGATTTATTTTTATTTATTTATTCATTCATTCAACACAAAAAGTTAACTGTTTCTGCAAGTGAGCACTTCCTCCCTGCTGTAGCCATCAGCACGGAGTTCATAAGTTCTGTTCGCTTTGGGTTTTTTTCCTGTTACTTCACTGTTTCGATGTTGCCCAGCTCAGTAACTGAGTGACCGTGGGATCAGGGTATCCAGGTCTTTTGTTCAGGCCTGATCTTATCCAGGCTCATTGACACCACGGTGTGTTTGCTGCAGCCTCTGCAGCTGCAGGTTTTGGCCTTTGACGTGCTTGTCCTCCACGTACCAGTTGGATGAAAAATGCCTCCTGTGTGTTAAGTGAAGCCTCTTCCAGGACCAGCTAGCCCCTTCTGTATTTGCACATGGTAAAAATAAAAATAATTTTAAAACCCATATATATATCCATGCACGCACTTTTTTTTCCTTCTCCTGCAGCTAAAACCCCAGCCAAAGATATTTTATTTAAACTAAAAGGAAGAAAAAAGAAAAGACTAAGCCCAGAAACCATTACTCTCAGGAATGGGGCTTTCAGAAAGCCCTCCGTTTTCACACATTTGTAGCTATAATGGAACCGTTTTTGCAACCCTACTAGAGGAAGGCTGGACAACTACTTGGGCAGTCCCTACCCACGTGAGACTCTGGCTGTGTGCTTGCAGAAACGTGTGCTGTGATAAATCTCCCAGTCGCTCCTGATCTCTGCTAAGAGCAATGTTACCTTCTACAGAAGGCCCCCAAATGTGAGTTTTGTGTCATCTGGTTTCCAGAGAAGTCATCTCGCTAATTAACTCACACTGTAGCACCGTTTCAGCCGTGTCTCTCCCACTGTTTGTTTATCCCTCTGTCCCTTGCAGCTGCTTTTTGCAGAGGCTGTAGTGCCGGGGAGACCCGGGGGTGCTGTGGTTTGGGGCCAGGCAGCCCCCCAGCACGGCCGGCTCTGTCGTGCATCCAGCTCCTGAGCAGCCACTGCCCGCACGGCTTCAGCGCTTGCCTTCAGCTTTCAGCTGCTTTCTGTTTTCTGAAAAATACCCATTTTGCTAAATGCCAGTAAAGGGCTTTGTCTAGGCACCTCTACTTACAAAGGGTGAGATTTATTGGCCTCTTTGTCTACAAAGAAAGACCGGGCCTGATTATCAGATTGTACACCAGAGACAAGTGCTTAGGTAATCAGCAAACTGTCTTGGAGTAGAAATACGATGGTTTCCCAGATAAACCCTGTAGCAAAGGCAGCGGTGCTGACATTGCACGAGAGCCTGGCTGCCCTGCTGCTGTTTTCCCGTCCGCTCGTTGCTTTGGCAGGAAGCAGTTGGGCTGCTCGGGACAGGCTGCTGGTGGAAGGATTACCGGGGTCACTTGATGTTACTCCTCCAGCCTGGAGCCTTTCTCACCTTCCTCTTCTTGAAGGAGACAGCACCGCGTGGGAAGGGTGTCTGCAAGGCAGAGAGCTCATGGTCACCCTTGTGGCATCTCTTTGCTTAGGTTTCGGTGCGTCTGTGCTGTACCCTGGTTACAGGAGGTCCATCTGACCTCCCACAGCAGCGGCCAGGAGCACACCTTCCGTGCTGGTTCGTTTTGTAGCCCGGGTCTGGTCCCGTTTCTCTTCACGTGGCTTTAAAACACGAGTGCTAAGGCTTGGTTACAGTTAGAGATGTGCCAAACGTTTCAGCAGGAAAGGTGGAAAGCACTCGCAGGTGGCCAGAAGCTGCTGCTAGGTACAAAAAGCTCCTTGCACCCTTTGGGAAGATGCAGGTGGTTTGTCTGATGCTCACAAAAGCTTGTGCCGGGAGCTTAAGTGAGAGGTTCCTTCTACACTCAAGGTGCTTGTACAGGCTTTTTCATGGTACTTTGCTCTATTTTTATGATTAATTTTTATTGATTTTTTTGCTGAAGGAACGGACAATAAAAGTACAGCAAGATAAATGCCTTATAGCTTGTTTATGTTCCCCAGCACCATGTGCTTCTTGGGATCGCCAGTGAAACTTTACAATTGTGCCATTTTATGTTTTTATATTTTATCAAAACCGCAAGATCAAACAGCACCGCAGAAACCCGAGGCGCTGGGGTGGGTGGTAGAGGTGACTTACACAGCTGAGAACAGAAAGGGTCGGACAGCGGGAGGGGAGAAACCTGGGCCCTTTTGGGCACCGGTTTGAATTGAAATGCACCCACAAGGTGGGTGCAGCCCTTTGGATTGGTTCCTGCTGCGTGAATCCCCTGTGCGTGGGGATGTCCTCATGTACAGGTGAGCTGGTGCCTCGCTTGGCCTGGCAGCTGAGAAGGGAAGGAGCCTTGTGAGAGCAAGCAGCGACTCTTCGGTGGGACTCGGAGCCCCTGCGGCCACCTGCCCATCCCTCCGTCCTCCTGAGAAGCTTGGGTTAGGGCATCCCACCCCATCCGCCCTGCCGCGGGGGCTGTGGCGCTGAGCAATGCGGTCCTGAAGGTACCAGGAGCAGCAGAAGCCACTTAGGCTGGTGCAGACTGTGACACCGGGAGGTGCCTGGCGTCTCCCATCTGCTCCCAGGGTTTGGGTCTGAGCTGCCCTGAGAGCCCGAGGCAGTGCCTTGTGGTAGGTGAGCTGCCCACCTCTGCCGGGCAAATGCCTGGAGAGGACAGCGAGGGGAGGAAGAAACAAGCCAGTGGGCTTTAAAAAATGCTCAGCAGAGCCACACATTAATCTCCTAAATCTATTTGCCTCCTAGAATATGGGAAGTCTGTAGGCAGCAGCTGTTACCCAATTAAAATACAGATTAATATAAAAACAGTTTCTGGAATATAAGAGTGTGTGTGTCTCCACTTCCTTAAAATTCCACCTCATAATGGCTTGATGAACTTGAGAAACCCACCTAGAGGAACTCTACATCCTTAAAATTAAAATCCTTTCCCTAAAAGGTATATATTACCATTCCATGGAAGTCACGATGAGAAAATAATCTTTCCACTTACAGTTTATTCAGTGAGTCAGGTATTTGGTATTCATTAAATGCAATTACAGTTTAATTGGAGTTTAATCTCTTTTTTTTTCCCCCCTTCCTTCCGAGTTCAGTGCTGCGAGCCGAGGCGCCGACGAAACAGAGAGGTGGAAGCAGCTGAGCTGCTTTCAGCTGCTGTGCTTTTAGCAAGGCCTGGCCCCACGGTTCGGGACGGGGTGTGCGGGGTGCGCATCGGCTGCGCCCTGCCCTGCGGGGAAGGCGCCCGGAGGCTGCTCTCGGGCGGGTGCTGCGGCCCCGCAAGCCGGGGGCAGGGTGTGCGGCCAGGCTGCGCCTCAGCTCCGCGTGATGGCAGCGTGCGAGGTGCGTGCAGCCTGAGGAAGGTGCCCCGTGAAGCGAAGTACCGCAGTGTGCGCTCGGTTTGATAATGATTTTTTTAATTACTTGGGTGCATTGATGGCAAGCTACTGACCTCCGATATTCAATATGTTAAAAGACAGTTTTGTCACTTGGAAGGCAGACAGAAAAATTATCAGTTTTCTGTGTGCCTGGAGCTAGCCTGGGCAGATGCAGGCAAAGGCCCGTGAGACCACATCTTTCTGTGCGTGTGCCAGGCTGTCCAGGTACGATTTTCTGCTGCCCAGCGCAGGGGAGGTTGAATGGATTCGCTGTGGTTCTGGCTTACCAATAGTGGTCTGTGCAGTTTATCTAACACTGCAATAACACTGCAATTTTGGTGTCTCTCTGGTAGCAGGGCCATGCCCAGAGCCCCCAGTAGTTGCCCTGCCTGGGTAATTCAGGACAAATTCAGAACTGGAGATCTGGAAGGGGCAGCATTTGGGGCGTTGTGTTGGTGCGTGCAGTCACACCACGGCTCGTGGTGTGGGCAGGAGCCCCCCTGCTGTCCTGCTTTGGGGATGGAGCTCTGCCCTTGCCCGTGGCTCTGCTGCGCTGGCCCCTCAGCAATATGCCCACCTGGGTCACGGGAGCGTGGTTTGGTCGCAGAGAGATGGACAGGAGAGGAGACCTTTCCGATGATCTTTTGAGTGCCGCTCTGACGCCTGCTTTCTGTTTGTCTCTCGTTTCAGCTGACTGGGATTATTCAAGGCATGGTGGATGGGCAGCCCAGCCTCCAGCAAGTGCTTGAGGTAAGCAGAGTAACCTTTATTTCCTCACCTCTGACCTCTGCTCCTGTCGTCCTCCCTTCAGCTCGCTCCCTGCACCCTCCCCTTGCTGAGAATCGAACCGCGTAATTTGACTATGATTACAGCTTCATTAGAATAACATTTGCTGTCACGTCAGTGACACGCTGCTGAGAGTATTGAACCATTGATCTGTCATCTCCAGCTGTTCATGTCAAGGGTACTGACAAGATATCCAAACTCCTGCCAGTAGATAGGAGAAGAGGCGATTCTCGCTTGAGCCAGTTTTAGAGCACCAAGACGCTGCTCAAGATCACTGCTCTGGGAGCTCTGCCTTCTTTTTTCCTTTCCCTCCCTCAGCACTTTATTAAATTATTTTTTTCTACCTGTTTTAATGCTCGATAATACACGTGGTATAGAAGGAAAATGCCTCTAAAATCTAATCTGGAGGATGTGCGAATGCAGATAGAGCCCTAATAATGCCATCTGCTTAATGTTGAATTCCTACAGCATTTAGGGCTTAATTAGCTTGGGAGTATTTCTCCATCAATAGCTTTTGTTGGTCGTCAAATAGGGAAGGAAACCTCCTCAAGCAGAGCCCGCTCGGGCTGCAGGTTGCCGCTCGATGCATTGTCTCTGTCAGGATTTCCACCGCTGCGTTACCTAATTGTTCCTAATCAGAATAATTGCAACAATTGCTTACGTGCGGAAATCAAATCAAAGGCTTTAAAATCCTCCATGGAGACAGTGCTTCGCGGCTGCTCACGTCAGGGAGTTCAGGCGGGTTGCAGCGGGAGCCTGGCCACGAGATCCCGGCCGGAGGGAGGCGCAGGTCCTGGGGGCAAGAGGCTGGGCTCTGCTTTTGGGGCAGCCCTCCCTGTCCTGCAGAGAGCGTGTGACGGCGGTACGTGGCCCTAAGCACTTGTGGCCGTGCCTGCTACCTGCCCCAGGAGGGAACACCTTCGTCTGGATGGGTGGATGTACGCTGCCACTGGGGTAGGGCAGGAAATGGTCCGCTCCCATCCCATGGGAGTTTCACAGAGCGTGGAAACACCTCTGGAGGTTTTGTAGTTGGACTGAGAAGGTGTTAGCACAGCTGCACGTTTCTAGCTTAAAATCCGATTTGGGTCAGACAGTTTCTGGGGCGTGCGTGTTTGTTCAGGAGCTGAAGGTGTTGAGTGATGGGAAGAGGAGAGATTTCTCCTGCTGAAGCACTGGAAATGCTGCTGGTGAAGCTGCAGAGTAGCAGCCTGTTGCCTGTCACCTGCTTCCAGAGCATTTTGGGCAGCTGATGGCAAGGATTTGCTAGCTTAGCTGGAATACGTGTCTTCTCGGATAGGGGTGAGAGGGGTTAGCCCTAAGGTAGTTCTGCCTGGTTACTCCCCAAGGTGGGTGTGCATCCCCCAGGTTCATTTGGCCCATTTCTGAAGTGGATCCAGAACATCTTTTTTCCACGTGGGAAGTTTTTCAGGAGCATGGGGCTTACATTAAACCCACACTGCGTGAACACCTCAGAACTGTAAGGAGGAAGGAGAGGCCAAGCCTGGAGAGGAGGGGGGGGCACGTGGCTCTGCCTGTTACTGCTGCACAGTGCTTGGGTGTCGCCAGTCTTTATGTCTCCCCCTCTCCCTTTGAGCTGTATGAGTTGGAGAATGACAGAAATGCTGTGGGTGAAGGACACCATCCCAGGTTGCTTGTGTTTCCATGGGTATCAAAGCAGGTAGTCGGAATCTCAGTTCTGTTTTGCTGCCCGATTCCCTTCAGTTCCCAGCCTGATGCCTGGAGAGCCACGGTGGAGCCTCTTGCTTTGGCTTCTCCTTCCCTCCCCAGGCCACACTGGAGAATTTCAAGAAATAAGTGTGCTCCTCTTGGCTGGAGAAGACACAGTTCATGCTTAGCACAAGCCCATTTGGTCCAGGGAGAGCTGAAGCAGAGGTATGGCAAGTGCCAGCAGGGCTGTATCATCCTGTTACCGCTGCACAACTTCCATCCCTCTGCGAGCAGCGCAGCTGCGATGCCTGATAAGATCATCTCCGCTCTGGTTGCCTGATGTCTCCTATCAGAAATCTTCAAAGGTCCAAACGTGCTGTTGTTCAGATGGCAAGCAAAGAGAGGAGAGAGAGAGAGAGGGAGAGGGGTGGATAAGATCACAATTTTCTTCTCTCTTGATTGCAAGCAGCTTATCTGAGTTTAACTGTTGTGGCTCGGCCTGTCTCTGCAAAACTCATCCCCTTTTCTTGCCTTCCTTTCAGAGGGTTGACGAGTGGATGGCGAAGGAAGGCCTCTTAGATCCCAGCGTCAAGTCGATTTTTGTGACCTGTGGAGACTGGGATTTGAAAGTGATGTGAGTATGGAAGGGGAGGGAGATTTTTCTGGGCTTTACTGCTCCATGCTTGCCTGTAGTGTGGATGTCTTTGTTCTTACAAGCCTCCGACTGTCCCTAGTCTTTGTTTTTCAGGGAAATCGTTGTTTGCCGTGCATAATTGGGAATGGAGGGTTGTTTAAGAAGACAGGTAGGTGCTAGGCATAGTGCCAGATCACTGCCTAGGATAATCCCTCTAGCAAATGAATCCTTTTATAACCCCAAGAAAGGTTTAAACCGGGGCTTTGTAATGTTTTCTGGTTTTATCCAATATATTTTCTAAAGGGATGGGTATCTGAGCGCATGAGTGAACACCATTACTGTACACCCAAATCAGGCAGTGGTCCTTCCCTGACTTTGACATGCAAGGCCTTCTCTCTGTCATCTTGGCACGTTAACTGGATGTGAATCAGAGTAGCCTTTGGAAAGAGGACGAGCCAACTCTGGCACGCTTCATCGGTGTTCTTATCGTTAAGGTCGTGTCCATCAGCTGGGTGACCGGGATCGAGAGAGTACCAGGTGGGGACTGGGATCTACCAGTGTTGGTGTATGCACGTATAAGCATCCTGAAAATGGGATTTTAAAAAAGTGGAGCTGTGTTTAAGAATGAAATTAATCTAATCTGTAAGGTATTTGCAGATCAGTGCCATTGTGCTGAATTCACTTGGGTTGCTATAATCTCGCTTCAGCTTTTCATTTCCTCACCGTGCTGGGTAAAGACTCCTGTTGTTATCGTACTGGTAAAGCATGGACTTGACACATACAATGCTAAGCTGACATCCACAACTCGTTAGTAATGTTACTCGGTGTTCCCGTGACATTGGTTTCCCCAGGTTGGAAGCCTAAATAAACTGCACACAGCCTGGGAGCAATCAGCACTGGTTTTCTCCCTGCGGAGAGTGGTCTTTGTAGAGTGGCAGCTCCTTACTTCTTCTTGGTGTGATTAGTGAGACATGAGATACGAGGATTGAAGCAGCAGCACAGGCGCTAGTGGAGATGAGAAATTTGCCATGCTCTTTGGAGTCAGAATTTACTGGGTCTCTGCTGAGGCCATGACCAGAACTTGTGTCTGAGTTATATTGCCAATTCCTTTGTCTCTGGTTTGAATTAATACATATTTTTATTTCTATATCATGCTTAATCTTTTGTTAGAGACCCACACAAAAACAGCTGCAAGGATGTTCCAAAATTTCCTTCCTCACCTGTTCTCTTTTCTCAGCTCTTTACTTTTTTATCGCTGTTCTGAGAGTCCATTTTACTGCTTTTGGTGAGGGTTGTGAGGAACAGGGTTGTAATTAGCATGTGCTCAAAGCCCATCTTTCCATCCCTTTCACGGTGGGATAACGAGGTTCCCAGATAACGACATCCTAACTCAGTGTCTGCATGGAGTGGGCAGCCTCTGGGTTTTTTTCTGCTTCAGAGCTCTGTAGTAGGGGAAGTAGAAGTGAAGCTGAGTCCTGGTTCTGGTGAGCTGTGGAAGTCGTGGGGTGAGCTGGCCCAGCAGGGCACGCAGATCTGGACCCAAGGTAGTTGACTCACCATTTTCAGTGGTCTCTCGCATGGATTGTGCCTCACTAGTCAGCTGGAAAAGAAGACTCCACTCCTGGCCATGAGGCTGCAGTGAGTGCTTCGTTTCTTCCTCTTCCTTTTAAAATTTTTTTTTAAACCATTAACTTCAGAATTCAATCCTGAAGCATCTCCAGGGCAGAGCAGAAAATAAATTTCATGTTTCCAACCACACGGATACAGGGAGCCTGGCTGCAGCCGCTCGGTGAGGAGCGCATCGCGCCGCTCCGCCGCCGATTGGGTGCAGCAGCGTGTAGCGTCACATCTGATTAGCGCCGTGCCAGTGAATGAGGCTTGAGTGAGGACTCCCTGCCAGCTCTGACTTGTCTCATTTCCCATTACTTTTATCCGTCACCACAAATGCCGAGTCTCCCTCCTGAACTAATTAAGTTTGCGTGTGTTTAGACACATTGCCAAATAGGGTTTAGCAAAGCAGAACTGAGCATCTCTTTTGAAAGAGGGAAGGCACGGGGCTGAAACAAGGCTGCTCAGACAGGGAGATAGATACATCCGCAGAGAGGTGGAACATCTAGGAGGTATTCCAGGGAATTACCCTGGACTTCCCTAAAAGACTTGTGGCTGGTGCCTTCTGCTGTGTGGAGACCACACGCCTGGCACTGAAGGCACTGGGGCAGCGGGAGTGGAGGTGATGCTGCTTGTCCAGTGTGTTCTTGGAAGTGTTGCACGGTGACAACCCCACTGGTTCCAGAGGAATTCTGGAAAATGAGGTGAAGTGCGCCTGGAAGGATGAGGCCGTTGCTCTGGGGTGAAGATACACCTGCTGGCATCTGCTCTATGGGCTTGTCCGCAGTGTTCTGGGGAATGGGAGAGTGAAGTGCAGTCCATCTGCCCCTCGTGTTTCAGGGTCCGTGTGTTGTCCTCAGCTCTCTGAGGCTGAAGGCACGACACTGATGCTTCCTCCACAGCACGATGCTGCCCCTCGCTGAAGAGCTGCCACTACAAAGGGTCTGTGTTGCTGCAGTGCTTCGTGGCCTGGGGAGCAGTGATCTGGGGCAGATCCGTTTCTGA
This sequence comes from Heteronetta atricapilla, assembly GCA_011075105.1. Classification (NCBI taxonomy): domain Eukaryota; kingdom Metazoa; phylum Chordata; class Aves; order Anseriformes; family Anatidae; genus Heteronetta; species Heteronetta atricapilla. The sequence continues at coordinate 21,460,183 of CM021738.1, read as the reverse complement.
CTCTGCTCTTTTTCTCAGCTTCTTTCCCTTAGCAGTGACAGCTGCTTGCGTAGCTGTCTGCAAAGCAAGCTGTGCTCCTCTTACCAGTGGCTCCTGTGGTTTGTAGTTCCTGTTCTCCATTGTCTTCAGCTCGGCTGCTGGTGGGAAACCATGCAGCCTTGTTCCTGGCTTCTCCAGCAGAGACCTGGGCAGGTTGGCTTCAGTCTGCGTGTGCCCTTCAGGAGCTGGAAACGGTATTTTTGGACAGGTCTGTCTACTGTGGGTGTTTTCAGCAGGTGCCAGGGCACTGGGAAGCACAGCGGGGTGAGCAAGCTAGATGGGGAGTATCGGCTGGAACACAGGAGGAACCTTCCAGCCTGTCGGTGGTGGATGTGAGGACATAACCCTGCTGCAGTGTGTGTAGCACTTTTAGCACAGAGAAAAGCACAAGAGGAATGGCGACTGTCAAGGTACAGCTCTCTGCTGATGGTGTCTAGCAGTGTCTGGGTCTGTAGCATTCAGGATGGCTCTCAGCTGCTAAAGGACCTGTGATGTCTTTGCTTGGCTCGAGGATCTCCAGGGAACAAGTGGCTGCAGACCTGATTTTTCTTGAATGTTGGAGCTTTCGTGGAAGATCACAGCTGTTTCAGCCCGAGTTCCCTCCGACAGCAGGGAGCACTCACCACAAAGAGCTGGGTGCAAGGAAGGGGACACGAGCACCCGGGAAGGGCTCATGGAGGCATGAGTTGAGGTCTGTGACACTGCCAATGACTTCTTAACGGGTCTGGTGCAACACAGGAGAGAAAGTCCCTGTTGGGGGGATTTGACTGCTGTGTGAGAGCGCTCAGAAAAGGAGCGCTGATCTCTGCCGGCTGCGCTCGCATCAGCCAGCTTTCAGCTCCGGCTGCGCGTGAACCGGGCTGGAGTCGGGGAGACAGCAGCTCTCCTGCCGCCCCTCCCCTTCTTCCCTCTTGTTAAGATGCAATTTCTTTAATGAGGAAAACCTCTTGAGTAGGAACATCACCTTTCTGAAGGCTTGTCCTGACAAGGCAGTTCAAGCCGCCAGAGTCGCACATCAACTTCAGCGAATTTCCGTCACTCATTACAGAGACTCTTCTCCCCGCCACCCCCAGCAGCACCCCTCGTTCCCAGACAGGGGAATGAATCACGCTCCTGCTCCTGAATACATCATGACAGTCGTGGTTCTAATGAGAGAGGGCCATTCATTCTGGGTGGAAAGTTCCCTGCGCCGGCACAGAAATGTTATTAATTAAAGAGAGCTACCTGAAGCAAAAGATGAAAGGAGCACCAGACCTGCCAAGCTAAAATATGAGTGGGGATACAGCCTCGTTAGCACACGGTCCTCAGGCCCAGTGGGAGGATTCCTTCAGCCTGTTGCAAGTTCTCCTCCAAGTTGAAAAGCTCCAGGGCCGGATTCAGACCCAACATCGTCTGCTCTGCCGCTGGGACCTCATCCTGCACCCAGGACACGGCTGCCACCAGTGATTAAGCAAATGGCGTTGATGTGGCATTGGGTGGCGAGGGCAACGTGCTGCTGACTGCAGGAGAGGGTTTTAGTGGATAGAGAGGGTACTCAGAGTCTGCCGGGGTTGAGCCCTTGCTTTGTAAGCTCTTTAGTGTGGTTTTATCTCTTCTGAAATGTCAAATTGCCTCCCTCTGTGCGTGGAACCATTTTGCTTCCTTTTTAAGCACAATGGGAATTAATCTTGGCAACCGAGGGGAGCGTTTTTGCTGTGTGCTCATAGCTACAGAGCTGAGGCACAGCGAGGTTAAGTGATGGGCCTGTGGTCACGCAGGCAGAGGCAGAGAAAGGAGCTGAGCCACAGCTGAATCTCAGACCGACACCTTAATGTCAGGAGCACAAGATAATCCTTCTCCTTCCAGGCTCGGATCGTTCTGCAAGTGCATCAGATAGGTAAAAATGTGTGTAGGCTTTGCTCTGTATACCTCCAACGTGGAGGTGCTTGTACTGTGGCTGGTCAGAACATGCTAATTTATTTCTTCCCAGGAAACTACTGCTCAGAAGTTTATTTTCTTAAATAAATGTTAAAAGGCAAGTGCTCTAATACAGTGATAAAACACTGTGAAGTGCCTTGAAGTGTTTATGGCCCTTGGTGCTCTTCCTAGGTTGCATATTAGTAAATTCTGAGCAATGAATTACGCCACTGCTTAATTTTATCTCCCTGTGTGAATTCCTCCTGCGCGAGTTGCGCCGGCTGGAGGACACCTACCTGCCTTCCCAGACCTGCTCGGAGGGTCAGCGGGTTGCTCCTTCTGGTCTTCTGTCCTGCAGGATCGGCTTGGAACTGGCCCTAGGTCGCAAGGGAAGGATTGGTGGTGTCGGTGTCCCTTGTGCGTGCTGTTCTTTATCACAATAATCTGCGTTTAAAAGTAAGAAAATAATTCTTTTCCAGCTAAAAATCTCTGGAATAGCTTATTTTTGTTGTTGCTTTTAGTGGGGATCGTTTTGCTGACCAAGCCTACGGTGTACCCTTTCATATGGCTACATTGGCTCAAGAAGAGGGTGGTGAACTACGGCGCAGGGACGGGACTGAATATCCAGGGTCAGGAACCTTTTGAGTCAGCGTTGCTGATGGAGTTGTTCATGTAATTACATCCTAAAGTGCATTGCTGGAGCTAAGCAAGGGAGCCTTATGAGCATGCTCTTCTCTAGCACTTACAGGGAGTAGCACTGACCCCATTCGCTTCTGTGACCCCGCAGGCCAGCTTTTTGTTTTTAAAGGAAATGATATCAGTAATGCAAAATAAATGTTTTATTTTTAAGGTCTCCCCCCCTTAAAAATAAGAGTGTGCAACACTTACTTCAAATGAGTCTAGCACACTCATTTTCCTTACCCTCCTGCAGCGGTTCCCCAGCTGTCTTCCGTTCCTGCCTTTGTTTGAAACGTGCTGGTTGCACAAGACCTTCTGCAGCGTGTGGCTCTGCCAATCCCTTTGCCTTAAGCTTTGGACGTGAAATCTTTGCGCGGGGATCATCGTGCAATCGACGGTCACCTTCGGGTCTGCTTCTTGGCTGGTGCATCACAGCAAAGGTGTTTGTCACAGTCAGGGCTGTGGTTGGCACAGATTTATTGGGCCACGATGCCTGACGTGCTCTGAGGAGCATGAATGCTGCTGCTTGGGAATTAGGACCAAAGAAGTTGGAAACGGTGTGAAAGGTGGTGGAGAAGCTTGGAATAAATTTACAGCGTAGGGGAAATGAGATGGGCATTGCGTGAAATACTCCGTTTCCAGCAACGAGCCATTGAGGTGGGGTAATGAATGGAGAAGGTGAATTCCTGGATAAAATAGCTCAGGCTGTATTTGGACAATTGCACTGAAGAATGCAAGCCATCGGCCCCAGCATTGTCAGCTCGTACAGTAAGAAAGAACAATTCCTCTGCAGCAGAATCTCAGGTGAATTCTGGGTCCAGTGTTATAATGAATTCAGTCAAAATGGCTTCAAACCCAATGGATTTATAATGGGTATTTGGTAAAAAGCACACCCCTGGCCCTCCGTGCTTGCAGGAGAGGCCTCTAATAGCAATCAACATTATGGTTACCTGTGCCCTGGGGAAGTGGAAAGCTGGCCGACTGTAGGGCAGTAGAGGATAAACCACTGGAAGGCTCTTTGTCATCTGGGTTTTCTTGTCAGTGGCATGAGGAGTAGGTTCATAAAGCGGGACTCTTCTTTATTACTTCAAAAAGCTTAATTTTCCTACCGCTAGGCAGCTGTAGTGTTTCACGCTGGGGCTAAAATGTCAGCTCTCTCCCTTTGGATCTCGGCTCTTCTGACTTCCAAGCGGAGGCAAAGCAGTCGTGGCTTGGCACCAGCGCTGCCTGCCCAGAGCCCGAGCTCTCCTGTGGCACTCCGGTGGCTGCGCTGGTTAGAGAGCTCTGCTTGAAAGTACTGCCAGCCTGGGAGCCGCGTCTTGTGCTAGTCAAGCTTTGTGTAATTCGGTAGCGTTCTGGAAAGCATGTTGTTTGTGTGTTTGTTTCCTGGTGGGAGCCATTTTCCTGGATGGGTTCAGTCCCTCTCCTCCTGGAGCTCCTGGCTGGCAAAGACCTACTGGGCCATCTTGAGGTCAGCCCTGGTATTTTCCCTCCAGCGTATTCTCCCGTGCATTGTCCAGCTGACTCCCAAGGAGCGGATGTCTGGGTGTGTGCAGGACACCCGAGCTGCAGACTAGCCTTTTGAGCTAAGTCTGTCCCACGCTGCGGTCACCTTTTGCCGTGTTTGGCTGTGTCTCGTGGTCGGAGATTGCTCTGGACCAGGCGCTGGTGCGAGGCAGGTGGAGGTGGCACACGCAGAAGAGCAGGATGGACTTGGTGGGAAGAGCAACAAGGATGCAGGGCGATGTGCCAGCAGGGCGATGTGCCAGCAGGGCCACGTGCAGGAAGCTCTTGCAGCCCAGGCCGTTGTCCTACCTGGGTCCCACCAGCTTTGTTTGCTTCTCTTAGAGCAGGGCTTTTCTCCTCCCATCTGCCCAGCACCTACGTTCTGGGCCGTCCTTCGTCTTCTCTCTGTAGGTGCCCCTCGCTCATCCCTGCTTCCCGTTTCCCTCTGGGCTGCTCTGTGCCAGCATCCTCCCGGGCTCAGCGCCATCCCCGCATGGAGTCGTGCATGTCCCCTGCATACCCGGCGGTGGGAGGCTGCCAAGACCTCTCCTCCAGCTCGCTGTGCTCCCTGCGCCAGAGAGAGCCGTTAGGTTTTATGGACCATTTAGCTTCCCAATGGCGATCCTAATTCCTCACAGCATGGATGTGCCGTTTCTGGGTTATTAAAAGGACCCCTGAAAAGGAGCTGCCTTCTGAGTCGATGCTCTTCCATGCAGGTAATTGCGGGAGGGTTTTGCTTAGGTGGTGAGGCTTAATATCTCCAAACCCTCCTTGTGCTGAGAGGGTGAATTAATACCCACGTGTGCCGGTGGGGAATGACCCTTGTGCGTTGGCGGTAAGCAGGCAGGGGAAGAAGGCTTGTCTGCAAGTCAAACTTGGAATTGCTCTGGAGGAAGTCCTCTTGCTTTCTGCACAGAGATCAAGGGTGCTTTAAGGGCCGGCTGGCCAGGTGTCTCGGTCTTTCATCTCTCTGTCCTTACGTTGTGTGACACGTCAGGTGCCAAAATAGCTTCCATTCCTTGGGGGCCCGAGCGAGCTCCGCAGTTGCTGGGGAAGGAGTGATTACCTCTGACGGCCACGTTAGCCCAAGGACGGATGGCGGCGGTTGCACAGCAGGTGTGAAATGGGTGGGAGGTGGTTCAAGGGGGAGGTCTGTAAGAAAACAGAGCTGGCAAGCCACGAGGCTGTGTGTTCACAGGAATATTCACAGGGAGGAAGCTGCCGAGATCCCTGGCATTGCAAAATGCCAAGTGAAACGTCGCTGCCCCGTAGAGCCCAGCAGCGCAATGGAATTAACGAGGCTGATGTGGAGGGGTTAATGTGTGCGAGGGTGATGGGCAAAGGTGGGATGTTGCCATCAGGATTGCTGGGCTTTGGAAGCGCAGTCTGATGGCAAGACCACGTGAAAAGGAACGGGAGCTTGCAAGGAGGATGCTAAAAGTCACCGATTGCCAAAGTTCTTGTGTTTGCTGCAGACCTGAAGCAAATTGGTGGCTTAAGGGGCTCTGAGCACCTGGGTCTTGCACTGGTTATTCAGGTAAGAGGAAATTAGGAGGGGGCTAAGTAATTAATTCCTCTTGCTGTGACGAGGATGGGAGATGATTCTGACTTGCCACTTCTCCTCAGAAGTTCCTTCAGAAGCTGGTAAGGACTCTGGTTATGAAACCCGGGAAGCAAAGAGGATCCCTGGGTGCCTGACACTTCCTTTTCTCTGCTGGTTCTTTCTCGCAGGCAGCCTCGGGCTGCCTGTCTCTTTGTTAAGAGAGTGACAGCAATGTGACACTGTGAAAATAATTACTAACAAATCACGGTGGTGACTGCAAACAGCTCGCTGTCTTCAGAGGCATGTCAGGGAGCATTAGAGCAGGGCCGTGGGAGCTGCGGAGCGGCTAGGGGCTCTTTCTCTGCTCCAGGCTGAGGGAAGCTCTTCGGAGACCTTTGGCGCCTGCCACCCCCACATCATTCCCTTCTCGTTGGCTTTTTCTTTCTTTCCTCCCATCCCTGCCTTTGCCATCAATAATTAAGCCCATTAATTGCACGGGGAGCTCAGGAAAGCTGAGAATGGTAAGGCCAGGCTTCTGCCTGCCTCGGATTCAGCAGCCAGCCACAAAGCAGCGGAGGCGTTCCTGGAGGGGCGCCGGGGACAGGAGCGTGTCCAAGCTGCGTTCCCCATCTCGCAGCCCAGTGTGCTGCCCTGTGCAGGGCTGTTTGTTAGCTGCGTGCCCTAGGAATTTGTGGGTATGCTGGTACACTGCTGCTTGTGCTTGGCAGCCCCCAGCCTCAGCCATCCTGAAGCTAGGTTTGCATTTGTGCAGATCATCGTAGCAAGCGTGCCGTCGATGGGCACCTCCAGCAAAAGAATTGGCAGAGGAAGGAGAGGACAAGAGGAAGCGGAGTCGTACGGCAGAGGACCTGCTCGGGTGGGGGCCACATCTAAACAACATTGCCTGCTGTGGCTTTGGCACCCAGCATAGAGGGGTGGCTGACAGCAAGGCTGCACTGGTAGAGATCTTAACGGTAATGTGATCATCTGGCAAAACCTCTGCCCTGCTGGCGTTCCCTGGCCCTGTTCAGGGGCTGCCACACTGGTGCTGAGCCACACGGGGCAGAGCCCTGCAGCGGGGACCAGGAGGTGGTGACGGGCCCCAGCCCCCCGGCCGCCAGCTCCTGCCCCGCCGAGCAGCCCCCTTCCCATTCCCCTAGTTACTCGAGTGCTTTTTCCCGACTGTCACATCTGTAAATAATGGTGCCGGCGCATCCAGCGAACTGCGGAGTGGCGATGGAGGGGGGAGGGCTGGCGCTGAGGGTGGCTCGTAGCGGCCCCTCTCCCCTCCTCATACAATATTTATGCAGGGGCTGGGAGTCGGCGGCACTGACCTGCGGGTCGGGCTGTTAAACAGCTCCCGCAGCCCCTGCATCCTAATTGCTGCACTTGTCCTTTGCTCTGGAGGATTCGCCGCTCCTTCTCTCCGCCGAAGCAAATACTAATGGCAGCTCGGGCTCGGAGCTGGGGAGCGGCATCTCCCCGCAAGGAGAGGCTGAACTTGGGTCCCCTCGCACAGGGCTGATCTGTAGCAGCACGGAAAGCTGTGCTCAGCACCCCGAGGAGCTCAGCACCCTGAGGAACAGCCCCGCAGGCTGTGCTGAGAGCCCAGGGTGCCGCTGTGCTTGTAATTCTCAGTTCTGTATTGTCAGAGGGGACAAGGGGTTACCCCATCCCGACAGCTCCCTGTGGGATTTCTCTTCCCCTCGGTGGGCAGAGGAGGAGGAGGCGATCACAGAAGTCGTCTGGGAGAGGGGACCGGGTGATGGGGTGCCATAAGCAGTACATCCACAGCTGGTGCTGGAGAGGTTTTCCCTCTAGCAAGCACGAGCTTTCTGCTGATTTCAGCTGCATGCAGTGGCACAAGAAAGCCCCCAGAATGAAGCCGTTTGGTTGCTAGAGCTGCCACAACCTTCCCCATGCCGTTCTGCTGGGCTCCATCCTGCTTGGGGCTTCACATCACCGCCGAGTCCGGTGACCCGCGCGGCTGCCCATGTCCTTCCCCTGCCTTCTAAAGTGCGCAGGGCTCCTTTGTGACTGGGAACATGCTGCTTAGGCTGGAGACTAATGGCCTTTAAGTGACATGATTGCATTATGTTAAGCGTCTATAGGCTTTACCATTAGGCACTAAGCAGTTTATGACTCATAGCAGAGAAGCCCTGCTCCCGAAGGGTGTGGAAGCTAACTGGGCAGGACAGGCAGGGCAGGGGTTTCCCCCTGCACGTCGCACAGCAAGTCTGAGCAACCGGGACAGGACACGTCAGTCCGCGAGCAGCACCTTGCTCTAGGTCTTGCCACGCTCGTTTCCTGCAGAGGAACACTTCTCCGGTGGGAGATTGCGTGGTGGGAGAAGTGTGGTTAATTTTAGCATAGTTCTTGTGCGGGTTTTGGTTTTGAGGGGGCGCAGACACGATGCGCTGTGGGGGCATCTGTTGCACTCAGGAAGTAATTAGAGGATTCTGCAGCAGGAGTCTCAACGCCGCCTCTTAAAACCGCTCGTATGCAGAGGACCAGGCGGTTACTGGATGAGGGTCTGTATGAAAGACTTCATAAGGGGCCGTATAGACAGAGGAAGGACACGCTCTGCCTTTGTAATTAGGCTCCGCTGCAGCATGAATCACAGAACAATTTCCATAGAGATCTCTCTTCCACCCCCTGCTCAAAGCAGGGCTAATTTCAGCCTGAAGCAGCTTGTTCAGGGGCTTCTCCAGGTGAGTTTGAACATCTCCAGGGGAGGAGATTCCCCAGCTCTCTGTCCTGGTGCTTTGTTTCCTGCACGGTGAAGAGTTTTTCTTGATGCTCGACTGGAAGCCCACCAGCTCGTGGTCATGCTGGTGACTTCCATCGAGAAGATGCCTACGTAGGTGTACACAGTCTGCTAACACTGTGCACTGCTATTAATAAGATGCTCTGTGATGTTATATTTAGTAAGCAGCTGAACTGTCACAGCAAGCCTGTGTGTAGAAATCCATTTTTAAGTAGTTGGGTTTTTTTTTGTAGTGTCACATTCCCAAGGCTGAGAGGGTGACCTCAGCCTTGGAGACTTTCCAGCTTCTCTTTCCTTGGGAGCGACTTGGTGCACTTCTGCTGTCAAAGGCAAGTCCTCCCAGTCCTGCTCCCTGTCTGGAAGGGCTTGCAAGAGCGTTAGCTCTACCCCTGGGCACTCCTTTGCTGATCCGGAGGAGTGCAGAGCTCCTGCCTGCTGCACTCCTAACCTCAGCTGAACCGCGGAGCCAGCGAGCCCTGGTTTCCTGCACGGTAATTAGGTGCTTGTTTAAAACTGAAACGGCTCAGCCCTGATCTTGCTCTTGCTGGCTACTTGCTAACAGCAGGTAGAGTTACTCCAGATTTACTACCGCATGCGTAATAGCAGAATCAGGCCCAGTAAATAGAGCTATGAATCATTTTAAGAGAACCTGTTAAGCGGGAGCACACAGATTTATTGTAGCATCATGTGTGTGCAATTGTTGATGAACATTTTCTGTTGGAAGCTGAATACCTGCTGTGTTACAGCCTTGCTTTTAATGTTGAGATAGCATCTCTGCCAGCACCTAGCTGATGCACAGACAGATACCCATAAAAGGGCCAGATCTCACACGGTGCTAAATGCCTTCATGTTTCATTAAGGTTGACGGCAGTGGAAGGCACGCAGTGCTTTGCAGGACCAACGAGTGACAATGAGCCACTTGCCCTGTGTACTTTTTGTGGCAGGATGATTTTCCCAGTGTATCACAATGCTCCGGCTGCATCCTGGGGTAACAGACTCTCCTGTTCACAAGCCTGCTGCTCGGAAAACATGGGGGCTGGGATCCTCCCAGATTTCTAAGTAAAACCTCAGGGAGGAGGGATGTGGCTGTAGCACGTGGGTGAATCTGCAGGGAGCTGGGTGTCCTGGCGTTTCAGGTAGTGCTGCTGGGACTCTCAGCTGCTCTGGCTTGCGGCATGCCTTTTAAGCTTCCTGGGCAGAAACATGCCTGGCACAGGGAGGAGGCAGTGCTGGCCACAACGGGTGTCACAGGAAAAAGAACGGGAGGTCTGCAAGTGCCAGGTATTAGCCTCGCTGCTTAGCCTGGGTTTTTTGGCCTCATTACACTAATCCAATTAAAGATTGATGGAAGGAGATAACACACACTCCAGTGAAGTGGGTTGTGTGGCAACTGCTTCCTTACCCGGGCAGCTGGAGCGGCCCCGGTTATCTCGTGCATCATCACACCTCCCCGGGCCCTGCCGAGCCACCGGTGCCTCGGCGCGCGCTCTTCTCCTGCGTCGTGCCTCTCTTATTACTAATGGAGCATGGATGCATTTTAGCTGCTGGTCAGCCCTCATTAATATCCGGAGATGACAGGTTGACATTTGTAGAGCTGACTGGCCTTGACCTTCATGTTGTGCAGCGGTGCGGTTGCCGCGTGGTGCCCCGTGCTGGGTGCTTCTCCCCGCACAGCCTCGGGAGCACGTTTGCGTTGGCAGAGGGGCAGCCAGCTCTCTGACCCCTTTGCTGCTGCCGGGAATGCCGGCACAGTGCCTGGATGTCTCCGCGTCCCCCTGCCTGCCCCTGAGAGCCTCGGTCGCAGTGGTGGGGCTGGGCGGTGCTGGGGTCGCAGTCCTTGCTTCTATGGAGGCTGTCAGTGGTTCCCCACAGCAGTGCCATGCTGTTTGGGTGCTGGGACGTGGCAGGAAGCGCTGATACCCTCTCTGCTTCCTTTTCCTGGCTTCTTCCTGGGGACAAAGCAGGAGAAAAGGCTGCATTGCCCAGGTACCCCGCAGGCTGTCACCCCCCCGACCCACCCTGTCCCGGCGCAGGGGCTGTGCGCCAGCTCGGCAGTGACATTTATTAACAGAGGGGGCTTTGAAACGAGGCGAGCTGCTCCTGCAAAGGCTCCTCACTCTCACTCCGTCTCCTCCTCTCGCCAGCCCATCTGAGGCAATGGCTGCTGGCGTTGAAATTCATTAGTGTTCCCTGACAGGCGGTGGAGGCTTGCTCTGTCTGTTCCCACTTCCCTGCTCTCATGTCCCTGCTTCACGCACGCTGATATTTAAAGCTGATGTGCGGCTCGTAGGCTTGCTGCGCCGTGACAAGTTTGGGGGTGGCTGAGAGAGCTGAGGGTGGAAGGAAGGCACAGAGAGGCGGGAGGGAGGGAGAAGGCACCTGTCTCAGGGCTTCTGTGAAAGCCCGGGGCTGTTCAGACGCTCTCCGAGGCAGAGATCCCAGCCGGTGCCAAAGGAGAGCGGTGCTTCTGCACCAGGCCCTGGTCCGCTTTGCGCCATGCCTTCAGCAGCCTTGCTCTGAACTGTGGAGCCAGGGGAAGGTGTCTTGGCAGCTCTCCTCTCTTCGGTACCACCTTGTTGCTGTTCTGTGCTGCTGCCTCCACGCAGCTCCCTTCAGGCTTCGCACCCTCCTGCAGCAGGGGATTCCCAGTCAGGAGTGTCCCTGCCCTCTCCTTTGCAGCCCGGTGCAGAGGGTTGGCCAGGACACAATTAAAATGTTCTGCATCTCTTAACATCTCCTACGACTCAAGGTCTCCAGCACGTGGATTCGTATTTTATTTTTGAAGGCTGCGACCAGGTCTATAAATATCAAGATTTAATGTCCCTTTATCTTCCCCAAAGAGGGACTTGTGCTTTTAACTGGCTCAATATCAATACACCCAGTGTGTAGAAAGTGGCCCAATTTCTTTGTCTCCTGACATCCTGAACCCAGAAGCAGATGGACGTTAACCGGCTCTGATGAGGTGGGAGAAGCGAGCATTAATTTTTTATACGCCAGGACCACCTGAGTGACGGAAATCAATTACGGCTGTCCCTCCCCCGCCCATATTAATGTGGTGGCTCCGAGCAGAGGCGGAGGAACCTGTTGAAATGAGAAACCCCTATTTCTTGGTTTGACCCCCCAGATAATTAGGGTTAAATTGATATGCTATCGCGCTGGTGACACATTTTATCTGCCTCTGTTTGTACAAGAGGATACAATAGTGGAGGAAGGACCAATTTGTGCCCTGCTCTAGCTAACCAGACCGAGATAAAAGGTGTCACTAGTACGATAACGTTCTTGCCTCACACTCCTTTTTGTTGCTCAATTTGCCTTTTTTTTTTTTTAATCCCATTCTTTCTTTCTCTCAATACCCTTGGTCATATTTTAACTCCATGCCATCGCATAATGATGCCCTGCTAAATGTGTGTGGAGATAGGCAACTCTGGCTGACAGCCTTCCCCGATAACCGAATTCCAGCCCATCCATCACCGGGCTGCTCTCCTTAACTTAAGGGAAGTGATAACTAAAGCAAGGCCGTTTATCACCGCCGAGCCGCACGCAGAGAGCCGGCTTCAGCAGCAGGGATGCGGCCGTCCGACCTCGCCTCCTGGTTGCATCTCCGGGCCCCATTTACCCCGCAGCTCGGGGACGGAGGAGCAGGGCTGCCTGGAAAATAGAGCCCATGGTGGAAAATCCCACAGCCTTTTTCAGGTTTCTATCAAGTGCAGTCATAGACTCGGAGATCCTCAAGGATCATCGAGTCCAGCCGTGCCTGAGGCGCGGTGTTCGGCTGACGGGAAGGTTTGGAGAGCCAGCTTCCTTCCCAGGGAGCAAGAACTTGAGTGTTCAGGGGGGCAGTGAGACTTCATTCAGAAGCTGGAAGCATCGCGGGATGCTGATGGAGGGAAGTGCAGTGCTCTGTCTCTTCTGCTGCCCAGGGAGGTGCTGGAGTCCCCATCCCTGGGGGCATCTCAGAGACACGTTGGCGTGGCACTGAGGGCCGTGGTTTTGTGATGGGGTTTGGTGGGTCAGGCTGATGGTTGCACTTGGTGCTCCTGAAGGCCCTTTCCAGCCTAGGTGATTCTGGGGTCCTGTGTCCTGAGCTCTTTGCTCAAACGCAGCCGTCCCAGTGATCGAGGTCCAGTTTTGCCGTAGCAGGAAGCTGTACCGAGCGTAAAAGCTCATCTGCCAAATGAGCTGCTCAAGTCAACAGGAATCCTAATTAACAGAGGTACTGTCTTAAAGGCTGTGGCAGTGTCGTTCCCTAGGTGTGCCCCCTTCACTCCAACCTGGAGAAGGTGCTGGGGAGCACGGGGACCTCTGCAGTTGACAGGAGGGGAAGAGACCCTGCAGGAGTGATCCCCTGGGGCCCTGCTTTCTGTGCAGGGGGAGCCCCCAGCCTGTGCTGGGAGCGCTGTGTGCCCAGACTGGACTGCACCCGACCCCCCGGATGATCCTTTGCTACGGACGAGCCACCTGATGGCCGTATCCCTGCTGGCCTGGAGCCACCAGACCTGCGTCTTTCAGCTCGGGGAGCAGACTGATGCCTTGGACCACGCTGCTGACAGCTTGCCCAGCTTACAGCATACGTGTGGAGCTCGCAGTGCTTCGAAAACTTTGTGAGGTCTCTCTGGTGCTGGTGTGGAACGAGGGGAGCAGAAGCACGGAGGGGGATGGGGAATGTCCTTAGGTCACGCAGCTCCGTCGGCAGTTTCTGGGGTTGTTCCTTGTTGGCAGAAATGGCTCATTTATTTAGTTGACATATTTATTTGGGACATTTATTTTCTCCAATTAAAGACGCACTGTCCAGCGCCCAGGGCGGACTGCCATCAGTCTCAGGGTGGAGGAAGGACCAGGCTGTCCAGGTCCGTGGGGCTGTTGGTCCCACGGGGACGGAAGCGCTTTGGATGTCATTCATTGCGCTGGGCCGTTAGCTGTCAGCTCCTGTGGCTAACAACAACGATGCTGCACTCACTTGTCCTGGGCCCCATCCAAATGTTAGGCAAGACAATAATTATTCCTCTGAGCGGAGCCGGGCTGAGAGCTGTACTAATGAAAATATCTTGGGCTGGGAGGAGAAACTTAGCTTTTGGTAATACACCTCTTGCTAGCTGCTGTCATGATCCTCTCTAGCTAAATGTGAGCAGTCGAAGAGGTTGAGCTGATCACCTGCCTGTATGAACCCATGGTTCCCTTTCTGCTTATTACTTTTTTTATTTGGAAATCAAAAACCTATAGAAAGCAGCTTTCTTAGCATGCTGGTTGGGCTCGGAGGGGTCTGTTCCACTCGGGGATGTCACGGATGTATGCGTAAAGGCTGTAAAATGCACGGACCGGGCTGCTTTTTATGTGACGGCTGTGCAATTGCGAGGAGTGGCTCCAGGTGGTTTATTTCAGAGCGATGGTGCTAGCATCAGATGAGCCGTGCCCGGAGATGAGAGCGTGCTGTCAGGTCACATTGCTTACCCTGCAAATCGCCTCCGTCCTGCTGCTTGCAAGCTCATTCCTGTGACAGGCTTCCTGATTTCGGAGAGATTCCTCTGGACCTCCTTATTCAAATGTGCTTGTACGGCATAAATCACTGCCCCTAAATGATGCCGTGTGCATCTCTACAGGGCCAGGCATTTGGGTTGGGCACACAGAGGCTATTCCTTCCATAGCTGAAGCAGGGCTTGCAAAGCCAGTGCGCTGCTGGAGCCCGGCGTGTGCTGGCTCCATCGGCCAGGTATTCCTGGGAGGTTCCCCTGGGGATGTTTGCCAGCTTCCAGCCTTTTCTTCCCACCGCAATGGAGGCAGCGCAGACCAAAGTGCTCCATCAGTACCGCTGTTGTTGTCCAGGTGCAGTGTGTGCAGCCCTCCCTCCTCTCCTTACCAGTGCAATGCTACGGGTCTGAAGAGGTGCTGCCCTGTCGGACAGAGGATTTGGGGCTGGGCTGAGCTCTCCGTGATTGTTTGGGGGTCTGGTGGTGTACCCCAGCTCGAAGTGGTGTGTACCCACCTTGTGCTTCCATCTGAGCAGAGCTCGTTCCTGAATTTCAGCCTTGAAGCTGAAGCCTGGAGCATCCAGGCTTTGCCCTGCACAGAGAGAGAGAATTCTTTGCCCCAGACGAGGTCTGTGTTGGGATGTTCGAGCGGCTGAAGCTGGCTCTTGCAGCTTTTCCCTCCTTCCCTACAGCCTCCCCCTCCAGTCCCCACACGGCCAAGGAAGTTGTAAGACTTCCCCACCCCCTCTGTTTGCCAAAGCCGGTTTCTGGGGTTGTGGCTTTTAACATGCACAAACGGGTCTAATTTAGTCATTTATTTAGTTGACATATTTATTTGGGATGTTCCTTTGCTTCAGTTAAGGATCCTGTGACCGGTGCCCCAGGCATGCTCGGCAGTACGTGAATGAACAAGATCCATCAATTACTCCTGATCGGATCAAAGCGGCCGGGGAAGCCTCCCATAACTCATCTCCAGCACGGCCTCGGCTGGAGTCACGCAGCTTTGCGGCTCAGCCTTCCCCGTGCGCCGGCGGAGAGGGGCAGTTCCTAGCTGGTGCCGGCTGGGAGAAGCTGCTTGCCAAATCCCGGGCTCCCATTGTCCCTTCAGGCAGTCCTGCTGCCTCCCCAGGGCAGGTTTCGGTGAGCCCTGCTCTGGCAGAGGTTCGGTGTGTGTGCTCCCAGCTCTGCCTGCTGGGGCTCGAACCCGCAGTGAGACTGTGCAGCACTTTGCATCTTCAGGGCTGTGACCGTTCTCTGCTTCCAAGCAGCTGCGTTGAAATAAGCCTCTGCTTTCTTAGCACTGGAAGTTTGCAGCGTTACTACCCCAAAAACGACTGCTCGATGCCTCCTTCCCTCCCTGGTGTCTCACTCAGCCTTAAGGGCCGTGTAAAAAAGCACCGGGGCATGACAGGTGAATTTCCCCATCGTATTTTCTATCACTTCTGCTGGCTGACCACAGCGGTTTTGCAGGGATTTGCGACGAGCCCCCTTAGTTAAGGACAGCCCAGATGCTCCAGCTGTGCTCGTGTTTCAGCTGCTGCGAGGAGAGCCGCACGCAGCCCTTGTTCAAAATGCCGAGCCCGCAAGGTGTCGGCGTGGTCATGGCTGGATGTGTGTCAGGCTTCAGCCAAGTCGTGCTCTCATGAGATTTTTTTTTTTGCCAAGAGCTACCGTCCTTCTGATGTGCAGCACGTTAGAGCAGACTTGAGGGGCTCTTCCATCTCGGAGCGAAATGCGCTTAATAAAACAGAGTTTGTGTTGTCAGGACAGTAATTGAATCAAACCTACTCTCTCTTCTCTCTTACAGGTTACCAGGACAATGCCAGTACTTAGGGCTGCCGGTTGCTGATTACTTCAAGCAGTGGATTAATCTGAAAAAGGTACTTTTGTGCGAGCTGCCATGGTCCCTTTCTCCCTCCCTTCGCCTTCCCTTTCTCCTTCTCCTTTCCTCTTTAAGGAGGTGTCTAATAACTACTGCTGTTTTGCATTGAAATGAGTTATTTTCTCAGAGGCTGGGCTGAGCGAGTCCTCTGGCTCCCATTGTATCTCCTCTAATAGAGTCTTACTGTACTTGATGGGATGTGCTCTGCAGCTGGGGAGAATCCCATTGTGGCAGGCACAGCACGGTGTCTGTGTAATAGCGGGACGCCACGAGGCGCCTCTTCGGCAGAGGTTTTGTCCCGGTGCTGCTCCCTCTGTTTTGGTTTGCTGTGTAAGGCGCCTTCAGATCAAATCCTGGTTGGTAACCGTGTAAGTACTCCGGTACAAAAATCAGCATTGCCCTTTGCGCTTTGGGAGCAGGGAGCTAGCCCCCCAACGCGTCCAGCCGTGAGCACTTTGCAAAGCTAAATGCTGGGTCCTTCGCCGTGTGCCATCTGCTGCCGCTCCACACCGCTGCTGGCCAAGGAGCAGCCGTGCGGCCACGGGGTCTCCTGGCACAGCTGCTCCACCCGCATGGCAGGACGTGGCCGTACCATGGGCGGCAAAGAGGAGTGGAAAGAAAATACGATAGTGTGATACCAAGCACTGGCAGGGCCAGGGGGGGCTGGGGTAGGTCTAACACGAGTAACCGGGGTGGTCCTTCTGGTCAAACCTTGGAATGAGTAAGCTTCCCTTCCCCCATCCCATTTCGTGTTTTATTTGGGTTTCTGCGCCTTCTCCTGATAATAAGGGGTCTGAGGAAGTGGAATTTGCTTGTAAGCAGCTTGTTGTACTTAGGGGCTTTTCTTTTGTTCTTCTATTTACTTATTGTTTTAAATGGAAGCGTGAGTGACAGGCTGAGCGGCCGCAGAAGGACAATTTGCATGATCTGTTCCGTCAAATAGGGTAGAACATGAACTTAACAAGGGATGCTGGCAGCACATTCCCAGCTGAACTTGTCAAGGGGTCTTGTATTTCCCTGCTGTCAGAGCAAATCTTTTGGCTGATTGCTGGTCCTTGGTAAATGAAATCTGAAAGCACGTTGGGGCATTCTGCAGTTCAGTGACCATTAATGATCGCCATTTGAAGTTCACTAAACTTGCGGGGAATGGATAGCGGCTCTGTAACCAGCAGGTTGATGGCTTCAGAATAATGATAATAATAATAAATCCCCGTGTACCCTGATGTTTGCTCAGCAGTAGGTTGGTCCAGCTGTGCTCCTCCTCTGGGCCTCTGGATGAACGACTTAGGGCTCTTGCCCGTCGCTCGAGGCTGTGTTACTCCAAGTGAGGCTGCCATCTCCTTCGGATCACGCAGGGAGGGGATGTGAGAGGTATGTTCGCCTCTCTCCAACCCATCTAAGTCCTTAAAAATCTTCAGTTTTTCTGGCTCTTTCATATCTGATGCCCTGTTGCCCACAGGGTGGTTCTTGGGACTCTGAGCCCCTCTGGGAGGTGACCCAGCTGGAATAGGAGAGCAGGGACCTCTCCTGTCCTGTGGCTGAGGGCTGCCTCCCCTGGCGCTTGCTCTTAGCCTGGGGTGAGGATCTTCCTACGCCCCCGCTGCCCTGCTGTATGTGGGGCTGTGGGGGCAAACTGCCTGTGTGTTTTTGCAGGAGAGGATTTCCAGCCCAAATAAATAATTCTGTCCAAGCATCAGGACCTGGTGGGGCCTCAGTTTCTTTTGACTGAGCTCCCAGTATGAGACAAATAAGGATAGACGGGTGACTGCCCCCCCCCCGCTCTTCCCTTCCTAGCTCAGGCATCCCCTTTTCCCCTCCCTCTGGCAAGTTCCTGACTTCGAAACACTCCTAGGTTGAGCCTGCCTCTGACCTGATCCATGACGGGAAGATGTTGGGGGTGGTGGGAAACTGCTAATTTCTAGGTCATGGGTAATGCGGAGACGTGGATCGTTCGGGTGTCGAGAGAACAGCTCATGTGAGTGCAAATGGCACGTGTGACTGAGCAGCTTCCTGCAGGACAGCCCCACCTGCATCCTGTTCTCTGTGCTGCGGGTCTCTGCCGGTGAGCAGTTGTCACTTCTGTGCTGCAGGAGCACTTGAGGCAAGCACCCTGTGTCTTTGGTCCTCTCTCAGAGCTTCCAAGATTTGCCTCAAATAAGTGAGCAAGATGATAATTCTGGCAAGGTGAAGACAGGAGCGGGGTCCTGCTGGCCACCACACTTGTGTTGCACCAAGTTTGGGTCCATCTGGCCGTGCAGGTGATGGGGAGCACCACCCCTGAGGCACGCCCCAGGTGGGCACGGTGTCCTGGATCCGCGCACAAACCTTTTGTGGAACACGAAAGGAGAAGAGCCGCTCATGCACTTGACCGAGCTTGCTGAAGTTTTACCTTGCCCCGTGCCCCCCAGCCTGCTAGCACATCCCTTCCGTCAAGCCTGATCGGTGTTTGCTGACATTTGTAATGTCACTGAGCGATCGCCTATCTCTGGTGAGCTGTCAGGGCAGAGCTGACTCGGGGCAGAGAGTTGATCATGTCCTTCCCTTCGACTAGCCAAGCGCGGCGGGAGGGCTGCAGGAGGCACGGGAGGCTTCCTTTGAATACCACAACATTTCACGTAGCCCCCAAACCACCTCGGCAGAGTCACCACCCTGCCGGCCACGTTCCCTCATGTCCCTGTCCCTTAGAGGCCCCGGGTTAGGGCTGTGGCGCGGGACCGAGCTGCACGGCCGGGTGCTCGGGGCTGGTAGAGCAGGAGGCTGTGGGTCGGGATTTACCTGAAGAGGGTAACTGCCCCGTGAGCACCATCAGGTGGCATGGCTAAACTCATTAATGCTGACTCCACCACGAGGATCAGCTCACGTTCATGCTGCCTTTGCTCTTGCTCTGCAAGAAAAACACGGGGAGGAGGATGAAGGGGTCAGCACAGGCAGACCTGGGGTCTGTGCAGCCCAGCTCCTGTGCCAGGGGGCAGCAGCTGGTGCTGTCGGGGTGCACCAAGGCAGCACGGCTCAGGCCAGCTTTCTCTCCTTCCCTGCAAATCCCCTCCAAGGGCTGGGAGCCCACTGCGCTTACCGACCCTGCCTACCATACGTTTCTCTTTCTGAATCTGCTGACGCTTTCGGTTTCTCCAGCATCCTGCAGCAATGAGTTTTGCTCTTTAATTATGCATTAATTATACTGTTTATTCACATGTTGTGGGAAGATGCATGTCCCTTTGTTTCTTTTAAACCTCCAGCCAGATCTTTTTCTTGGGCCCCAGTCTTGCCTTCTGTGAAAGAGCAAAGAAGCGTTGCCAGTTCTTCTCCCGTGTTATTCCTGACTCGAGACCTCTGCCATGTTCTCGCTTCGTAGTCTCTTTTCCAGCTCCATGTAAGTTGTTGGAGAGCTGGCACGAAGCCACTTGGTGTTTCTGTGGCTCCAGAATTGGGTTGTGGAAGCTATTTTTAACAGCGTTTGGTATCCTGAGCTGTGTCTTCTCTGGACATGACTCAGTTATAGGGTAACGGAGTATTGTATGTAACCACTAGGGGTTTGTTTTATTTCTTGTTTCTCAAGTGATATTTATGTAAAAGAAAAAAGGCCATCTTCATACCATCACAGAGCTGCCCCTTTCTCAGGACAGCCATCCTGGCTGTGTTTGACCAGCTTTTATTTCTGTTCCCAGAGGGCAGCTCATCTGTGGGTACCCTGGTAGTGCTTCCTTTAGGAGGGACAGAAAACTGGTCCAAGTTTGACATCCTCCTGACGCCCTGGACACCTTCGCCTGCTTTCCCCTGGCAGTTTGAATGTTTGGCCCTCGGGTCAGTTCAGTGAGCTCTAAGGAAGGTGAAGATCCAGCTCACTTCACACACAGGCAGTGACGTGCCCTGTGTCCCCAGGGCCATTTGCAAGCTGCTCTGTTGCAGCACTGGGAGCTGTTCCTCCTCTGGACACGGCGAGGCAGAGCTGACGGAGCCGTGGGGAGCACGGTGTGCCCGTGCCAGCGTGACGTGGCTGGGTGCGGGGCTGCCCTTTTCCAGGCCCAGCTTCTGTTGGTCCGAAGGTGCTCGGAAGCAAACCGTTAACACGCGCACAAATGTTGTAAGGTCACCTCCCCGCCTTGTGAAATCCAGCGGGGGAAGTGTGCAGTAAAATGTTTTTGTTAATATTTGGCAACTCAAAATAAATGCGTCCTAAACAAACAAGGATTTGCTAGCAGCTTTTTGTCTCTCCTCTGAATTAACAATTCCTCGTGCCTTTGGGGTGGGAGGAGGACTTCTCAGGCACTTGGTGTTAAGGTGTCTCGAGTGCTTTACACAAAGAACATTGAAATGGATGCGCTTGAGGAGTGGTTTCTTTTTGGCCCATATGCCTGAGGATTCCTTAGGAAGAGTGCTTCATGGCTGAAGCCTCCAACACCTGAGTGGGTGTCACTCATCTTAGTCATCTGCTTATGTCCTCCGTCGGATTGGGCACCTGGTACTCAGCACCGTGCTGTTTGCTGCATGGCCGAGCGCTCCAAGACCCTTCCTTCGTGGCAGCAGTGCTCTTTTGGGCTCGTGCCAGGCGGTAAGTCAGTCCCTCAGAAGGCAGGAGAGACAGAGGCTGGGGAAGGGAGCAGAAGCAAAAACATGACTCCAGCGTTAAAGGGAGTAAGGGTGTCTTCTCCATGGAAATCAGGAAAGTGTGCAGTGGCACTGGTTCTTAGCTGGAAGGAAATGGAAGAACTGCTTGTAACAGCAAAATAACCATTTTTAATAGGTATTTTGTATTCACCGGAGGGCAGAGGATGCCGTATCGCTGAGCAGGATGCTCTTACAGTGCAGTTTTGTGATAAAAGTGAAGTGGTAGCTCGAGGTTGGCGTTGTACATGCTTGTTGACAAGAGTTCAAAAAGCGCTGGCTGAGAAGCTGTTGGCTGCTCGTGTGGCTTTTAATAAGTCTTTGAGCATGGGGGAAGTTCTAGAGGACTCGAAGAAAGCTGATGTTGTACCAGTAATTTCGAAGGGCAAATGGGATGACCGATGAAGTAATTATAGCCCTATCAGCTTGACATTAATTCTGGGCAAAGTAATGAAAAGCCAGATATCGTAGTTGATTAATAAAGAATGAAAAGAGGGTAATATAATGCCAATCAATGTGGATTTATGGAAACTAGATCTTTTTCAAACTAACCTGATATTTTTTATGAGACTACATGTTTGGTTGATAAAGGTAACCATGTCAATGTAATATACTTCTGGAAGGCATTTGACTTGGTACCTTATGACATTTTGATTAAGAAACAAGAGTGATACAAAATCAACATGGCACACATTGCATTGATTAAGAACGAGCAAACTGACAGCTCCTAGCCTTTAATTGTAAATGGGTAATCATCATGGAGTGCATGTCTTCCTGGTGGGGTCCTGCGGGGAGCTACTGCTCAGACCTCTTGGATTTAGCACTTTTATCAATGCCCTGAAAGAAAACATAAAAATCATTTTTGATAAAGCATGCGGATACTGCATCCAGGAGGCTGATGCTGTTGGGTTTATGCACGGGGCGTGGTGAGGACGAGCAGAGGGGCTGGATCGTCGTGTTTGGGACCGCTCTGACCCAGCTGGAGCCCTGGGTCCCTCTCCGTCATCTCTGCACGGGTAAGGATCCTGGGAACCTGAAGGTTTGATGACAACTACAAGACCCACGAGGACGCTTGCCATGCTTTAAATACCCTGGGAGCTGTGTAGGGTACTGGACAGAAGGGTGACTTGGATGTAGCTCCGGAGCATTGAACAGGGAGTCACAAGGTGCCAAGAGGCTCCTTTAGTCCAGCAGGGTAAAGCAGAAGCAGTTCCGGTGTCTGGAAGCCAAAGCTAGGTAATTCAGGTGCAGATATTTAAAGGGAGGGTAATCAAACATTGGAACAACTCACCGAGGACTGTGGTGGGTTCCCAGGCTCGGGAGGGAAGGTTTTCCCTACAATCTCAGCTCTGCTTCAGCCAGAAATTAACGTGGGGCAGCCTCAGTGCCCGAGCAGGTCAGACTGGGCGGTTTCTCCTCCGTGCTGAGCCTGGGCTGGGTCTGTCTCGGTGTAACTCTCTCTGTCTCCCTCCCGTGCACTGTGAGGGTGCCCTAAACACCTTCGGGCTGCACAGGGGGCTCGGGGCGGAGGGGACGGGTCCCGGGAGGATGGCGGAGGCACGGGGCGGGCAGGGAGCCTCCTGCCCCCGGGGCTGGCGCGCGGCCGCCGCGCACGGCTTCTCCTTTAAATCCGGCGTGCGGCTGTCTGAACTCTGAAATTTCTTTCACTCTCTCCCTCGCCTTGTTAACATGTGTTGCCTTTGGGGTAATCAGGGAAAAAATATTATGTCCTTTTACAATTACCGGGTTTTGGAATATTAAAATGTCTCTCTGCATCGGCAGTGTTATTTTGATTGGTATTCTAACCTTTGACTAGCCCATAAAGCGAGCCGCTCTTCAAGCCAATATTGCAGGACTGAAATTTAATTCCGAAATGATTCCAGATAATAGGGAGACAGATAATATATGCATGAAGGATATTATGTTTGGACTAAATGCAGCAGGGCCAGGGCTTGGGAGTTGAATAATAGCCCAGAGTGAGTTATAATCTGTGGGACAGAAATACCTTACTGTCAGGGCCAGGAGAGGAACTCTTAAATCACAGGGAGGGAGCCGAGGAGGGAGCGAGGAGTGTCAGCTCAATGGGAAAGGGCACCCAGGAGAGGCCTGCGAGGAGCAGCCCTTTGTCCCGCTGCAGGAGGACATCTCCTCCCTTTGTTGTGCCGCACGGGGTGCCGAGTGAAATCCCTCTCCTAAGGAAACCGAAACGCAGGGGGCTGTGCTGGGAAGGGGCTGAGAGTCTCCTCCCCCAGGGAAGGAAACTTGGGGTTTTTGCTCCGTGCTCCTCAGCGAGCGATGCCTTGTGCTGGCAGCTCCGGGAGGCGGTGAGCAGGGTGCTGTGCAGCTCAGCCCCGTGCCTGTAACCTGCCACCCCTCCAGGGCTTCGCGGAGCATCGCGGAGCACGGCGCAGGCAGCCGTCCCGGGAGGATGGAGCTGGGCGAGCGGAGATGGAGAATGATCCCTGCTGCTGGGGTGGCACGGCCCCATGTCAGTATAACAGGCTTTGGCTCAGTGGCACGAGCTTATAGTCTCAGAGTAATGATCCCAGCCTCGCATTTCATTGCCTTTTCGTGCGGTCTCAGGAGCTGGGCTTGCTACGGCTGAGGCAGGCTCTGGATGCAGCCTGGAGGCTTCGCTGGTTTTGGATGACTCGCACGGCACCGTGCATGCCCGTCCCAGGAGGGCAGGAAAGAGCAATGCTCATCTTCGACTAAATCAGAATGGCTTTGTCTTTTCCTCCTTTTTTTCATTTTTATTTATTTATTTTTTACCTATTGCATCCTAAAAGCGCAGGAGCAATTTTCGGCGGAGCATGTGTCTGCATGAACTTTTCGGGGAGTGGATGGGAAAGCAGCGATCCCAGGAGGGTTAACGCCACGTCTTGGGCTTGGCTCCCCGGAAAGGAGCTGTGTTTCCTGGCTTGCAAAATAGAGGATTAGGTTAATAATTCCTTTGGGCCAGAAAATCTGCAACTGTATGAACGAGCACCCTTCTCGCTGCCAAACTCCAGCCTAGCAGAGGGCTGTGGGCTGGGCACATGCTGCATTTTAGGCTTCCCTGGGTGTGTAAAGACAACCTGTGGCATGGTCCTGTCGTGAGGAAGCAATTCAGAGCTACTCGAGTGCCAAGGGGACGTTTCAGCATTTCAGTGCTGTTAATGGGAAGCTCTTCCTGGAACGTCCTTCCTTCTGCCCTTCCTTCCCATACCTACTCTGCATGTGTTTTGGCTTGTGTTCATCTCACAGCATCACACCATTACGGATTCTCCTATGATATTAAAACTCTCCCTTGGTATTAAAGCTATGATGTAGCTCACTTTTTTTTTCCAGGCAATGTCTTGGAGCCTAGTTCCAGCCTTTAGATCGGAGGTGGGGATTTGTGCGCTGGGTCTCTTGCTGCAGCGCACGGTGGGCACAGCTCTCGGTCCTCGGAGAAGCTGTTGCTCTCCCAGCTTGGTTTGTCCTCTGTCTTCAAATCTATGTTAAAGATTTCCAGGGCTGCTTCTGGAGTGGAAAAATAGCCTTTCAAGTATCTGATGGGGCTGGTTTGGGTGGAGGCGATCCTGCCTTGAGGCAGGCAGGCGGTGTGGGTGATGGCTTGTCCCTTCCTGCCCTGTGCCACTTGGGCACAGGCTGTCAGTTTGCCTTGGCACTGCCCTGCCTCGTCGCTGGTGCTCAGAGGGGTCTCACCCGAGGCATGCAGGGCAGGGATGGCTGTCTTGGGTGCTGGGTACGGTGTCCTCTCCTCTCCTGACACAGAGAGCTCTCAGATAAGGCAGGAAAGCGATGATTCAGGAGGAACCGAAACAATTACATTGCTTGGCCTCAATCAGCCTGTAAGTACTGCACAAAAACGAAAGCAGAATGTGTTGATTTTGTTTTGTTTTGTTTTTTAAACCAGGACTAGAGCTTTACCTGCTAGGCAGGACTGTAAGCAGCGGTTTGCTGGGTGTGCGGCGCTGGCTGGTTCGCCCAAGGCACCCCCGTGCAGGTCGGTGGCTGTGGCTCCGCACGCACGTCGCCGCAGCCTGCGGGCGAAAGGCGGAGAGGCAGCTGCCACCCCCGGCGTGCCGCTCGTCCTGCTGCGTGCCACGCTGCCAGGCTGGGGATGTGAACATCTGCGGCACCCAGGAGCCTCCTGGTTCCCATCTGGCTCCGTGTGCGCTGCTGTGGAGGTTAAACCATCGGGTGTGCGGGAGTTCTGGGCTCAGCCGGAGACGCCGGAGCCTTCTGCGTGCCCTGGCGTTGCAGGAGGCAGCCTGAGCCCCGGCCCGGCACAGCCTCCCTGCGGTCAGTGCCGGAGCGAGGCGGGAGGAGCAGGGGGTTACAGGCAGGGCATGTTTTACAACGATCCTCCAACGTGTGCTGCGTTCCTGGCCGGGAGAAGCTGGGAGGCGAAGGCACAGCGTGGGAAGGATGGCCTTCCCCACAGCCCCGGGGGTCAGGCAGGTGCAGAGCATCCCTACATCCCAGCCCCGTGGGAGCTGTGTCCTCGTTCTTGGCATTTAAAGGACAGGAGCTCCGTGGAGGAGCATGGTGATGGCCCTCCGTAGTTCTCCAGAGGAGGGATGAGAGGTTAAGCAGATTTGCTAGCCCTGGGAATTAGGACAAGAACTGGTGTGGTCCTCATTGTTCTACAGAGCCAGTGTGGCTGCAGGAGGGGCAGTGGCTGCTGCCTCCATCATCAGCATCAGGCACTGGCGTTGCAGTAGAGCCCGGGAGTTGCGTGTGCTCTCTGCTGCATAGGATGCTTTTCCCTTGGGCTGGCATGTCTTTGGGAGCTCCTGGCATGTGTTGGTCGTCCAGGAAGGCCTGTTCCTCCTCCTCTTCGCTGGCCACAGCCCAGTGGAGCCTGCCTTGCCTCATCCCATCCAGTTCTTGCTTGATCCAAACAGGATTCCGAAACATGGCAGCAGGGAGAGGCAGCACCAACCTGCTCCTGCGCCCTCCTCCCTCTGCTTGGCATGGAAGTGCTGGCCAGTGCCAAGGGCTTGCCAGCAAGCAGAAAGAGCTTTTCTTGTAGTATTTATCCAGTATATACGAGGTGTTCTGGTGCCCTGTGCTGAGTGTGGAGCTCTGTTCTGCTGATGGGGATGGTGCTTTGCTGCTGCTGTCATAGCTAGAGAGCTGTGGGTACGCAGCCCGGGCCCCGTCTGCACGGAGCCGTGCCCCGGCTCGGATTTGCATCCTGTGGGCTTGATGCAAAGCAGCAAGAGATGCTGAACTGGGAGATGCTGTAGTGGAATTCGTATATTAATAACTTGCAGTGCTTCACACTCATTAATTAATTAAATCTCGCAGAGTCCCAAGGCTACTAAGCAAGTTGCTTTCACAGTTGGGATTAAGAGTCTCCTGCCTCCCTTCCCCCGTGCTGGCACTGCACTTCTGGCTCCATCGTGGCTTTCACCCTCCCGCTTGCAGGTTTCCTTGCTCGAGCTCTTTGGGGCAGCCCGTGGATTGGACCTGTCGCGGGGGCTTGATGGGGAGGGCTGCAGGCAGGACCTGCTTTTGGTTAGGAGACAGCCTCATCTGTTGCACCCAGGTAGGCGTAAACTCCTTCTATTTTGTGTCCCACTGGAGAGGGAAGCTCTGATCACCCCAAAGCATGAGCCAGGAGTCATCCCACAGCATCCCCAGTGGGTTGTAATGGCGCAGAGATGAAATCTCAGTGCTTTGTTAGGCCAGGGCTGATTTGATCCAAGACTCAGAACAGCTCGGGGCACACCACATCCCGTGTCCGGGCAGCAGGCGCCTTTCTGAAGATGTTTTCAGGTGGGCTCTGCCTGCTGCAACTTTCTGCTTTTTCTTCCTGCCCCTGCTGTTCCCCCATTCATCCCACCCCACACCGGGCACTTGGGGCTGCTCGCGGCAGGGGGTCTCTCTCTGCCTGGGATGAGCATCGACCTCTCGCAGTGCCGTGGGACCTGCCAGCAGTACGGCAGTGCACGCGGCAAAACGGGAGGGCTGTGTTTCCACGCTGCGATGTCCTGAAGGAGCGGCACGGCAAGAATTTTTCTCCTTCGTACTGAGAGGTGGGAGAACGAAGCCCCTTTTTGCCCAAAGGAGGAGGTAGGACGTCTTCAGGAGGAGCTGGAGGTAGTGGTGTCATCTGGTGACGTGCAGAGGACCTGCGGCCAGGCTGAGGCTCCCTCCGGGCCGTTGGAAGACTTCATGTGACGTTGGAAGGAACAGGCACGGGACATCCATTTTATTTTTTTAAAAACCAAACTCTGGATATTTAGCGTGTGGATTTGTGCCAACTTCAGGAAAGCCTGCTCCCTCTGCTTTCCCGGCGTGGTAACCTCTGTCGGCCCGGCTCTGATTGATGCTATTAATATTTTAGAGATCATTTAGGATCTCCGCCTTGGCTGGGCTCCCCGCTCGGGGAGGAGCTGTCCCACGTGGATGCCTGCAGCTGCCTGAGGAGCGTGCTTGCTGCCTGCTGCTGTGGTTTGTAGGAGGCTGGCCTGCAGGTGAGCAGGGCTGCTGGCACCGATGGGAGCACAAAGCCTTCAGACAGCAACTCGCCAGCCTCCAGCAGGTCCAGCCTGGTCCCTTCTGCCACTGAGGGTCTTTGAGCCACCCTGGGACGTTCTCTTCCACCCTGGTCTTGTGGCAAAGGGAATGGTTCGCCTCTGGCCTCGTCCCTGCTGGCTGCATTTGGCCAAGGTCCGTGCTGCGGAGGGCTGTCCCCATGCCTCTGCTCACCCCTTCCAGCTCCTGGAGCCTGCCCCAGCGGAGCTGCCCAGCCCAAAGGAGCTCTGCATCTCCGTGTTCTGGTCTCCCTTTGCCATCACACCCGCTATGATTCTGGAAGAGAATCTGCTGCAGCCCTGCTGCTGGGGTCACTCTAAGCTCAAGCCGTAGACCCTACACTTGGCCTCATGGTCCCTGGATCCATCCCCAGTGCCAACCAGGAGGGTTACTGGTGTCCTGCTGCAGTGCTCTGCCCCACAGCATCTCCAGCTGCCTCCCAGGAGCTGCATGCACCCATCCTGCACTTCTGCTGGAAGCAGCGGAGCTCCGTGTCCATCACTGCCATGCAGGAGAGCTCTCGGGTAATGCTCTGCTTGCTCAGCACTCCCCGGGGGGCCCCCCAAAATCCAGCACGGGGCCACCACGCCACGGGCATCGGGGCTCCGACAGATCCAGGAGACGGTGAAGCCGTTTGATTGAATCCCAGACTGTGTTTGCTCTGCCTAATTATCAAAAGTATGAGTTTGTTCTGCTAGGTGCACATTATGCCTTTATTGTGGTGTAATTATGCCAGCTGCCTATGTTTAGTGTCATAAAAAGGAATAAAATGCCCATTACCCAACTAAAGAATTCTTCTTGTGGTTTTTTTTTTTTTTTTATTATTTTTATTGCTCTGGAGTACACAGTGGGGATAGCTTTGATCGGCAATTCTCCGTGTAAAATAGCCGGTGAAATACCGTGCCTTTCGGAGAGCTCCTCCAGCCAGCAGCCTGCGGAGGCAGCTGGCCCGCCAGCCTCACCTGGCGCTGTCCCTGCTGCTCGCTGCCAGCCTGAGCTGCCGGTCAGGATGCTGAAACCACCCCGCTGCCACCCTGCTGCCACCCCCCTGCCTTCCCCTGCGGGGGCTCAGCTGCTCTCCCGCGGGGGTTTCGCTCTCCCGAAGCTCCCGGCTGCTGGCACGGAGCTGCCGAGCCCGGGCGCAGCCTCCGCCTGCAGCAGCTGTTCAGGAAGAGCCAAGGGTGCCTGGGCGCCCCGAGGAAGGGGTGCGAGGAACTGGCCGAGCTGTTTTCTGGACGGAGCCGTGTGTTGAGGACTGGGGAAGCCCATGAGACAGAGAAGGGAGCAGCACGGAGCGATGTGCAGGTGGGAGCAGTGTGCTCCTCGCCCTGGGGGGCTGCGCGTGCACCACGAGCCCGTGGACAACCTTGGGGTGCTCCTGCAGGAGCAGGGGTGCTGAGCCTCTGCCAGCCAAACCTCTGGCGTCAGGGCTTCTAACTATCTGGGGCCACGTTGCTGTGGTGGTGAGAGGGGCCTCGGGGGATCCACGTCCTCAGAGAGCCAGCATCAGTTACTCCCTCGTGGGGAGGGAGGCTGGCTTTGTGTCAGTGCCGGGGTGATAGTAACTGCTTTCTGATGGGAAAATGCCTAAAGCCCCAAATCTAGACACCTCCCCTTTAGAGGCTGCTAAAACCTGCCTCTCCTCCTCCTAACAGTTTCAGTCTCTAATTGGCAATGGGCTTTATTAGCTTCATGAGGAACAGTTAGCGCTGGGAACGGAGAGCTCTGAGGTGGCGGTGGTGGGTGGCAGATCCCTTGGTTCAGCTGGATCAGTGCACGTGTTGATGACACCTCCAGCAGGCCCCTGGTCCCACCGAGCTGGGCCATGGATGCCGGGCACAAGGCCCCTTTTGAATTCCCCGTGCTGATTTTTATCTGGCAGGCGTCCCTCGAAGCCGCCTTCCCAGCCCTGCACCCTGCGAGGCGGTGGCAGCAGGGGAAGCGCGACGGCCTCGGCGAGGGGCCTGCGGGGCTGCCGCGAGCGATCGCCGCTTAAGGGGGTAATCGTCCTGAAAATTCAGATTGATCAGAAGGCAGAAATGATAACTTGTTTAACCGCGTTTAAAGCCACGTCCCGTCAGTGGGGGAGACGGAGGCACAGCGAGCAGGGAGAATGGGATGTGGGGCGGGGAGCAGGGGGAGCCGTTCTTCCTCGGGGTCCGCGTCAGGATGCTTCCTGTCAGCGACGCTGGGCTGGTGGAGATTCAATCACTTTTATCTTCCCCTCTCTCTCTATCCAAATGCCTTTTCATATTAGAAAATTAGAATCAGCTCTGCTCATGCAAGATTTATTAGCTCTGCCGAGCAATAGCACAGAAGAGTAAATGATGTCGCATTTCAGGGGCTTTTTACACATTATAACCAAAGTTGCAACTTCTTAAGTATTCTTCCGCTGAGCCACTGCAGGGGGTGAAAGGGCTGGGGAGACCAACTTCTCTCTGGAAATGGTTCTGCACCGCTCTGGGTGTCTCTTCGTTAGTGTGTGAGTGATTGGATGTGCTCGCTAATACGGATCTTTTTCTTTGGGCTCCGTTGCTGTGCTTATTACTCTGGAAATCAAACTCGGGGCCTGTTTATCACGTTTTTCACTCGCTCCCCTTTGCAGAAGCACTCCTCAGTGCTAACAGTGTGCATTTGGAGCCCTGCTTCTGGCTGGCGCTCATTTACATCAGAAAAAGACGAATGGTGTTTCCTTCTTGCATCTCCCTTGCGTTGTACACGGGGTGGCTGCTTTTGTAAATGCCTTCCAACCTCACATCTTGCACGCCGCGTGTTCTGCGTAGCCATGGTCCTTTGGTCCTCGGGCACGAGGCGCTGCAGCTCTCCGAACACATGAATGAATTGAGGCTCCTCCTGCTCGGCGGGTGTCGTTGTGGGGATACCCAGGCACCGCTGGGTTAGAGGATTCGCTGCGATTCCTCATCAGAGATGGGCACAGAAATGTGGTCTCGTCTCTCCTGAGCTTCTGTCAGTCTTTGGTCTGCCTGGGGCTGACTTCTTGACCGAGTTGCTGGGAGGATCGCGGGGCGGAGGAGAGGTTGGTTGCCTGGTGGTAAGACCCTTCCTCGCACCCGTCCGCACGGCCAGCGTGGTCATCTGCCGGGACACGGCACCTCGCTGTGGGCTGCGAGGGCTCAGCCTCTTCTCCTTGGCAGCTTTAGGGGCTCCATTAATGAGCAGCAGCACTAATTGCATTTAAAACAACACCATACTTGGAACTGTCCAACTGCCAGCCTCGCTTGGCACGGAGTTTCACCATTAATCTTTGCGAAAGGCAGTGCTGAAGAGGTGCTTAAAGCTGTGCCTGGCTTGCGGAGAGGCTTTCTCGTGGAGCGTCGGTGCTCGGGAGGCGGATACACTTGACAAGCAGAAGGACTTGACTTTTTCCCCTTCCGTGTACAAGCACTATGTATTATTCAGGGTCCTCTTAAGTCAATGCTGGGTTATTAATCGGTCGCTTCTCTGCATGTTAAATTTGCCTGCTAATTTTGAGGCTGTGGAAGAGGAATGCAGCGACGGGCTTGCATGGTGTCGTCGCTCTGTGTCTCCATATACCCGCCCGTGTGCTGCCGGTGCAAAGCCAGCTCCAGCTGGCTGACTTCATGCTCCCATTGCATGGCAGCCTGTGCTGGTTTGCAGGAGCAAGGGGCAGAAATGTCTTTCCAAACCTCGAGGGGCCAGGCAAGACCCCACTTCCCAAGGACCAGGTGCACAATGGTTCTGAGTGACACTAGGTGGAGATAGGGTGGTGCCCAGCTCTGGCGCTGTGCACAGCCCAAGATTTTCTCCATGAGATCCACACTACCCACCTCCCCTTGGCTCCTACTTAGTTCACAAACCGATGGGACGAATTCTTTGCAGCCGGTTTGGGGACAGTCTCCTGGGGCTCCTCTTCCCCCACCCCTGGCCGAGCCTCCCTGCCCCAGCCTCCTCTCCCTTGAGGAGCCGTGGCGAGGCGCCCACACGTTGCAGGAATGCCGTCAGCTGTCACTGCTTTCAGTGCCTCGATTGGGAACGGTCACTTACGGCACCGTCCGTCATCGCTCCTCTCCCGGGAGCTGTCGAGGAGGGAGGAGAGGAGCGGGAATTACAGAGCCTTGGCAGTGCTCTGCCAGGCCCCCCGCTCTGGCGGCTGGGGGCAGCTGGAGGAGAAGGTGCTCGGGCTGGCAGATCTCCTCGGGGATAAAGGAGCCTTCTGCAACCCCCAGGCTGCCCCGAGGGAGGAGCACCGGGGGCTTTTGTGCAGTTTAACCTTAAGGGGATGATGGAAAGATCTGTGGGGGACCTGCAGGAGAGGCTGCTGGGCACCTGGGGCTGGGTTCTCCTGGCCCGGGCTGCTCTGGAGACCCGGACATGAGGAGGATCAGGCTGCCGCCTTCCTTGGAGACCTCTGGAAACGTGCAGAGGAGCTCTTCGGTGCCGGCCGCGAACGTGGCGGGGCTCGGGCTGCTGTCCTGTGCACCGAGAGCCAGCAAGGCCGGACCTGCAATCCATCCTGCCGCCTTACGGAGCTGGAAGGGATGCGTTGTGGGGCCGGGGGCATCGCTGCCGGTGCTCTCAGCTGGGCTGGAAGAGCTCTTGCAGCCCCCAGCTTTAGGTGCGGGCTTTGTTGTGCCGCACGGTCCTGGTGCCTGAGCAGAGACAAGATTTCGGAGGGCGCGTGGAGCAGAGGAGACTCATCCTGGGGAAAAGGGGGTGCGTGGCCGCGGCGCTGGGCTAGCGAGCGGAGCGAGTAAATACGTGTGCTATAAACACGGCGAGAGCATCTCCCTGTGAAGAGCCCAGCACAGCCTTTTTGAGTAAATAGAAAGAGAGCCCGGGTTCAGTTCGTATGTCTGTTTTCTTTTCTTTTCTTCTTCTGGTCAACTGCGGCTGTAGATAAGAGTTTTCTATTTGAAGTTCAGAAGGGAAGGGAAATCCATTGTTAGAAGAGGAGACTTTCTTTCTGCTTGATATCTATCTCCAGCAACACAGCGGAGAAGGAAAAGATTTGCTCTGATAAAGGTAGCTTGAAAAAAAAAGGCACACTGAGTGTTGCTTTTCTCTGTACTTCAAAGCCTGGAGTAATATGGAACAGTTTAAAAGAAAAGGGGGGAAAAAAAGGCACAGCCTGTGCACGGGGGCTGTGAATGCGGAGCCTTAGGAGAGCAGCATCCTGCTCGCCGATGGGGATTGTGCTCGCGGGGGGAGCAGAGGCGCCCGGGAAATGCTTCGCAGGTGCGCATCCTATGGAAAGACCGAGCCGAGGGAAGGCACTCAGCGGAAAGAAAATTAGGCAGGTCTGGAAGCGGTATGGGGAGAACGTGCCGATAAACATTTAATTATTAAAATAATCCAGCAGTCGCACGGAGCGCTCAGCACAGCGTGGCAGAGCTGAACGGGGGAAGGCTGCGGGGAGGAGGCGGCTGAACGTCGCCACCCGCCTGCCCCGCGGCCGGAGGGCCGGGCGGCTCTGCGAGGCGGGGGGCTGCAGGACGGGCTTCTCCTGGGCTCCGCTGTTTCCCAACGAGCCAGAGCGGGGCAGTGCTGGGGAGGGGGCACCTCTCGCCCGCAGCAGGTGTGCCGGCGTGCCTTGGGCTTGTGGGGCTGCCGGGGCACCCCCGGAGCAATGCCGGCCGTGCCCCCTCTGTCCGCTCCGAGAAGCCGCTGCGGGCAGAGCGAGCGCGTGCTGGGGGCTTCGCCTCTGCTCTTGTGGAAGGAGCAGGGCAAGGAGGCACCAAAATCGGTGCTGGCCTCAGCCCAGGCTGCGAGTGAAAAGATTTCCAGCAAACCTGGGGCTGGTCGCAGTGGCTAACGAGCCTTTCCTCTGAGCAATGTTTTACATTCTTTCAAGATCGCAGGGAGCTCTTGGTGAGAATCTGCTCAAGTAAATGGCAGAGTCAAGTGTGCCGGCTTCTTTCTTTCCCTTTTCTTTTTCCTTTTTTTTTTTTTTTTCTTTCCCCTTTCTTGGTTCTCTTTATTATGTGGAGTTGCTCTGGCTCTTTCTCTCACTTCTGTTTCTCCTTTTGTTCTCCCTTTGTCTATTTATCACACTGTGAAGGTTGAAAGAGATGTTATTAATCTGGGAGAATGAAGGCAGGATTAGTGGTATGAATCGGATTTTGAGAGCTGTAATGATAGAAAGACTCGCTCTGCTGGCGGGCTGCGTGAGTTTGATAAATGGGGAGCACTCCAAACTGACTCGCGCCTTCCTCCGCACTGCTCGCTTTGCCCGCTGGGGCGTGCCATGCTCTCAGATCTGCCAGCCATCCCACACCGCTCCTACCTGAACCAGAGCAAAAAGCCAAGGGTAAATCAGAGACAAATATCTCCCATTGCACTTAAAGAGATCATTTCTTTCAACATCCTTTTCAAACGGAGTCCTGTCAAGTTCTTGGACAGCCTCGTGCGTAGGTAGGAGCCTTCCTGGCAGCGCGGCTCGGAAGCACGGCCCGTGGTGGTGTCTCCTGCCGCGGCGAGCAGCGGGGAGGTGCCGTGGCGGAGGAGCAGGATCCTCTCCGGAAGGCTGCTCCGGGCTGCGTTTGCCTCCCAAGGTTGTGCTGGGCTTGGGGCTGGAAGGAGGCAAGGGGGGAGTGGATGGGAAGTTGCACGGGGCGCTTCGCCCTGAAAGCTCCTGAATGAGGTGTGCTGCGCTTGCACGACATAAATCAGGTCCGAGCTCCACGGGGGGCAAAGCAGGTGCAGGGGACAGCCAGGCGGAGCTGTCCCCAGAAGCTCTTCGTGAACGCACAGCTTGCCACCCTCCAGCTGTCCCTGGTGAGGCTGTGCCACTGGGCACGGGGACCGCGCCCTGCCCTAGGACCCTCTTGGTGGCCCTCGCCCCAGCCAGTGCTGTGGCTTCTGCCGTGGGCGTTTGGGCTAGCTGCTTGCTTCCCGGCTAGCCCAGGAGTGAGCATCTGCTGAAGCGAGCTGTGGGTGTGCGGAGTCCACGTGCAGCAGGGTGCGAAGGGACACCCTGCGCCCCGCAGGGCTCGGGGCACGGTGCTGCCCACGCAGCCCCACCGGGGGAGCACCAGGAGCCTGGCCGTGGCTGCAGGACCACGCATCCCCACCCGTTTGCTTCGCCCCCAGGTTAAGCAGGGGATTGTGGTGCAGGACGGGGAGCCGCGGCGTGCCGGGGAGACCCTGCTTGGAAGGCGGAGTGGGACCGCGGGCAGCCCGGAGTTGTCGGTGTCCCTTTAACCGGGAGGTAATGGACTCCCCCACGCTCGGGCTGAGCTCTCCTCCTGCATTTGCAGCAACGGTAATGATTGTCAAGGTAGAGCTAATGAGACGTGCACATCTTTAAAGGATCGTGGCTTCCGAGACAAAATTAAAAAAAAAAGAAGGAAAGAAGGGAGGGGGGAAGGACAGAAAGTCCAACGGCGCTGCCTTGGCCAGCGAGGCATCCGTCTGTCCTGCCTGCCCTCGGCAGGACCACTCGGCAGGAGAGAGGTGTGCAAGGACACGGGGATGTCCCGTACTGGCTCTGCTGAAGATGTTGGTGCTGTTAATCCTGGCTGGCTCGTGCCTGTCTCCATCTCTTGTTCATAGCTGGGGGATGCTGCACTGCCCTTAAAGCACAGCGGAAGCTTGTCTGGGTGCCAGAGAGCGAACGATGCCCCCGATGCCTGTCCTGCAGTGGGAAGGAAGAGCTGGCTGCCCTTCGGGGCTGGGAGATGCCCTGTGGGCACTCCTGGCAGCCCTGTGGGAAGGATCCGGCCCTTCGGGCAGAGCCGGAGGGGGAGCGGGGACGTGGTGTGGCTGCCCACACTTACATTTCCTCCCGCTCCCACTATTTCAACTTCGCAGGTTGAATTGGTTCAGAGCAGCCAAACTAAATGAGGAGAGAAATGATCAGTCAAATATTTCTTAAATCCCGTCTTTAAGAGCTAAGTGCTTGGCTGGAACTTGAAGGCAAGGTAATGAGGCTCTCTTCAGATCAGCTTGTGATGTGGAAACTGCCGGATTGACCGGGCTGCACCTGCAAGGCAGCTCCAGCACGGCCGGGGACGGGGCGCCGCGGGGTCCCCACGCCCAAGCGCTCTGCCCCTGGCACCTGGGGCAGCTCGCTGCCACCTGCCCTGTTCCTCATGCTCACCCTGAGGAGGGAGAGGGGCGAGGATTCGGACACATTGCATTTTGCTTTCCAGACCCCTGCAAGCCTTAATTTAACTGGGTCAGGCTGCAGCCGTGTGCTGCGCCTCGGTGAGAGCCTGGGGCAGAGGCTGGGACCCAGGGGATCCCCGTCCCTGCGAGGCGTCCTCACCGTTACTCAGCTCCCAGCCGAAGTGGGTTTTGCTGCAGAGATCAGCCTCGCAGCCTCCCCGCAGAGGAGAGCAATGCCAGGCGAGGTGGGACGTGCAAAGTGCCCGCTTCTGGCTCCAAAATACCTGCTGCTCCTTTCATCCGGGGCTTGGGGCGAGCCTAGTCTTGGCTGCACGGCACAGCGCTGCTGGTGCCGAACTCCCGCGCCCCTGCAAGGAGGTTTTCTCCTCACCACGCCGTGCTCGTGGCAGCACCTCCCGCCCCATCCTGCTCCGCTCCGGGCCTCTCCCGGGCAAGAGCCGAGGACCCGTGGAGCTTTCCTCTTTGTATCCGGGTTTTTAGGCCTTCTGTTGTTAATTATTGAGATGTAATAATGTGATTAGTGCACTATTAAAAAAATCGCTGATATGATTACCATGGATTTAATATCACATGATATATCATTACATTGTTACGTGGTGACAGATGTAATTGAAATACACTTATTGGAGCCTGGGGTCGTGTTTCATTCAATCACAGGAGCACCTCCGGGGGGCAGAGCAGAAATGGCTAAAAAAAAAAAAAAAGAAAGGAGAGAAAATTGTAATGAAAACAAAGAAACTTGCAGCCTGCCCGCATCTGGGGCAAGTGCTGCTTTGGCTTTTTTCATCTGGAGGAATTTGGAAAGGGTCACACCGGGAGTGCTGTCCGGTGGGCCAGCCAAGCTGAAACCCTCTGCTCAGGGGACAAGAAGGAGGGCTGGCATGGGGCCCTGCGCCCAGAAGGCTTGCGGCCGTCTTGCAGCACGTGAGCCTGGGCATTAGGACTGCTTCCCAAGCGACCCGCCAGCCCCAACCCTCCTTCTTAAAAGGCAGGTGGACCCGATGATGGTGCTCCCCACTTTCAGCCTCATTCTGGCTTTTTTGGAGCCTTGGGTCTCTCAGCTGCCGACGCTGAGCATTGCAGAGCGGTGAGCACAGAGCTGGCCTTTCCTCTCATCCCCTCCCCTCCGTCCCTTCCAGGGAAACGACGCTCGCCCATCCTCGCGGCCCCACGAGGCCGGTCGGGGTGGGTGTTCCTCTGGGCGGGACGGGACACCGTGCAGATACAGCACGACATGCTTCACCTGCATTAATTGCTCTGATCACCGTGCCGAGGTCTCCTCCCGGCAAGGGGTCCAGCGGGGGGAAGTGGCCTCCCAGAGAGCTGCGGTTAGGACGGGTGATCCTGCTGCAGCTCCCCCTGCCAAACAGGGCGCGGGTCACCACGAAACTGCAGGTTTCACCTCACCCTCACCCACAACGAAGCAAGGAGGAAGAACATGTGGCTGAAGGGAAGGCGTTCCCCAACCAAGAGGGAAACGGCGGCGTGGTGAGCCCCAGACATCTGCGTGTTCACACAACGATGCCCACGCATCTGGCCCCCGGCGCTGCCTCGGCTCCCTCGGGTCAGTCCCAGGGGCCAGGTTACGCACCTCGCTGATGCTTCGGGGGGGCATTCCTTCATCAGACAGCCCTTTCCTGACAGCCTTTTGGTTCTGTTTCCTCCCTGGTATACCTGCTCCAACCCCCGTTTCATGGAGCCCCCCCGGAAATTTTCAGCCTTCCCATTTTAAGCCCTCGTTGTGCTGGGAGCTGCGGAAATTCATTTCCAGCCAGTGTGGGAGCGCTCTGCCTGGCATCTTTCTTTCGAGGTTAAAAGCATAATTTCAGTCTGACCTCTGAGTTTCGGAGCTTTTGTTGGTTTTCTCCACCCCCAGATGGTTTTTGTGTGTGATTTTAAAATAGCCTTCTTCTCTTGGTTGCAGCTAGCTGATGCGTCCGCTTCTCATTCGAGGATTGTTGTGTTTTATTAATGCTGTTATTATTCCATTACTGTCATTGTGCTCTTTTATAGCAAATAGCTTAATTTAGTTGAGATACACAGATGCTGAGAGTTTAAGTGAAATCTTCAGCGCTTGGTATGCTGGGCACTGCTATTCCCCCAGCACT
Organism: Heteronetta atricapilla; assembly: GCA_011075105.1. Classification (NCBI taxonomy): domain Eukaryota; kingdom Metazoa; phylum Chordata; class Aves; order Anseriformes; family Anatidae; genus Heteronetta; species Heteronetta atricapilla. Next base: position 21,423,054 of record CM021738.1, on the reverse strand, counting down.
TCGGCATAAACCTTTCACTTAAAAACCAATCGGCTGCTGGGTGGCAGGGTTTGGGGTGGGCGAGCGCCCGTTTGTCACCCGTGGAGATCCCTCTTCGGACACGGCCGAAGGCACCCGGGAAGAAAACGAGGTTTGGCCACCAAGATGGGCTGGGATGGGTCTCTCGTCCCTGCAGGTGCTGCAGCACGGAGGGGATGCCAGCAGGGCCGATGGTTTGAAATGCCAGCAGCATTGCTGCCTCGGTTCGGGGTCGGTTTTAGTTCTGGTGGGGTGGCAGAACACGCCGTGTCTGCACGTGAAGCCGCTCGGGGAGCTGGGGACGGTCACGGGGCCACCACGGAGCGGAAGATTTGGTGCTGTTCGAGCCCGTGAGCTTGTTTGAAGGACGGCGTGGCTGCTGGAAGGCTGGGCTGGGCTGGAAACAGTTCGTGGGGAGGAGGAGAGGGGTTGAGAAATGGGGTTGGTGCCCTGCTGGCTCAGGGGACACGGGGCCTGTAGTCAGAAATCACGTACGGGGGTGCTCAAGCCTCCCAGGACGTCGGCGCAATGCAGGCTGCCGGGTGCCTTGCTACTTAGCAGCGTTCAGAGTGCTGACAGATGTTGGTCTGAAATGGATGCTTCTTCCCTGGTGCCTCTGGGCGTTCATTAATACTGGTGATAACCGTTCCTGATTGTCTCCCGCACCTCTTTCCCTGCCTCCGTCCCTTAAAAATGCAGGAGGTAAAGCCAAGTGTCCTGCTGTTTGTGCGCTGAGCTCTTACTGCCGTGGCGAAACCTGCTGATGCGGGTGCTGTCAGTGCCAAAATCACTTCACATTGGGCAAGGAAGGGAAGGAGCAGGGTAAAATGGAGTGAGAGAGAGAGCCCCAGAGGCTGAGGTGGTGCTGGTGGCAGCGTCAGCTCCAGGGGAGGTGTTCTTGTCACCTGGCGAGCAGCCCTTTGCCTTCCGAAGCTCCAGGACAGCCCCAAGTCTTCTTGGTGCCCCCCACCCCCCGTGTCCCCTTGCTTGGGGTGCGGTGGCGGGGACGTGGCTCACCCTCTCCTCACCCTCTCCTCCTGGGCTGAGCGAGGTGAGCGGTTCCCCATGGAGAGAGTCTGGGTCCTGTGCTGGCTCGTGCTGCCAGTCCCTGGTGTGCACTCATAATGGCTTTGGGGTCCGTGGGAAGTTGTCAGGATCATTTTATCTCCCCGCTTTGAGGCAGCTTTGTGGCTTTATCTGGCTTTGGAGACAGCCGGGATAGCTAACAACATGCAGAGAGCATCCTCTGCGGAGGGGACCCGGAGCTGGGTTTTGCTGGAGGTCTGCTTTCCCACTTAGGAGAAACGAGTTAACCTCCTTTTGATCTCGGTTCACGGCTAACCCTTTAACAAAGTCCTGGATGTGCGAGGAAATCGATACTCAAGGCATTGAATTTAACACCAGCCATCAACTCAAGCGGAACACACACGCCGACTGACTCCGATTACAGGCAGCGGGCTGGGTGGAAGCTCGTTTGCCGGCTCTCTGGGGTGCTGCGGGGAGGGCAGGCGCACTTGCCTGGCTCGGTGGGGCAGGGGACCTGCCTGTGCCCTGTCCCCCATTCCCCCCGCGTCCCCTGCCCCTTGTTCTCTCCCTTTACGTGTGTGGCTTGCAGCCCCCGGGGCTGTTCCCCGAGCAGGGTGCAGGGACGTGGCACGGGGAGCGTGCTCGGGTACGTACCGGCTTGTCCTGCGCTGGTGAGCTGAGGGCTCCAGGCCGGGCAGCTCTGCCAAGATGTTACAAACAAGCTAGTACAAGTTAAAATCTGAAAACTAAAATGGCACGGGCGGGAAAGGTTGAGCGCGTGGTCAACCAGCGGAGCTGTGATTAGATGAGCGGGGAGCTAATTGGGGCGCCTTGTTCCGCACCAGCCTCTCCCCCTCCGGCACGGTGGCAGGCGGCAGGCAGGCTGCCGGGCACGGCTCCACGCTGGGAAAGCCGGGCTGAGCGTGGCCAAGCACCTGCCAGGCCCCTGAGCATCCCCGTCACGTCCCGGCCCCTCGGTCCTCTGCTGCAGACCCGCTCTCCTCCGGGAGGCATTGTGTCTCGCTCTTCTCTGCTTTCCTCCAGCTGCAGCCGGAGCTTCAGCACCCGCAGCTCGCTCAGCTGCCCTGACCGAAAGCCGGGAGCCTCGGGGCTGTCCCCTGCTCCTGCTGGCCAAGGCGCGCTGCCTGCCTGCCGTGTGCATCCAGCAGGGCTCTTAGCGGCGCCTCTGCCTTCACCTCCTCGGCCTTAACCCCGACCGGAGCCAACAACCCCGAGGAAGAGCTGCTGCTTACATGATCCAGTGTAAACTCTGCCTTGGATTAGACAGGTATCGTCCCCAGGCGCCAGCACCTCGTTACCTCGCCTTGGTGTCCACGGGAGCCTCTGGTGTGGGCAAGGGACGCGGCCGCTGCCCTCGTAATCTTTATTGATCTTTTCCCCGATGCCTTGTGCATTGTATTCTGCTACTTTTCTAGCTCCGTCTCCTCTGAGCGGCTTCGCATCTTGTGGCAGTGCTGAGGACCTCTGTCCTACTCAGCTCTTGCGGAGCAGGAGCAGTCGGGGGCTGCGCTGGCTCTGTTGGGCCGGGGCCAACACGTGAGATTGTTTTCCGCTCCCGTGAGCCTGCCGTCAGGGGAGAGGAGCCGGGAGGCTGCAGGACACGTGTTGCCAGCCCCTCCGGGCTGTCCTGTGGGGGGCAGTTTCTCAGCATCCTGCCAGAGGCGGGTTTTGGGGCAGGTCACGGCTCCATCCCAGGAAGGCGCGGTGGCTGTGAGTGCAGGATGAACGCACGGAGCTGCGTGGTAAGGGGCGCAGGCAGGCGAACACAAGACGTGGAGAGGAGGTCCTGCAGGAGCACTCTCTTCTTTCTTTCCCGTCCACCGGGGCCTGGGTTGCAAGACCAGGTTATAACACTGAGACATAAACCTGCTGGTCGCCCAGCAGCCCTGCTCGCTGCCAGCATACAGGCGCCTGCCCTTGAAAAAGCCGGGCAGTGCAAAGCAGAGGGGTGGATTGCCTCGTCTTGCCCCTGCGATGGGAAGGAACACGCAGGCATCCTGCACCGCCCCTTGGCTTTTCTCCTGGCTCCTTGTCTGTGGTCTCTGCCCCCTGGAGTCCCACCGACTCCATTTCGGGGGTGTTTGGGCTCAACAGCGGTGTCCCAGAGGTGTCCCCTCCGAACACGTCCAGAGCACTGCGTGCCGAGATGTGTGCGCGCCGAGATGTGTGCCCTGGACAAATGGCTTTGTTTTGCACTGCGAAAACCGGAGTCACAATGTCGTGTCGGTGCTCGCACAGAGCAGATTGCTCCTTTGCAGAGGGCAGCCTTTCTGCCGCTGCCTTTTACTTGGTGGTTCCCAAGCAGAACCGATCCCACCCGGGGAAACGACACGATATTTTGGCTTTTCCGTCCTGGTTTAGGGTGAAGGGGAACGTGAGGGCATTGGTGATGGGCGGTTTCCCAGCCTGTCTCAGCCGGAGCAGGCTCTCTGCTAGGCGGCGAGGCCGAGCCGCAGCGCCGTGCTCCTTCTGCTCCCGGCGTGTTTGATCCGGCCGGGCTCTTTCAAGGTGTGTGGAAATGAGCTGCAATCTCATCGCTCCTGCCGAGGCTTCTCGGAGGAGATAGCAGAAGGGTCACGGCGCCTCAGGAAATCTCCCCGCAGGCAACGTACCGTCACATTTCACAGCAGACGGACAGAATAACCTTTAGGGCATGGTAAGGGGCAGCATTTTCAACGCCGAGCCAGGGAGCTCGGGAGCTCATTTCTCTGACGCATCATTCCTGCATGCACCCGAAATGCCTCTGTCATAACCCATCGCTTCCTTAGCTGGAACGGAAAAAAGGCCGGGGAGCTGGCGCCTTGCATGCCGGCATGCGGAAGCCGGCCTCACCTGCAGAACGCACCCAGGCCCTTTTGCAGAGGGAGATCCGCAGCCTCGGAGGCTCAGGCTGCTGGATTTGGGGCAGCATTTCGCCGATTTTGCCTTAATTCGAGCCACGTTCACCCTGCGCGCGGGTGCCAGGCTGCCCTGCCGAGCAAGCCTGCAGCGCGGCACCCTGCGTCCATCCCCGCTCTCACCTCCCCCACCTCTGCAGCCTCACCAGAAAGATGCAGCACCACGATCCCGAGCTGATTTTACCCTGGATTTCTCTGATACGTTTATGGGGAGTGTTTGGGGCCTCGGTGTGGCCGCCCCCATAACCTGGAGCCTCCGAAGCAGCCCCGTGCCGCACGCGAGCGGCTGCGCGGCGCCGGGTCTCCTCCTCCCCTCTGCGGAGTAAATAATGGCACTTTTTATTTAGCTATTATTTCCCAGTGGCAGATATCTCCTCGGCTGTCTGTTTAACTATCTTTATCTCACCCTCCTTCTCTGTTTGATACAGTTATAGATAAACAGATAGCTACCCTAGTAAATAACATGTTTTTAAGGGACCGCTGGTACGGTTAACATAGCGCAGCAGCTGTTGATTTGTCTTTTCGCTGCTGGTTTGTGGTTTTTTTTTCTTAAGGAAATGCTTTAAATAAGGGATACTTCATCTATTAAAAAAAAATACACTTGTAGCAGCTGCTAAGCCCATCCATAAGCCTGCTTTACGTTGTATTTGTGATGGGACTGACAGTGCATGGAGGAGCCTGATTATACACAATTCCATTTTAGCAAGCCCTGCGATGTAATTTCACAGGGCGATCAGTGTTTGAATGTAATAGCAGCCTGTGCTAAGGTGTCAGAATATTAAAGGCGCTAATGGAAAAGCTCCCTGGTACACAAGGGGGACAGCATTACAGGAGACGTCGCAGATGGCTGGGCACTAAACTAATGGGGCAGGATCCAAGAAGGGGAAAAAAAACTAGCGAAGGGAGAGCTCACGGGAGCACGGGCACCTGCTTCCCTCTCACACGGAAATTAAACAGCGAGCAAGGGAGAGACGAGCGTGTGCGTGTGTAAAAATAGCAGTGGAGGGGGGAAAACACCCCCTTCCGAAGGGCTGCGGTGTTGTGGCTGAAAAAAAAGGTGCTGGCTTTGCTTTGGAAAGGCTGGGGTTGGACTGCGGGGTGCGTGTCTGGGGGGCTGTGGGCACAGCCGAGCGGCCCCGGGAAGGGGAGGAGGAGATCAGTGGATGCTGCGGCGTCGTGTAATGCAGCAAAACGACAGCTCTCCGGTGGTCTGCAGCTAAATCCACGCAGGGGACATGCCTGCGGTGTCACGCTCTTCTCCGTGTTCACGTCTCGCTGACGGTGGGGCTGATGGCGGGGCTGCGCCAGCCTCTGCCTGTTCTCCAGCACTGCTGGAGGCTCCTTCCCCCCCTTGGCCACGAGTTTCCCCAGAAGCAGCCGAAGAGGATTCATCTGCTCCTGGACAGGCCATGGGTGGACATCCACTCAGCGTGCTCGTGGGCTTCCCTTCGTGCTGTGCCCAGCTCCTCGGTGCCCAGGGATGGCACCGCAGGGCGTGAGCCAGGAAGGAGGGCTGAGTGCCCTGCAGGTGGTTGCGGCCCGGCAGCTGCCTGCCACGCACGGCTGGGTCTCCGCCTTCCAGGTGCTGACCGGGAGCTGCCTGCGTATCTTCGTGCTGCTTCCAGAAACCGGCAGAACCCAGCCCGGCCCTCAGCCAGAAGCGCTGGGATGGCAGAGCGGGCAGCCCTGCTCCAACAGCCTGCCCCTAGCCCGAGGGCAGGGCGAGGACCGCGGAAGGCACAGAAGAACGCCCCCAGTAAATCTCATCCCCTGGTTCCCACCGGGTTGTGCTGCTCAGCCCCTGGACTCCTGCTCCTGCTGGCTGACGCTCGAGCTGCTCCCGTGGGTGCCCTGCTTCTCCCCTCTCCCAGTGCAGCGCTGCCCGCCCGGGCCCTATTTCCCATCCCGCAGACCTGTAGCTTTGTTTTCCTTGCGCCCAAACCCAGGGCTCGGACCCGGGTCCCCGAGGCATTAACCTAGCGTGCCACCAGCCGCAGAGCACACAGCAGCCGAGAACATTTTATCCAGGATAATCCTTAGCCTGGGAGCAAAGCAGAGGCTGTTCTTGTTCAAACACACAGGGACGTGAAGCCTAAACTGCTTGGCACTTTGACACGCCGGCCTCGCGGGCGCCGCCGTCGTTGCGTAAGCCTCAGCGCCTGCTAATCCCGCGGGGCCGCGGGCACCCTGCCCACGGGGCTGCTGCTGCTTGTAGGGTCCCTCCTGCCCCCCCTGGGGCTAAGAGGGGTTTCGGCCGGGTGTTTGCGTGGTGTTGCTGGGACATGGGCAGGCAGGTTGTTCTCAGGTATCTCCGGGTGCACCGAAGGGCAAGGCACCGTCCCGTGCCTCAGTTTCCCTTTGTGAAGCAAAGCTTTATCTGCTTGTACCGGGGGATATTTGGGCAGGCGGCAGCTCTCCCATGGCAGCTCCAGAGCCCCGAGCGGGGTTCCCTGGGCTGCGTGTGCTGGCGGTGCTGCAGCACCACTGCTCATCCAGTTTTAGGGCACGCGTGCGCTCTGCAGGGACCCTACAGCCAGCGGCGTGGTGCCGGGGGGGCCTGCCCAGCACGCAGAGAGCACGCACAGGTAGGGTGCGTCCTCCGCAGCTCCCCCTTAAGCCTGGCCCGTCCTCCCGTGGGCTGGGGCAGTGTCTGGGGGTGCTGTTTGGGAGCTCTACGTGGTCAGTTCGGAGGCCCCTGTGGGTGCCGTGCCGGCACAAACGCCAGCGGAGCTCTGCAAGGCAGCCGGGCGCGCGCCGAGAAAGGCAGGGATGGATGGAGTCGGTGTCAGGGCAGCAATTGCTTATCATGCCTTATCTGGGAATATGAAACTGTATTGCATGACATCCAGAGGCAGGCTGAATAGATATGCCAATTCATCTCGAGCCCGGGCTTTGACAAGCTAGACTGCCCTTGTTGAAAGGCATCAGTCAAACAAGAGCTGCTGGCTGCTTCTCCCTTTCTTAGACTTTCCCTCGCTCCCGCGCTCTGTCTCCCCCTCTCGCCGCCTCCCCTCCCTCCTCCTTTTTTTTTTTTCCTAAGCTGTTTCCGCACAAAATTGAAAAGCTTTGGAAATAAGAATAATAAAAGCCCCCCAAACTAATACCGTTTTAAGTACCCCCCCCCTCCGTCCCCGAATGGGCTTGATAAGGAACCCCAGTGTATGAAGGCATGTTTAGATAACATTGAGAATATTACGGCGGGGGAGAGAAAGTGGGGGGAAAAGCTTCCTGCCGCCTCTAAGCCGGGAAAGGCGACGGCACCCCGGCTAATACGAGTGTTTAATATTTGATGTGTTGGGATAAAGCAGGATCACCTTCGAATTGAATTGAGTGTCAGAATGAGAATCTATTACTGAAATTCTTGTGTGATTTGACAGCAAAGCAGACGATGTTATTCTTCACTAGTTACCGCAATCTTCTCCCCTACATCACTTAAATATTTTTTTCTTTGCTTGAGTAAACACACATTATCCTTTTTTTCCACCTCCCTTTCCTTTTTTTCTCTCCCTCTTTTATACTTTTTTTTCCCCCTATTTTTTTTTTTCCTTAAATCAAACCTGCCTCTCGCAGGGCCGATGGAGCAGATTGTTATTTCTTTATTTGTCCTATTAAATGGAATTCCTGATCGTTTAATCCCGCTTTTGTAAGTGATTTAAAAAACACTTGAAAAGCCGCGGATGTGGCGGCGCTTCTGCCTAAACTGCTTAAAAGGGACGAGTTTCACCTGGGCTGGTGCTGAGCCGGGGAGATTCCTGCCTCCTGGCAGCCAGGAGGGCAGCCGGCCCACGGGGATGAGTTTTTGTCCTCATCCTCTTCTCGCTCTGCTCCTTCCTTACCTGCCCGTTGAAATGCTGCCCCGATCCAGCAGCCCCTTGCCGCGGGGTTTGGCGGGGGCGGTGGTGATTTGCCCCTGTTCTTCCATCGTGCAGCGAAGTTGGCGTGGCAAGGAATCCCAGCAAGAAATGCCCCGTTCCCCTCCTTCCCGTAGCTTGTGTTCAATTAAATAACGGGATGGCGAGGGACCTGCTGTCCTGGGGGCCTGCCTCAAAGACACCCCCGGCCCCCAAACCTAAGGATGCCCCCGGGAACATGTTAAGCGCTGTCTACAAGCCCACTTAGCTGTAGACGTGACCTCCTTTTTCTTCCCAACACCCGAAGTAACACAAAGCCCTGACACCCCATCACGGAAGCGGCGCAATGAGGTGAGTGAGAGGGAAATGCTTTTTGGGGACGGGAGGAAGACGACACTTTTGCTGTCTCAAAGTCATTTTCTCTGCTGTGCCAGTGTCAGGGGGGTCAGCCGCAATCCGCAGGCTGCCGCGCAAGGCGGGGTCCTTGGGGAGCACCCCCTGCCCCCCGCTTCCCCAGGCCACCGAGAAACGCGCTGGGGATGAGCGGCCGGGGCCATCTCGCCGCCGCGTGCTTTCTCTTCCAGCCCATGCTTGTCCACAGGCGTCACTTGCTTTGACAGAAACTTTCAGCCAAAACCACCAGCGGTGTCTTTTATTCCTCCGTCCCCATCCTTCAGCACTCAAACCGCGGGGCACCTTTGCTCCCGGGAGGATTTTCCCGAAAGGAAACGCTTTCTCCCTGCCCAAAAGTGTGCGTATTAATATTAAAATTACAGTCGGCGTGCGAAACACTCGCTGTGCCTGCAGAGGGGCCGGGGAAGCCGTGCCGGCAGCCTCGGGGTGCGCCGGCAGAGCCCCAGCAGCTCTGTGAGCGCGGGAAGGGTTTGCGAGGCTCCCCCAGCATCCTGACCTCCGCCCGGGTGCCCCGTTCTGGTGTTAAATCTTGCCTTAATGTGACTGCCGAACGCCGGTTTTTGTGAAGCGCGCCGGGCACTTCCCCATAAATAAATGATGGAGCATTATTCAGGCCACTTAGATCAATACATCAGCCTGACAAGTTCCAGTTCTGGGAATTTTCTGACCCCCCTGGAACATCTTCTCCGAGGCTGCGCTGCAGAAGGAGCCTGGCTGTGCCGGAGCTGCCAGCATTGCTGGGGACAGGCCCAGTTTGCCTTCGGCAAAGGCAGGCAGGGGAATCCGGTGCCAAACAGGGCAGCATTTTTACAAGAACTAGGCAAATCCTGCCCGTGCTCTTCCCCCTGCGGTCAGTGCCGTCGTGCTGCCCAGCCCCACTCGTGTGCAGCTCTCCCAGCTCGGAGGGCCGGCTTTGACCCCCGAGATGAGCCACAGCGCTCTTGCTTTGGGATCTTTGCAAACTGAGGCAGGCGCATGGTGGCCACAGGGAGGTTTGGTGTGCACTGCACCAGCAGCATGCCCTCAGACCCTTCCTGCTTCATCCCACAGCAGTCCTGCTGCCGCCCCGTGGGTTACACGCTCACCCATGGCATCCCCACGCCCCGGGGCGCTGTACCCCAAATCAGATCCCCCAGCAGCTCCCCGCTGCGGTTCCCCCGACTGGGGTTTCTGGCAGGTGACACGAGGCACAGGTTACCTGCGGCCTTACCTCCCCATGCCGCTGCCTGTTACCGTGCTGTGACACGCGGGGGGGCACGGCCTGCTCCTCACCTCCCGCTGCTGCGAGCCCGCATTTCTCGCAGGGCTGTCTGCTCACCGCGGGTTTCACATCCCCGCGGCGCGGTCCCGGGGCGGTGTTTGTCCGCCGGCCGCTGCGTGTGCCGCGGGGACCGTATAAGTAAATAAATATAATTAATAATCGCCCGACGTCGGAGGAGCGTTGGCAGGGAGGTAAATGCAGCCTTCGCAGAATTACAAACAAAATCAGGAGAAAAGGGAGACCTTTCGGAGAGCTGGTGCGCATGGAAATAATTGCGTTCAAGCTGCTTGAAAATTAGTCCACAAGCACCATGTCGGTGTTCCGTAGCAGATCAGAGCCACTAAGTTGGTTTTTGAATGACAATTCTGCTCCAAAATATTTTCCGATGGCTTTTTAAAAAGATGCCTGCGTATTTTATCACTTAAAACGTAGGTGGAAATAAAACGGGGGGGTCCTGCTGTCACTTCGGTGTCTGACCTCGAAGGGCACAACCCAGTCCCTGCATTGCTGGGCTGCAGCCAGGGGGAGGGACAAATTGCCATGGGGAGGGACAAATGAGGGTGGTTTCCCGGCCAGAAGGGTTTCCTGGCATTTTGTAAGGACTCGGGGACAAGTTCAGGGGCTCGGTTTCGGGGCTGCAGCGGTGCCGGCGTCGGGCTGGGGACCCCGCATCGGGAGCGCCTCGCTTTAACAGTCAGCAGCAGAACTTTCCTGTTTAAAGATTAAACGTTGTCTTTAAATATTAAACAGCAAAGCTCCTCGCTCTTGATTGTGTGGCTGCTGCCGGCAGGCGGCTCAGAATTGCCAATTTTAATTAAAAAACTTTATTTTCGAATACAATCCACCTCTGGCAGAGCTCGGCGGCCTCCTCCCCAGCCGGGCTGCCCGTCACCTCCCACGGCCCGGCTCCCTTCCAGCCCCTCGGTGCCCGTGCTGAAGGGACACCGGGCTGTGAGCGGCCTGGGCTGGGGCTGATCAATGCCCCTGGCACTTCCTTCCCAAAGCCCAGGAAAAAACAATTAAAAGCCGATCGATCCTGCAGACAGCTTTGAATATGCATAAGTGCACACTTGACCTTCAGTGGTCAGGCCAACTTGCAGCCCGGCTGCTTAGCTAGTTTGCTCAGGTACGGCTGTACCCGCTGACCTTGATTAGCCAAGCGAAATGCGCTGCAAAAAGGGGGCCGCTGCTGGGCCGGGGGGGCTCTGGGCTCCCTGCTGCTGCTGCTGCCTGGAGCCCCGTTCACCGCGATGAACCGGGATTTTAAGCGGCGTGGGGGCTGCTTCTCACCCTCTCCCCACGCCCGAAGTCATGAGGGTTAAAATGGCCCGAGGTGCTCGGCTGATGGGTGTTAGAGCTGCCTTGCCCCGTGCTGGCCCTGCTGGGGGAGGCAGGCAGGGCTCGCCCCTAGCACCCAGCCGGCTGTCGCTCTACTGGGACGCTGCCCCCCTCTCTCCGTGCTCCGTCCCTCGCTCCGGGTTGGGGTAGGAGCTCTCCTAGCAGGGAGCCTGCCGCTCTGCATCCGCCTGCTGCAGCCCAGGAGAGGGAGCCACAGGCAGAGCCGCCGCAGCCGGCACCCGGGCCACTGGCCCCTGGCAAGTGGGGGCCCCCCCGGCACCCCACTGCCCCGCACGGCCGCCCGGCATCGCAGCCGCGGGAAACGTCAGCGATGAAGATATCAGAGCCCGTTTGGTGAAGGCGAGGGAACCCTCCCCGTTGTGTACACAAAGTGTAATTTCAGTGAATTATGCACAGACTTAATTAGGAGTTTTAATTGCTAATCATCTCCCAACAGGATTAGCGATGCTGTCTATTAATTACCCGTGGAGCCCTCTGTTTTGCTAAGGCAGGAGGAACGCGGCGGCACAAGGGGTTACGGAGGCCGGCGATAAACCGGCCGTGGCTCCCGCGGGAGGGCAGGCGATGGGGGCTGCGGGGTGGCCGTGCCCGCGCTGGGGACAGCAGCAGGTAGCAGGGCACAGCCCCCGGTGGCAGCCCCCGGTCCCCTTCGCTCCCCATCGCCGCTGCGGGCGGGGGTCCCTGGGGCGGGCAGGGGGTCCCACGCAGCTCCTCTCCAGCTGAGCCCCCCAAATTGGGATCCTGCTCGCCCCGCTTGGCCCCGTTCCCGCTGCTGAGCAGCTCCCCAGGCGCGCTCAGCCCGCAGAGGTGGTGGCACTGCCGTGCCGTGCGGTGGCCGCGGTCGGCTGGCGCTGATCCCCGCTGCGGGAGGGAGATAGGCGCTGCGGGATTGACCCGATCTCATCTGGGGACAATGGCCCTCCCGGCGGCACAGATAGCGCCGGCGCGAGCGCCGCTAAGCCCGCGTGCCGTTCTTAAGGCTCACAATGCGGCCATGAGCTTAATTCCTCGAGATGAAGAAGATAGGGGGCTGGCAGCCCCTAATTACAGGCACGGGGGCGGCGCGGGGGCCTGGCTGCTTCCCCGTGTGCATTGTCGCTGGGGTCGTGCTGCCCGGGCTCCCAGCTCCCTCCAGCCGGGCTGCTGTCTCTGAGCCTTGGGGCCCAGTGGAGTTCCTCCCGGGGTGGAGGTCCCAAGGGTGGATGGAAAGGAGAGGGGAGGCCAGGAGGGTTGTGGCTGCCGGCGGGTAAGGGGGCTGCAGGTCGGGTCAGCCTGGGCTCAACCACCCCTTTCCAGTCCCTGGGCAGCCCATCCATGGTGCAGGGAGGGTGGAATGATGTTGGAGCAGCCCAGGGACAGGCAGGACAAACCCCCAGCATGGTGGACGTGGCTGTGGGCGATGCTGATCCGGCACAGTGCCCAGGCACGGAGCTGGGGACTGACACCTGGGTCCCTCGCGGTGGTGACACTCCTGTACGAGGCTCAGGGCCAGGCCCTGAGCAGCTCCGAGCGACGTCAGCAGGGACAGGCCTGCAGCAGCTCCCGGAAGGATTTGCAGGGGCGATGCATGGGTCTGTGTCAAATATCAGGAGCACAGACCTGCTCATGCCCCAGGAACAGCCAAGCATGGGCAGCTGCTGGCAGGGGGCTGCTCCCCAAAACGTGCCCGCATGCTGTCTGTGCCACCGTCTGACCCTCTGCTTCTCTCTTGCAGGCGTACAGCTTTGCCATGGGGAGCTGGCCAAAGAACGGGCTCTTAGACATGAACAAAGGACTGAACCTACAGCACATAGGGAGGCCTCACAGCGGGATAGGTGAGTGACCGGGCCCTGTGCCCTGCCCGTCCCTGCGGCTGCGGCTCGGGGGGCGTCTCGGCTCCCAGAGCTGCTCCAGGCTGGGGGGGGAGAGCCAGCCGAAGGGTCTCCGCTGGTGGAAGGGAAGAAGGTGCACCAAGGTGAACCCTCATGTGCACGTGCCCGTGGTGTCCCTGCTATACCCACACCCCAGTCAGAAGGGGATGGATGGGGAGCACATCACGGCTCTCGGTCCCTCCGGGGGTGCTGGAACTGTGGGAGGTGCAGGCTGGGCAGGGGCTGTCCCCGCCGGGCTGGTGCTCCAGCTGCTCCGGGTGCTGTGGGCATCCTTGGAGGCTGCGGGACCAGCAGGAGCTCAGTGCACGGGTCATGGGGAGCTGGCCCGGGTGTGCTGGGCTGCACCCCAGTGGGCTGCGTCGCTCTCGCCGATCTGTGTCCCTGTTCCCTCTGCCTCCCGGCCCTTCATCCGCCGTGACTTGAGAGCATCAGTTTGCAAGGAGGTAAGATTTACTTGGAAAAGTCGCCTGCTACCTGGGCCTCGAGGAGGCTGTTTAATATTGTTTCAAGACTCTAACCATTAAACTCTCCAATCAATCCAAGTTACGGAGATGAATTATTTAAAGCTCACCAGCTTTTAATTAGCAAGCTCCTTTTGAACTATGGATCTGGTTGCATTATTGACGGAGGTAGCATTAAAATTTGCTTCCTTGCCTGGGAGCAGATTTGCCTGGCTTGTGTGCCACGTCGGGGGGGATGACGGAGAGGGAGCTGGGACTGCAGGAGCTGGGTGTGCCGTCCTGCGTCGGGGCTTGGACCTTGCCTAGGGTCCCTCTGGGGGATGTAGGGTTGTTCTGTGTCTCATCTTCCCTTGTTTTATTTATGGCAAGAGTGCTCTGTTGCTGTCATCTCCTACCCTGACAAACCGTCGCAGCTCTGGCGTATCATCTGTCTGCCGTTAGGTTCTGCCCGCGTTTATCTCAGCGCTCTTGTCCTGCTCAGGCGTCACTGCCTGATGGAGCTGAGAAAGATGCTGCCAGTGTCCCTCCCCGCTCCAGCCCTTGAGGAAGGTTTTGCTGCTCTGTTTCTGCCAAGCTCCCTCCATCGGGGAGCACTCCTGGCCGCTGTGGGGAGAGCCACAGGTGGACTGTCTGCGGCTCTGCCCCAGATGCATGCAGTCTTCTGCCTTTGGTGGAGGCAGCAGCCGCTGGCCTCCTGTGCCTCGTGGCTTTAGGGGAGGCTGAGCTCAGCGTCCCTCCTGGGACAGGGCTCGGGGTGATACTGGTGGCTGGAGACCTGCCTTGCCTGGCGTTTTACAGGGACACCGGCCTCCTAGCCACGTCACTTCCCAGCTCAGGAATGCAACGTGGGCATTTCCTTACAAATCCGGTAGAAAAACCACAGTGGACTGCCACTTTTTTTTCCTAAACAAATTGCAAATTTGTGGTCTGGCCTGATGGGTTGTGCATTGCTTTATTTTCACATCGCTCTCCGATTCACTGGCTCAGCAGATACCTGCTCCAAAGCCGGGCTCTTTGCAGCCTCTGGGACCAGTCCTAACTCTGTGCTTCCTCTCCTCTGCTCCACCTCGTGTGAAGTCCAGGCAGGCCCAGGGCACTCGATGCCCTGCCAGATCCCGAAGGGGAGCCTCACCTTGCCCAGCTGCCTTGTGCCGGCAGGGCCCTGCTGAAATCCAGGGCTGTATCCCTTGGGAAACAGGCTGCGAGTATGCAACAGCGAGCTGCTGAGCAGGGCTCAGCTTCCAGCTGGTTTCTGTTCGCGAGCAAACGAGCTGCAGATCCTGCCGAGAGACAGGGAAGGGTTGGTGCCACCAAAGTGTCACTGGCTCCGCAAATACAGCCGCCTTGTGCCTGGGCACACAGGGGTGTTTGGTGGGAAGGAAGAAGAGGGGATGCATCAATATTTTGGCTCGTTGAGCGTTTCCAGGCAGAATAAGGGGGTGGGAGTGTCCTGCTCCAGCAGGTGAGGGTGCAGGAAATCCTTGGGAGGTGGGAAAGGAGCAAAAGCGGAGTGAAGCCTGTTCTCCCACCTGCATTCCCAGGTTGGTGTTTTGGCTGTACGAATTCCCCAGAGAGGACTTTCTGCAGCTTCCATCTCTCCTCGAACACAGATTAAATACACGGCAGCCCTGGCGTGGGCTGGAGGATCTCGGGAGCAGGCGCCGGTGTTCTTGGTGTGAGGTTTCGGGAAGGACAAGGCGCGGGGGGGGGTTAGGGCACAGGGTCCGTGCGGTGACTCCAGCACGGCCGTGTTCTCACATCGGGGCCTCTCTGTGGAGTTGCAGAGACTGATACAAATCAGAATGATTGAAATCACAGCTTTTAATTGTGATTTAAATCAGCCAGCAGGGCACCTGCTTTCGGTAATTGATTTTCTTCTGGTTTTGCACTTTTTTTTAATCCGTTTCCCTGAAGAAAGGTCAAGTTTTACTGACCAGCACCTATCAAACTGCATTCAGCTCTCCCTACCATTGCCCAGACGTTAAGTTTTGTTGTCCTTTTACACGTCAAATATCCTATTTGCATTTATTTTGATCAGTAACGTTACATAATGCGCCTTTAGTCTGGGATTTTAGATCATTGTCGCATTAGAAAAACGGTGAGTTGCTGTTTGTTATTCAAGAGGTGGGGATTAAATTATTATTCATGATGTGATTTGTTGCGCTTTTGGATGAAAATTGGAATGCCAAGTATCTCAAGTACCCGTGAGGTCGTTTAAATGATGTTTATTAGTGAAATACCGCTTCCCTTGCATATGCTCAGTGTAGAAGGAAAAGTGCATTTCATATTTTTTGTTAATGGTTTCAGATGCATGAAACAAAAGAACAGTGGCTGCGAGTTGAACAAGTGTTTCTGGAAACCACCCCGTCGAGATCTTAGAGTTAGTCGCCTCCTCACCTACGTTTGCTTGTTTTCCTGATTATGGAAGGGATAAAAGGCACACCTTCATTGTGGTCAGGCCTTTGTTGTTTCTTGGCTCCAAACGAGCCAGTTACTGCAGGGAAAACACACCGAGACAAGGGAGAAGTTCCCAAATCTGCAGAAGAAGCCGCTGCTGGGAAGGTTGGTTTCTCATTTCTCCTCTCCAGATCCACCTGCAGTGGGTTGGAGCAGCATCTAAGGCCCAGTGTTAGCCCTTGCTGTTGCTCTCTTTTGAATCTAATGGACTTTAATAGATCCTTGAAAGTTTAGACTTTGACGTGTGGTTTATTAAGATTTCCCATTTAGCTCTAAATGTCAGGTATGGGTTTTGTTCTTTTCACTTCTTCAGGAACGAGAGCACCCAGGCCACCAGGCCTCTTGCTGACAGACCAGGAGCTTGCGTCCAAGGCTTAGCCCTGGATGGGGGGCTCGGTCCTGCTGGGCGCAGCAGGAGGGCCCTGGCCAGGAGGAGCCCACGGGCTCGGGATGGTGCCAGCTCGGTCCTGCTCACAGCCTCGGCACGGGGCTTCACCGCTTCCCTGTGCCACAGGGCCGAGAGAAAAGGGAGAAGCCCCCTGCCTGGGCAGGTGAGCGGCCCCTGCGGTGAGCGACCCAGCAAGCACCCGGCGCCTTCCCGGCCCCATCTCTCTCTTTTTGTTTCCTGATTGGAAATCTCGGAAGGTTAGGGTGTGATATTGTTCCTGATCCGGAGCATTAATTAGGCCTCGGAAAGAAGAAGAGGAATTGCGTGTTTTTAACGGCGAGGTTAATGGGATGCTCGCAGAGTAGACAGTTTTAATGAGCTTCAACTCGATGCGCAGTGAGTTTACTCTTTGTGTTAAAAGGGTCACACTGCGCTAGTTTGATGTGGATTGTCTCCTGGCCCCTGGTGTCATAGGTGAGCGGCTGTCAGAGTCCAGTCAGAGCGCATTTACTTAGTGACACGATTCTAATTAACTGCCGCGGGCTGCCAGCGCCGCAGGGAGCCGGGCGGGCGCCTGCGGGGTGCTGCTGCCCTGCCCTGCCCGCCCGCCTGCTCGCGGGGGCTGTGCGCGCTAAGTGCGGCTGCGGGCACCCCTAATGGGGGCCTTCGGCTCTCAGCTCCGGCTCGGGAGGGTGGCCCACGAGACTTCTCACCACCCCGCAAGGTCCTTGGAGCTCGCCGGCTTTCTTTCAGCCTCCTCTCGTCGGCCTGCTTTCCTTCTCCCTCTTCCTGGCTCTCCCAGTGCAGGGATGCTGCGAGCCCCGAGTCACTGGCAGCCCCCAGGGCACTGTGAGCCCCCCGTGCCCACCCACCTCTGTGCCAGGTGGACCCAGGGGACGGGCACAGCTTTTTGTCACTCTCCCCTCTGTCACAACGGAGGATGGAGCATGCAGAGCCCACTCTTCAGCTCTCGGCAGAGGCGATGCTCAGCCAGTGCCTTACCGGGAGCGGTGCCACGTGCTCAGCACCGTCCTTTAGCCAGGGTGCCAAGAGCCGGAGGGCACGGCGCTTGCTCCGGAGCAAGGAGCAGCCTTGGGGCCACTGCCCCAGACACCCCGCGGCATCCTCTCCCAAGCAGCCTGAGACAAAAGGGGAAAGACCCGGAGTTAAATAATTAAAAGAGACTTAAGTAAAAAGCAACAGAAATGTCACCAAATGAGCAGTGTCACTCCGAATTAGCGCTGGTAAAGGTCGGGCGGACCCCGAGCAGGTGGAGTGGACACGGGCAGGTGCCGCAGCAAGGCTCAGCGTCCCGGCAGGATGGAGCCCGATGAAAGGACGGGGGTGGCCTCAGTACGGGACTGTGGGACCAGGGACAGGGTGGCACACGGGTGGCAGGGTCCCGCTGAGCGCCGGGCCCTACGTCCTGCAGGAGGAGCGGGGAGGCTGGGGCGGCCGGTTGGAGGACGCGCGTCTGTCAGAGTCCAGTCAGAGCACATTAACGCGGTGACATGATTCTAATTAACTGCCGTGAGAGGTGTCACAGCTGGAAAAGCAGTGAGCAGAGACAAGCTTTTAAAAAAAGAAAAAAGCAATGTGACAGTCTTTTTTTTTTTCCTTTTCTTTTTCTTTCTATTTCTTTTTTTTTTCCTTTTTTTTTTTTTACTCTTGTGTGCTCTCTCCCCTCCATGTGGGAGTGGATCTAAAGATAATTAGGATGTCTGGCTGCCTGGGAACCTGAGCCAGGGCTCTTTTGCTTTCAGTCATTTAAGTTTTCGACATCTCTCTGAAGGGACTTGGTGGCGCAGTGGATTACTGCGCGCCAGAGTGACAGAACACTCTTCTAATCGTAAACCCTTTTTAGAAAAGATTCAGCTCTCCCTTTTTCCCTGGGAGCAGCGGGGGGTATGTTCTGATCACTGCAGCTCTGTTCCCATACACGCTACAATGGGAAACTCAAGGTCTTTCAGCTGTTTCCTGCAGTTAACAAAGGAGGCACAGAAGAAAGAAAGGAAGGATGATTGAGTGTTTGTGTTGACTGCACTCACCCCTCCGTCCTACCCAGCCGAAAGTTGATCGCGCTCCCGCTCGCGGGGGCACGGTGCGCTCGCCCGGCCCCGCTGAGCCGGGGGTGGTTGCTGGAGCCGGCCCACACCGCCCCGGTGTGCCGAGGGAGGGGAGACGGGCTGCGGGGCTTCTGCTGCCTGGAACAAGCCCTGGTGTGGCACGGCGGTGCCATGCCATGCCGTGATGCCATGCCATGCCATGCCATGAGATGATGCCGTGAGATGCCATGCAGTACAATGGGATGCCATGAGATGTGATGCCACGCGGTGCCACGCTCTCCTCCCAACCAAGGGAGAGGCAGCTGTGGTTGCTGCTCGCGCAGGCTTCACAAGAGGCAGGCACAAGCCCCCAGCTTGGAATCCCAGCTGGAATCAGGTGTGTGCAGCACCGGTGTCAGGCTGAAGAGGGATGTCTGGCGTGTCTGGGCTGGCACTGGGCTGCTGCTGTCCCCCAGCTCCTGTCCCTTCTCACTTTTGGCTGTCCCCAGATACATCTGACCAGCGGTGGGGACTGTCCCCCTAGGGGAGGAGAGCAGGTCCGCTGTCCCTCCCTGCAGCACGGCCTCTGGCCCAGCTCCTCTCCCCAGCAGCAGATGAGAAACCTCTCAGATAAGTTTTTTGTATCTCCCCAAACCCTTGGTGGTGTACGGGGAGCAAGGCATTGCTGGAGGGGTGTGTTTATGGCTGCTCTGTGTTATGAATCAGCCAGTCCCAAACCCAGGAGCTTGCAGACCCGAACTGACCTGCACCACAGAGAGCCCCGTGCGCTGCCTCAGACCCATCCCACCGCTGGCTTTTTTTCTGATCCTGCTGCAAAATATCCCTCCCTGCACGGCACGAGCCCGGTGGGCAGCAGGAACAGCCCTTGCGCAGGTCGAGCCCTGCCCCGTGGTGTGCTGGATGGGTGAAAGTGCTTGTTCTCCTGGAACGAGCGGCATTTCCATGCACCACGCTGCAGCCTCAGGCAGAGACATGCGTGATAGGTAAGAGGCCTGGGAAGATCATTAACTTTCCAGAGAGCTTTTTCAACGGAAAGTAGCGACGTAAAACACCGAGTGACATTTTGATTTCCCCGTGGATCCTTTTGGTGCCGTGATGTCTCTCCGTGACGCGTCCCAGACGAAGCTAAACGGTGGCTTGTCCTCTACCTGTGAGAGGTTTCCCCTTAACGAACACAAATGCCTCAATTAAGAGCATGCATTGCCTGCCCATCTCTACACTGGGCTCCCATGGAAGGGATCTTTGGAGGGTGTCTTTGGAGGGTGTCCCCAGGCTGCCCTTGTGCACCTGCACCCCGGGGGACAGCCCAGCAGCTCCTGCCCCTCTGTGGTGGCTCCTTCTCATCAAGCCCGGGTCTCCAGGTCTCCATCATCCTCCTCGGCCTTCCTCCAGCCTCCCCGACCCCTCTGGGCAGCTTGGAGCTGGTGGCTGTGGTCTGCCAGGATGCTGGAGGCTGCGTTGGGAGGCTCCAGCAGGTTCGTGCCCCGGCTCCTCCTGTCTGCAAACGCCTTACCCCAGGCTGGGCTCCTGCCCGAGCTGTCCAGGAGATGTGCCTCTAACGAGAGCCGTTTCGGAGGTGCAGAGGGGAGGCCGTGTGGGGAGGGCCGCGGGGTGCTCAGCCACCCTGCTTCTCCTAATGAGAAGCGATTGCGAGGTGCGGGAGGGGAAGGGGCAGCAGCCAGCCGGAGAGACTCCACCGCAATTTAACAAGTTTCCATTCCCCCGAGTTTCCTGACAAGACCCCCCTCCAAGTCTGTACAGGAATTCATAAGAATAGGATAATTAGGATGTTTCAAAGCTGCGACCCTCAGAGGAGTCCTTGGATTAATCTGTTTTTTCCCTTAAAGACATCTGTAACTACAATCTTTGTTTCTCTCCCCTTCTCCCCCCCCCCCTCCTTTTCCCCCCTTGTCTGTCTCTGTATCTCCTGTCAAACCGTCGCAGACGTAAATGACAAAGAAATCAGAAAGAGAGATCAATGCAGTCCAAATTAGCACTTGGAGATAGACTGTGCTGGAGATGTCAGAGCCTGACCCCGGCTGATCCGCCAGCCTCCACCGGTGATATTATGCAAATTGCATCCATCTGGCAGCGCCCGGCCAAGGACTAATGGGGCAGGGAGGGGGCTGCGGCCGGGAAGGGGACAGAGCTGGGGCTCTTTGGGGAGGGGGCTCTGCCATGGCCGGGGGAGATACCGAGGCGCCGAGGCTTCGTTTGTGCTCACGGGCGGATTAAAAACCCAAACTCCCGATAAGAGATAACCAAACTTCATTTTGCTTTTGATTTTATTCCTTCTCGCTACCCCTGCACAAGCTAGTACCAAAAAGGAAAAAAAAAAAAGAAAAAGGAAAAAAAAAAAAAAAGCTGGTTCTTGGTGCTCTTGTTTCCTGCACGTCATTACCACTGATGGCAGTTTGAGGGGAGAGACAAAGTCGGGGAAAGAAAGCAAAAAAAAAAAAACAGCTGCTTTAAAGACTGCTGTAATAGGAGCATGGATAATAGAAATCTCAAATTACGGTGATCGCCTTGTTAAGAAGTTTGAAAATACGGCCAGATTGTCTTTAATGAGAGAAATATGGCTGTTAGTTAGTGAAGGAGGAGGGAATGGACCTTGTTTCAAGATCTGTAGCTCGCCCATCAAAGAGGCACCGGCTGTTTCATTTCAAAATCCTGTTCCTCTGCCTGATATTAAAAATAGTTGTTAAAGGCTTTGACTAGCAAGATGATTCTCTTTGGCTTCCTACTCTCTCTCCACCTCCCCTGAAAGACTTCGCTAAGAGAGAACTTCTGCTCGAAAAAAAACGAGGGAGCAAAGAAAGAAAGAGAGGAAAGTTTGGTGCCTTCGGCGGGGGTAGTGGGGTGACGGTGCCTGGGGGGTCCCGGGGGTCTCGGGCTGGGCACCGGGGCTGTCCTGGGCTGTGGTGGCCAGGATGAAGCTCAGTCCCTGCTGTGAAACCTCGGTCTGCCTTGGGGGGGTAAATCAGGGACGTCGGGGTGTGCATCCCATGCAGTGCTGGTCAGCAGCCCCGAGCCTGGCACTGCCCAGGCACTGCCAAAGCCTGGCAGCCTTGGGGCACAGCTCCTGTGGGGTTTGGGGTGGCTAGCACCGTGCTCTCCAGCTCTCATTTGGCCTCCCACGTGGCTTCGTGTTCTCCGTCTCTTTGGTGTGAGGGCGGGAGATGCACCACGGGCAGGACGGGCCCTGGAGCCTGGGCCTGCAGCACCGCCGCCCTTCCCGCAGGCCGTGCTCCTGCCCAGCCCCTCGCGGTGCTCCTTGCCTCTCCTCTCCCCTTCCTGGGGCCGGGGGAGGCCGCGGAGGAGGACTCTGACAAGAAGCTCTGGCAGCTGCCCCCGTGTCTCGTTAAGAGCTAACGGGCACCTCCGCGCTGCCGCGCTCTGACCCGTGACTCGTTCCTCGCTGCGGCGCTGACAGTCCCCTCTGTGCGGCAGGCTCCTTCCTTCTCCCCTGAAATCAAAGGATGGCGTTAATTGGTTTAAGGATCGCTGCCCCGCGTCCTGAGCGGCCTGTTGAAGATAACGAACTTGGAGCGTGTTAATAGCCAGCGCACCTCAGCACGGGACCTAGGGACAGGGTCCGGATGGGGAGGGTGCCGCTGTGGGGGGAAGGCAGGCGCCGAGCCATCACAAACCCCTCCGGGGCTGTGCTTTATCCCTCCGTGTCCTCGCACAAACCGCTGTAACACCCTGCTAACACACGGAAACCCCAGAGCAAAGGGAGGACTCAGTCCTCGGGGGGGTTGCACATGGGCGCTTTGGCCCAAACCTGCCACGTCCCGTGCCCCGTCCTGACAGGCAGCGGGGTGCATGCGGCCCCGCAGCCCCACAGCCTGGCTGCGGGGAGCACATCGCGAGCTCCCGTCACTTTTTGGCCAGGACGAGGCCCAGGGATGCAGCCGGGTCGGCTGCTGGCTCAGGCAGCATCCCGTGGCTTCCCCCATGGCTCTAAGCTGGCCTTCAGCCCTGGAGGAAACCATAACCGGTGGCTGGGTGCAGAGCTCCCCCGTGCTGGAGAGCACGTGGCAGCCCTCGGTAAGGCTTCCTGGTGTACAGGAGCGGTTCTCCTGCAGCACCCAAGCCCTGCCTGGTTCTGCATCGCCCCTTGCTCCGTGCCTGCCCAGCAGCGGTGCTGGCACCACACGTCCCCATCTGCCACCACCTCTCAGGCTGTCCCCAGCAGGACCAGGACCCGAGGACTCCTCTCGCCAAGAGCCACCAGCGCCTGGCCCAGAGGGTCCCTGGGGCCCTCCTCTCGCCCGCTGTGCGTTTCCACCCGAGGATGAGAGATTTGGCTTTATTTTCACAGCCGGGGGAATCAGAGTTTGGCAGCTGGGCCATCGCTGGCACCCGCAAAGCCCTGTGCTCACGTTCTTCCCCTCCAGAAGCACGCGTATCGCAACCGACAGAGGCAGAGAGGGAGAGAAAAAGAGAGACAACGGATTTGCCTCCATGCTCCTGTACAGAGCAGTCTCCTAATGAGAAGAATATGGCTGCTAGTTAGCAGAGGGGTGTGTCCTGTAGGCTAAAATGAGATAGTTAAACTGCACTGATTGAAGGTTGAGGTTAGAGGGCAGCACAATTATGTTCAGGAGATTCAAGGGCTCTGTTTGATGCGGCAGTTCTAAGCTCCCAGCCAGTGTCAGTAGTTTAGCTTAGGGTTTCTTTCTTTTTTTTTTTTTTTGTGGGCTAAAGACAGGAAGGATAAAAACTATGGGAATGAGTTGTTACTATTATTATAAAGTGGTGTGAATTTTTTTTTTTTAACTACCAGCTCACCCCCCTTTTGCTTAACTGTTTCCTGATCATTATTTTTTAAGCTGCTTCAAGGGAAGCAGAGAGCATCCCCTTCCCCCCGGAGAGCGGCTCTGAATGTTCTCCCGCACAGGGAAGGTGATTTCTTTATTTTTTTTAATGCCCAGACTTCAGCTCAGTTCCCTGACTGAGGATCAGGAAAGCAATTAGCAGTTTAAATTATACCAAGGCCAAATTCTTTGTCTCAAAATCACGGGTTAAGAGTTGCAAAAGAACCTTAATTGCCTGGTGCTGAACGAGGTTTTTTTTTTTCTGAGAGCATTTCCACTGCTTAGGGCTGTTTGTGGGGGGGAGTCTCTTGTGTTTCAAAAGACCTGCAACAGCACAGCTTTTTCCCAGAGCCTGCAGAAGCACCCAGGCACTGCACCGCTGGCGTCCCTGGCCTCTGGTGTCCCTGGCCTCTCTCCCAGCCTCCTTCTGCCACTAGCCTGCTTGCTGGCTTGCAGGTGGCCGCTCAGCCCGGCTGCTGCCTCCCACCCATCCCAGGAACATCCAGCTCACCACCCCACTGCTCTTCTCCCCAGTCCTCCAAGCAGCACAGGGCAGCCCCACGCAGGAGGCTGTTGCTCACTCAGCGGAGACGAGGACAGCCAGCCTTGTAAGGCCAAACGCTGCCTTGCAAGACCACGCTGCCCGTGCCAGCCACCCAACCCTGAGCACCGAAGGAAGGGGTGCCTGCCCCTTTCCTCTCCATGTCCGCGTCCCAAGCCCGCGCTCGGCGTTGCCTCTTGAGCCAAGTGACAGCCCGCTTTATTTAATCTAATGGTTCTCATTTGAAAATGTTAATTCCTCCCTGAAGAAAATGTCTTTTCAAGATGAGTTGCCCATCACCGGAGAGAGCGCGGAGGGTGTGCTGGTGTCCTCAGCACCGGTGTCGAGCCAGCCTTCAGCCCCAGCCCCAGCTCCTTCCCTCTCCTGCACACTCCAGCCAGGAGCAGGATCCACGCTGCCCTGGCCCCATCATCCCAGCTCCGTTTCAGGGCTGACAGATTGTCCCCAGGCCGGGATCTGGGTATGGCCCCAAAGGGGACTCAGCAGGCACAGAGGCCGGGCTGCCGCCGAACAACAATTTCTAACCTCCATTGGAGAGGAGGGTGGCGGGCTGGGGGGAGGAACCGGAGATAAATGTTAGCTCATTTCTTAAGTAATTAGTTACCTCCTCATCCCCATGTTGTAATTGTGAACAAGCTGTAATGTTTAATTAGTGTGTAAATGAAACCCCAATTTCATAATGGCTGCGGTGACAGCGCTAAGTGAGACGGGCACAGAAGGGGCCGCATTGTTTCAGCAGGAGATGAAGCTGTCGCCCAGCAAGCCGAGCGTCTCTGGGAGAAAATGGAAATGATAAACGAAGTGAGGCTAATTAGCAAAATCATACAGGCCCCACTGATGGTTCTCATCAAGGGGAGGTAATGAAGCGGGCGGGCCGAGCTGAGGGGGGATTAATTGGAGCCGATTCCTGCGCGCACACAGGCGTGGGCAGAGCAGCCGGCGCGGCGAGGCAAACTTCTCCGCTTTGCTTCCCCTGTCCTTCCCCAGCCAGGCAGGGACCAGCAGCACCCATCAGCTGTCCCCAGGGTGGGGACACTCCTGCCGTGGGGTGTCCTCAAACCCCATGGTGAGGATGTTGAGCACAAACATCATGGAGTCCGGATCGCAGATAGAGCATCCCCGCGTGATGGTCGGCAGGCAAGGGGTTGAGCCCCCCTGCGCATCCTCTGGGCAGGGGTCTGTGCACACCCAGCACCCCAGGAGCACCACGTGCGGTGCCGGCAGGGCACAGTCAGGGTTTTCCACAGCTGGGGGAACCCAAGGTTGCAGAGCTGAACTTTATCCTTTCAAGCCGCGGAAGAAGTGCCCTTTCGGCAGCTGCCGGCACCCCCCCGATGGTGTTGCATTACTTACTGACATTTACGGGAGCGCGCGGAGCCCCGCTCCATTGCAGTAACAGCACCACCAAATGCCCTGCATCCAGCCGGGAGCTGTGCTGTACCTGCTGCCATCTCACCTGCGGGTTCCCGGTTACGTCAGGAGCCACCAACCATCTCACCGAGCAGAAGCCAGGACAGCAGTGCCTGCCTGGCTGTTAATTCCTGGGCAGGCAGCTGTCTGTCCAAGCATGGTGTCTCTAGCAGTGACAGCCCTGTGCACTGAGGCAGCAGCGGGACCTTGAGCGAGTCTCCCGTGTCTCAGGCTCCCTTCCTGCCACAAAATGTCACGGCGAGCCGTCTGAGCTGAACGTGCCAGTCCCGGGATGTCCAGCGTCTGCCCAGAGTCGCCGTGTCCCTCCCCTGTGGCCCCTCCAAGCCCCCCGCTGCCTCTCCTGCTGAGTAATGAGAGATTTCCCTGGGCCTCCGAGGGCTCTAAAGAGGGGCTGAACAATATTATTTATTCAGTTGTTTACAGAAGCGTTTGATCGGGAATAGTTCTTCACTGCCAGCCTGTTGTGTATTATTCATTGCAATAATCTCTGCAGATTGTGATAAACTGTAACTGCGGCGGGGCAGCGCGGAGCTGGGCTCTACTGCCACCGCCGCCTGCACCGGCCTCTAAAATATCGGCAGCTGCAATCATAAATCTCAATTTACAAGTGGGACTATTGCACAGGGAGTTATAGTTATACTAATGATTACTTCTCTGTCTTATTTTTCATGTTGCAACAGAGTAATAAATTTTTAAGAACAGCCCGGGCGAAGCGTTAGGGAAGCCTGCGCGTCCTCGCTCCGTGCCGCCGGCAGGGAGCAGCGATCCCGTCCTCCCGCGGGCATCGCAGGGGGGTGACACGGACGGCCCTTTGTGTCCCCGGCCTGGGAGCCCAAGTACATTGACAGGGGCTGGATCGCACCTTTGGGGTCAGCTCTGCTGTTTGCTGTCCTGGAGAAGAGCCCCCAGCTCCTGCCTTGGTTTCCCTGCCTTGAACAGCCTCAGCCCCACCTCTCCAGCGCTGAGCTCATTTTTTTCATTGAGCTAAAGAGATCCTGGAGCTGCTGAGGCCAAGGGAGGACCTGAAGGCCAAGAGAGGAGCTGATGTTTGAGGGGGGCATCCTGTCCCCGTGGCTCACGCCCTCCCCAGCACTGGGGCGTGGAGACGGGGTGCTGGCTGCCACCTAAGGAAAACCGTTCCCGGGGACAGGCGAGGGGCAGCAGGGAAGGCCGGCTGTGGCCGGAGGATCCCATATCCATTTCTGATCAGCGTCTCACGAGCACCCGGCGTTGTCCCTCCTGGAGCAGCCCCCATGGGCGCACCCTGCAAAGCCCACGGCTGCTCCCCAGAAGGCAGCAGCGAGACCCGGGCTTCGGCGAGCATTTCCCGAGTGTTTATCACAGCTCCGAGGTCTGTGATGTGAGGCCTCTGATGGATGCCTCCATTCACAGGCTTGACATTATGATGTACAGGGAGCCTAGAGACATATAGATTTTCAAAGTGGCCACTTTGAGCATAATTATAAATATCCAGCCTCTTTACATAGTGAATTGCTGCCAGGAAAAGAAGGGCCCCGTGAGGGCTGAAATGCTGCCATCCCGGCTTTCTTGAGAAAAGCTCCTTGGCTGACATTCCCCCCCCTTTTAGGGGTGCCAGGAAGGGATGGGCATTGAGGGATCGTGCCTCGGCCATCCCGTGCCCCCCAGCATCTCTCCCCCATTGCCCATGGTGCTGGCTGTCCCTGGCTGGGGGACATCTCACAGGCACTCTGCTTCTGCAGCTCGTTTGTGCCAGCGCGTCGCAGCCTGATCCTAACTGCTTCCGAATGGCTGCTCCCCTTCCAGATCACGGCACAGAGAGGGGCACCAGGGGGCTGGGTGCTCCCGGTGTCCGTGCCCCATCCATGGCCCTGGGGACACAGAGAAGGAGAGATCTTCCCCTAGCTCATCCCCCTCGGCTTGCCTTTGGGACAGCCCAAGCTGTGCAGGGCTGGGGCTCAGCACAGAGGGATCGGACCCCAGGTGGGCAGGAGGGTCCCCTGCTGTCACCGCGAGGCTGGCAGGAAGCAATGTGGGGAGCGAGCTGGTAACACTTCAACCCCTTTCTAGCCCAGCATGGCAGCACGTGGATGTGAAAGGAGAGGAGCGTGAGGTTTGGGTGCTGTCAGAGCATCATTGCTTCCCTCCCCATGCCAGAGCCAAGGTGGGTACACGTGGGGAGGGCGCCTGTGCGCGCAGCGGTGCCTTCGTCCCCGGGCACCAGCAGGGACACAAACGGGCTTCGGTCATCACCGCCCCCAGCCTCTGGCGGGGGCACGCTGGAATTTTTCAGGGCAGAATGAAGGGGATGTTTGAGGATTTGTTCTCTGTTTGCGAGCAGGGTCTGGAGGAGAGAAGGTCAAAGAAGAAAATTGGAGCTGAATTGAAATCAATGGCAGGTAGAGATTAGAGCAGTGCCCCAATTAACTGCAGCGCGCTGGGGTGAGGCTGGGGAGGGCTGCAGCTCCCCAGGTTGGGACCCCCCACCTCAGCTCGCATCTCTGCGGGGCTGTGATTGCTGTGGCAGGCCCAGGGACATGCAGGACCACACCGAGGACCTTGCTGCCACATGGGCAAGGGCTGGAGCCGCTGGAGGCTGCGGGTGGCAGCAGCAGAGCTGGGCGTTTTGGGGTTGGATGAGCCCCACTCCCTCCTTTCTTTCTCTGCATGTCTTGCCAGGCTCAGCCTCCCTCCCCAGCTGCGTCTCAGCTCTTTGTCCTCGTTTCCTTGTCCTGGTCCCTTCCCCCATTTCCCTGGTACCTCCTCAGCTCCACCAGCAGCCCCGCTACCTCCCCGTCATGGTTTCCTCCAGCTTCTCCTGCCTCCCGACTCCGGCTCCTGGCCCTGCGGTATTTCAATGCAGCGCTTTCCTCCCTCGCGCTTCCTGGGGAAGTCATCGAGCGCCCCAAGGGCCGGGTCCCTGCTCCCCGTGCAGGTGCTGGGACCGGGTGCCAGCGGGGCTGCAGCTGCTGGGGCCGTGGGGCTGGGTGTCAGAGCACCTGCAGCCACCCAGGGCTGCGGGCTGGGTCTGTGTTGCCCAGAGCTGGCGACATTCTGATGGGAAATTCATCCCAAACACTCTCCGGCCCCCAAATCACCCTTCCGACAGATTTCAGGGCTTTGTTCCAAAGCAGCTGGGCACTCACACACACCAAAAAACACCTCCAAGCAACACGTAGCTGGAATGTGAGGGAAATAGCAACATATTTTTCCTTCTTGTTCATGGCAATGCAATAACAGCTCGGGCTGGAATTTCCTGGGGAAAAAAAAATCACCGGGAATCAAGCGTCCAACGCGGAACATCTCCGTCACCTCTGAGCTTTGAGAATACCAGGTCAGGTCGTGTCGGACCTGGGGGGGAGCCAGCCCCCCAGTTCCCCGCTGGGGCAGCCAGGACCCAGTTCGTGCACCCCGTGTGCCCGTGGGGAGCTCTGCTCTGCCCCCAGCCCCCCGCGGTGCAGCGGGGTGCCCACCGCCCGGGGAACGTTAATTAACATTGCGGGAAGATCTTAGGAAAGGTGCAATTTGACTGATCCGGCGCCGCAGTCATTCAGATGCCGAGTTAATTCAATCCTTGCACACGGTGCTCCTACAGATTGTTGGCTTTAAACAAACAGCGGTGACAGATTTGTTGCTGCGGAAATGTGGTCATTAAGTCAGGAGCGCGTGTTTGACCTGAAAGCGATTGAGTGATGGATGCAAGTCATTTTAAAGCCGCAGCAGCCAAAAGGATGCTCCTTTTGGAGAGCAATCTTGCATCTGAGGAGTGTAAATAATTTAAACAAACAAGTAAAGTCAGGTGAAGGCACTGCCGTGTGCCACCATGCTGTGTCACGGCGCTACATGCGGAGCGGGGCAGCGCTCCCGGGGCCAGACCTGTGGTGGAGGGGAGCTCCTGCGCGCAGTGCTGCAGGCAGGAGGTGCTGGGGGACAGGTCGGGGCCGTCCCTGCAGACACCAGGTACCAAGCGAGATGCTGCTGGGTCACATCACTCTCGGCACTGTGCACCCGCGGTTCTCCGAGCTGGGGCTGCCTCCTCCCGTGATGACCAAAGCAGAGCCTTGCCGAACACATCCCGTTTATATCTTGCTCCAGGGTTCATCAGGGCTGCGAGGTGCCTTTTTAGCAAGGTCCGGCTCACTTTTTGGGGTCCCTGGCAGAGGCGGGCCGTGGATCTCAGGGCTGGATCCGCTCCTGCGGGCTGGGAGCTGGGAGGGAGCATGGGAGGGAGCAGGGGAGCCGCAGCGGTCACGTCGCACGGGTCTGCGCCTTGCGCCGCTGGAATTGGCGGCCCGGTAATGAGGCTGGTAGTTACCGTGCATGGGAAGCAGCCATTGCTTAAGCCTCAATATCTCAGCCATTTAATTTAATGGTTTTTTTTAAATACCAAAAGCAATTAAGTTCACATTGTGAGCTAATCGCCTACAAAATTTCATTTCAAAGATGCTCAGGCTGTTTGTGAGAGAATTGCTCGAAAAAGCCCCAAATGCGCCAGCACCTGCCCGTTTGGGCTCCTCCCCCGTTCCTCTTCCCTACCCAGACCCAGGCAGATTTCTCTAAAGGAAACGATCACGTTTTCAGGCTTCCGAATTTACGTCGGGTTATGTCAGGGCTAGGAGCAGACGGTGGGAGCTCTGCATGGAAGGATGCGGTACCACTGCCTTGAGGCCGGCCGTGCTGCTGTGTCTGGGGGTGTAAACGGTGCCCCAGGCAGGGCGCCCAAACCTTGCATGAGCACGTTGGCTTTAGAAGGCTCACTGCATGTCCCCCCACAGCCATGCCCACCGCTGCCCTCAGCAGCTCGCCCCTCATGCCTGGCCCCAGCCTTGGCAGCTCCCGCAGAACCGGCTCTCCCGCGGGCTTTATTGTCTCGGAGGAGAGCTGGAGGTCTGTGCCAGACATTACTCGTTCTCCCGCCCCGCCGTGTTACCGAATACA
The DNA here is from genome assembly GCA_011075105.1 of Heteronetta atricapilla. NCBI lineage: Eukaryota > Metazoa > Chordata > Aves > Anseriformes > Anatidae > Heteronetta > Heteronetta atricapilla. Next base: position 21,393,234 of record CM021738.1, on the reverse strand, counting down.
GAATGATCCCCCCTCGGCAGCCAGCTGGGGGTCTCCTTTCCTGCACTGCAGCTCTCTCCTCACAGCACCTTTGCCAGCCAAGCCCCCCACGCGCTGCCCGGGACGCATCCACCCGGGGTGGGATGGGGCACGGCACGCGAGGCCTGGCTCTGCTGCCTCTACCACCGTATTTGGGGTGACCAAACGCCCCCTGGTTTTCCCGGCCGGCGGCGGGGAGGTGATTGATGGAGTCCCGCGCGCACGCGGTGAGTCCAGCTCTTGGTGTTTCTCCCAGATCCGTGGCACGGGGAGGGGAGGTCACCGCGTCGCAGGTTTGCTAACCTTGCCCGCTTATTAAAAATGGTAAAAGCCTCCCTCAGGACTCGTGAAGTATAGATCCGGAGAGCTCCATACGCTGTTCCCCTTAATGAGATGTCTGCCTGAAGAGCAATAGCAAAACACACCAGCCAGTTCAGGGTCCCTATAGCTAGATGGCCTGGCTGTAAACAGAGCCGTCCGTCTTAATGGGCTATCGTGTAAAAACTTCTCCCAGTCAATAAATCAAAGGGGTTCCATTTATATCGCGCGCTGCCTTCGCTATTAGGCGGCCCTGGATGGCACGCTCCGATACAGAGCTCCCCAGGTCCGCGAGGCGAGGCTGCAGCCTCTAATGGGCATTTAATTCAGGCTTCCCCACGCCGAGGCCAGGGATCCGCTGTGATTCGGGCTGGCTGTGCCGAGCAGGAAGGGGAACCCGTGGCTCGGGACCTTCGTGCCCGCTCCAAATCCTCTGCTGTGCAGGGAACCTCGCCGAGCTGCCGGGGCCTGAGCCCCCCGGGGGGATTCAGGAGTCGCCCCCCTGCGTGCTGGGCGCCCCCTCCCCTTGCCGCCGCAGCGCTGGCTCAGGTATTTATTTTTCATTCCCTCCCCTGTGCTGCTCCGATGGCACCGGAGGGAAGTTCCGCTCCAGCCACCATCCCAGGCAGAGATATTAGTCCTCATTACTAATTAAAGGAAGCAGGAGTAATTGACGGATGGTGGATGGCGGGGGAGCCGGCGTGATGAACGGCCCCTGTCCCCGCGCCGGGGACGCATGCTGAGCGCTACCTGTTAGCTACAAATAAACAAACCTGATAAATAATAAATAGTTGGAGAAGAGTGGCCGAGCATTATTTAAATTAATAGGGATTAGAGGGAGAGGCCTGAAAGAGCATTCCTCCGGATGAGCTATCCCCGGCCGGGAAGGGACTCATTTGTTGAGGACTGGAGTAAACAAGGAGCAGGGGAGGATTCATCACGCCGGCTCGGCAGGGCCTCACGGCGCTTCTCGGGCTCTAACAGCACAGCCGCTCTCTTCCCAGCCGCCTCTGCACCAGGGCCCCCTGCCCGTGTCCTCGTGTCCCCTGCCACCTCACCGGTGTCACCTCCTCTGGGGCGTTGGCTGTGGGTCCGGGCTGGCCCAGCAGCCGGGCACCCTGCAAGCTTCCCCGCGGAGCCAAGCGCACCCAAGCGCTCGCTGTCGGCTGCGGTTTGGTCTCAGCCAGCAAATCCTCCCGCTGGGGGTCTCCTCGCCCCCTGACATTTGAACAACCCCCTGCCTGTGCGCAGCCAGGAGGCCGGGGAGGGGCGGGGGGAGGCGGGGAGGGCCGGGGGGGAGAGGGGAGGTCGGGAGCTCTGCTCGCTATCACATCTACTCCATCTTATCGCCGCGGTAATTTGATGATAAAAAATAATCCGAGGCTGGAAAGGAAACATGTGTAGTGGAGTAAAGATTGAATGGAGGTGGATTGTGCCCCGGGGCGGCGGCTGAGAGATAGAAGGCAATGTCCTTCTGTTTGACATACTGCCGAGACGCGGCCCCGCCGTGCCGAGCCCTGCGCGTGGCACGGGTGGGCTGCCGGCCCCATGCGGCCCCATGGACATGTCCTCATCCTGCACTGCTCCAAAGGGCACAGCCCCATCCTGCGCTGCCCCAGCGGGCACATCCCAGCACCACGCAGCCCTACGGCGGGGCTGGAAGCAGCGCCAGGCTCGTCGGGGTGCTGCGCTGGCCCACGGTGCAGCAATCCAAGGGTCCCCGGGGTGCTGGGTGCTGCCCTTGTCCCCCAGCATCCCCACAGCAGCGGGGATCAGCCTCACGCTGTCTCCCCAGCACATCGTTCCCTGCACGTCGTTCCCTGCCACCTTCCCAGCGGGTGCCCAGACCCGCAGCTCGCTGCAGCCCAGCCCCGACGGGTGCCGTCCCCGTCCTGCCGCGCGGGTTGTTCCCAGCGCGCTTCCCCCCCGCCCCCCCTTTGGTTATGCTCCACAACTCATTTTATCAGCTGTCAGTAGCCAAATGTCTTTTTTAAGGAGTGGGTTATAGCCACTAATGTACTGAATGCTATTGCACTGGCTGCAGTTAGTGTTCCACGGCTAAATTACTATAATTAATGTTCCACTAGGACCGGTTGTAACAGGCGGCTGCGGGAGGAGCCCCGGCTCTGGGTTTTCACAGCGGCTGAATTACCTCTGCTCCCCAGGGAGAGCATCCTGCATCAAGGGGGGGCGAGGTCGCTGCTGGGACGGGCGGCAGGAGATGGGGTCCCCTTGGGCACGTGGGTCCCCGCGTCCCTTGGGTCCCCATGGCCATTGGGTGAGCCTGGGCTGGGACGCGCGGCTTTGCCGCAGGCATTTCGGTGCCGGCCACACCGCCTGGGTAAAACGTGGCTCGGGGCTGAAACGTGGTGCCTCGAGAAAGGCTGCCCGTAGCCAAGGGGGCTCAGCACAGACGTTGCCCAGCACATCTGCCCGTGGCAGGAGCCCGGTACCCGCTCCCCCCCTCTCGCCTCCCGGAGAGATGCGGGGAAAATCTGGCCTCGGCCCGCGCAGAGGCGCGCACACACCCCTTGTTTCGCTAAACGCGTTTGTTCAATACCTGCAACAAACAGATTAGCCGGGGCTTTATCAGGGACAAGAGAAGGGAGAGAAATGTGATAATGGTTTTCAGCAAATCCTCGGGCTGTCACAGATTAGAGCGGCCGCGGCAGGGAGCATTATCAGCCCTTTCCTCCTCTCCCCATCTCCTCCCCCTTTGTCTCCTCTCTCCATCGGATTTCTCCAGCCAATCTATTGTAGCGAGAGCCGGGCAGATACACGGAGAAGTCGGTTTCAATCTGATCCGCGATTGGTTTTCCCGGCAGCTGATCTGTGTCGCGGCATCGATCCGCGTGCCCCCGGTGCTCGTCACCTTGTTTGTCTGGAGAGGGAGCTGGGGGGGCCGGGGGTGCTGGGCGGAGGGCCGGGCTCAGCGCCGCAGCCCTCGGAGCCACTTCAGACCCGATGCGTGCCATCGATCTCCGGGCTGGAGCGCGCGGAGGCCAGCCCCGCGGCGCAGGAGGGGCGCGAGCCCCCGGCCCTAATCAGAGGAGTTCAAATGGCTGTGCGAGGAATGGCTTCCGAGGGACGGGAGCAGGGCCTGAGCTTCCTGGGGACAGGGGACGGGAGATGCCCGACCCTGGCACCGTGGTGGCTTGGTGACACCGTGGGTACCGGGAGCCTGCCAGGAGCTCGCAGCCCTCCTCTCGTGGGGGGACCGAGCGCCGGCTGCGTGCTGCAAGTCCTGTGTGCAGCTTGGGGCTGGGCAGCGGGGAAGATTTGGCCATGACCACGTCCCCTGTTTGCTCCCCAGCCAGCCCTGGCCCTGCCCAGGCTCTGCAGCTGGCAGGAGCCTCGGGGAGAGGCGTGCTGGTGGTGGCAGCTGCTGGGGCAACCCGATGGGGGCCGGGGGGCTCGCTTCTTCCTCCTGGAGGTTTGAGGACAAGGCCACCTTTCCTCCTGGGAACACCAGGATTGCCACAGCCGGGGTGCGCGTGCAAGCGGCCGAGTGGCCCGAGGCACAGGAGCTTGTGTTGAACTCGGAGATCCCCAGAGGCCGTTCCCAGGGCGGGTGCCCTGCGTCCCTGGGGGGAGCTGCAAGGTCCCCGCGCGCCCTCAGTGCCACGGCCGTCCCCAGGCCCTGCACCGAGCGCGTCCCAGCGAGGGCTGCCGTGCTTCCCGAGGGGCAGCGGAGGCTGGGTGGCTGGGAGGGCAGGGGGGATATAACAAGTAATGGCCCCGAGTGTGGAAACACTGTTAATAAAGTGTATTTCACTTTTAATTTTGACATATAATGTAATGATCTTTTTTAAGGCCCTATCATATTATCTGCATGACTAGATTATTGAGTCTTCATCATCTCCAGATAAATTTATGACCAGGATGATGCTTGGAATTTATTATCAGTCAATAGAGCTCAATACTGTAACAAGGCGTGTAATAAGATATACATATTTAATGATCCGGAGTAAAACAGCCCCGCTAATGGGCGGGATGAGACGAAGGCTGGAGCGTTAATTTCCATCCCCTGCCCCTTTCTGCGGGAGCCTCGTATGGGGCATCGCGCCCGGACGGGGTCCCGCGCGTCACCCGGCCAGCGGGGAGCAGGGACCGGCCACGGGACACCCAGGGAGCACGGCCACATCCCTCGTGCCATGACACGGGTCAGGGCAGCCCTGGGAGGACACGTGTGCCGTCCCATCCCCGCGGGTCTCACCCATCCGTCACCGTAGCACGAGGTCCGGGCGCAGCGGCCGCAGCCAGAGCCGTGTCCGGCGGGGCCCCTCTCCCTCGCCAGGCTGGGTTCGGAGCTGCCGGCGCCGATTCTTCCAGCCCTTTGGGATGTTATTAAATTAGTTTCCTAGGACTTTTAATAAGCACTTTTGATGCCTTTGAAGCGTGCGGCTTTGTGGGAAGATTACAGTCCCGCATCCATCTCGCTGGGAGAGAAACAATGGCAGCAGAGCTGGCGTTTGATCTCACCTCCAGAAGGCGAGAGAGGGTTTGCGAGAGACAAAGAGGTGAGCTGGTGATTTGGAGCTAATGTTTAAAAATAGGTAGGTCTCCCTCCAAGATAAAGAGACCTGCCCTTCTCTGTGTAATCGCATGCCTCTGCCTCGCCGGACCCGCAGAAACACAGCTCGCTTTATTTGAAGGCTTCGAGTGCAGCGCTGGGTTTGATTCCGGGCCCTTTTAAAGCCGTAACTAGGCCATCTGACCGAGCTTTAAAGAGCCGGAGAACTTTCCATTAGGACTCACCACACAGTCTCGGCAGCGCTGGAATTGCATCCTCGCCTTTTATTTCCTTTCTCTGACATCTCGTGTCACTCACAGGCAGGAGAGGCTCGGCTTTAGCAACTCGCTCGTTTCTCCCTTGAAATTTCTCCCTAATTAGGGCCCAGTCCCGGCGGCGGCGCCGGGTGCCAGGAGCTGGACGCGGAGCGCAGCTAACGGCAGAGGGGCCGGTGGCAGCGGGACGGGTACGGTGACAAGGACAGCAGCAACCAGGGGCAGGGACGCACCGGGGGCATCTCCCACCCCTGGCCCCACTGCTCCCGTGCAGCACCCACGCACCCAGCCCCCGTGGGGTGAGCTGTGCTCCGCGGGCACCCGGCTCCGGCTGGGCTTCACCTGCGGTGCACGGAGAGAAGGAGGCACCAGGGAGCCCCGCTGCCTTCAGCTGCGGCTAACTGCCGCTGCCTTTAACAGCCTGGAATAAACTAGCCATAAATATCCCCATCATAAGTGCTTAGATATGGCAACTTTACACCGAACAGAGGGTTTTAACCTTCCCTGCGGAGAACATCCAGCTCTGTATCACCGACCGCTCCCGTTGGGCCGCCAAAGGCCAGCTCCAGGTGAGCTGTGGGGGCGGCCGGGACGAGCTGGCAGCGGGGTCCCAGCGCTGCCCCGGGCGGCCACCTCCTCACCGACCCCGTGTCCTGCGGGAAGAGCCGCCCCACACCTCCGTCCTCATACCCTGCTCTGGGTGTGCACGGGGAATGGGTCCGTGGGGACAAAACCCCACCCGGAGGCAGGGCTGCCTGCCCAGATCTATTATCGTTTGAGAAAATCCCCTGTATTTTCTCTGGCTCTGATACCAGCGAGTAGCTCTGGAGCCACCAACTTCGGGAACTCGGCGCTGTCACCGTGTCCCCAAGCCAGGCCAGGTCCCCAGCCCAGCCCCGGAGCAGGGGAGCCCACCTCAGCCTCGCTGCACCTCTCCGGTGCCCCAGCCGTGACTTTCTTCTGCAGAGCGACTTTGAGGCAAGCTGTAAAACACTGGGACGAGTTAAATAATACACGACAGTGTACGGTATAAATTACAGGAAGCCAGTGCTGGAGCGACATTGTATGCTGAATAAATTAAAGGCTGCGTGACTTACAGGCGAGATTGATCTCCTGCCGAGCATTTTGTTTGGTGACGTGCTTGTCATAAGGGAGAGCTAATTACCAGCTCGGCTCCGGCGCTGGGGAACACGGCGCAGGCCGGGTGCTCCGAGCGTCGCTGAGGGTCCTGCACTTGTAGGATTTGCTCTTCCCGAGGCCGGCCACGTGCCAGGGTCCCGGTAGCCGGGCCGTGTCCCTGGGCCACCGGGCTGCATCCCATCGCGGGGTGACGGATGTACTGGGGCATCCTCTTCGGGTCCTGGCTGTATGGGGCCCAGCGCTGCTGCAGGGAGCGACACGGGGCCCGAAAGTGCATGACCGGGGTTTGGGCTCCCACTGTGCCGGGGTTTGGGGCCCCCACACACCCAGCTGGGGCCGCCCCGGCACTGCTGGGGCAGGGCTGCGGGGTCAGCCGGAGGGTGGGCAGCGGGGCAGCGACGGGTGGGAGCGCATCCTGCAGCGGGGACAGCGCTGGCGGGGGGGGACACGGGGCTGGAAACGTGGCCACCAAGCCCGGGGCTGAGCCCGGTGCCCCGTCCCCGCGCCGGGCTGGATGCGGCCACCCCGTCAGGCTGTCTGTCACTCGGCGGGATTATGAGTAGTGAGCGTAATGCATCGGCGTATGAATAGGGTTGTCTGGCTGATGGTGATGTATCGTTTTTCATTACTGCCTCTCAAGCCCTCCCTGCTCCACGTGTGGAAATTCTATTTATTCCCTAATTTGTAAAAATTCCCTCCTTATCTGATACCAATCAGGGAGGGGTAATTGGCTCTCCAGGGCTAGCGGCTGGGGTCCTGATGAAGAGATATGTGTGTCTGCTCCGGCTGTCCAGGCACCCTGCCCTGCTGCACCAGCGACACAGGCCACAATTAATAATGATTTGCAAATGGCAGACAAGCAATAACGCAGAAAGATGTCCAGCCAGCCTCCTGCCCGCCCCTTAATTTCCTTCTGTAATATAAATGGCACGGGAACGAAAATCCAGCGCTATAAATTCTGAAATTAGTTATTCACCGTAATAAATGGGGCCCTTTTTGGTGCGCGGTCCCCCCGTCCTCCTCCGCCGACCTCCCCCGCTTCTCCCCTCGCCCGCCGCCGCCTCCTTCATTTGAGCCCGAATATGCAAATGCCGTAATTTAACGGGATGGTGAAGTTGATTTTCACGTTAACTTAATTACTTTGATTGATGACGGGCTGCGGCGCAGCCTCGGCCCCGCCGTCGCGCGGCTCCCCCCGGCCCCTCGGCGCTCCCCGACCCGCGGCCTCGCCGCCTGCCCTCCCTCCCGGCCCCTCTGCCTCGCCCCGTCCCTCGCGCCCTGCCCAGGCTCGGAGCTTCGTCGGCTGCCTGCGAGCGGGCATAAGTCCTCGCCACAATGGCGTGATGGGGAGGACAAATTCCCCGTCCTGCCTTGTTTAATCGTGCCTGGATAATGGATGTATAATTGACTCATTTGAATGCTTTTGCCTACAGGAGTGCAGAGCATTAAATGTTTGATTGCCTTAATTTCCAAACAGATCATTATCCCCTTCTTACCCGCTCTTAATAAACACTTTATGAGGATTTTTTTTTTTTTGTAAAGGAAAAAAAATCTCCGCTCCTCGTACTTCTCTGAAGTGATAAACTCTAATTAAGTCTAATATTTAAAAATATGGTAATGGCGACTTGTTTGAATAAGTGGCCTGCATTTCCATAATTTCATTATTACGTAAAACACGCTAATTATTTGAAGTGTGCTTATTACTAAAAGAGAAATCTCCTCCTAATAAAGATGAAATTGGCTTTTTCCCTGTGCTGCTGAGCGTGCTGCTCCCCTTCCCTCCCGCTCGCTTCGTCTGCCCGGGGACGCTCGTGGGGACACCTCGCTGTCCCGGGGGCCCTGGCAGGATTTCGGGGGCCCAAGCACAGCGGCTCCCCTGCCTGAGCCCTGCGTGCTGGGCAGAGCATCCCGTCCCCCCGGCGCGGGGAGCAGCAACAGGTAGGGAACAAACTGAGGAGCAGAGCAAGAAGCAGCTCCAGCGCCGCGGCAGAGCGCTTGCCGGCTCTGGCGGGGCAGTCAGGGGAGGCGCCGGGATGAAGTCAATATAAAACTAATTTTCTTTTCTTCGTGAAGAAATGAGGTGTGTGGCAGTAACGTAATTGCAGATAATGAGGTAAGTTATTCTTAATATTCTGAGCGTCGCTGTCAGCTCCACCTAATATACCTGCCGGCTGGCCGGGGCGCGCGGAGCCCCTCGCACCGCGCAGGGTTATGAGGCCATTCGTGTGGGAGCCTCAGGCCCGGCCCCGACGTCCCCTGGCTCCCTGACGTGTCCTTGGCACTGCTGCAGCCCGGTGTCCCCAGCCCCATCCCACCCGTGCCCACCACCGGATCCCCAGAGCCGGGCTGTGATGTTTCCCACCGGGGTCACCCCGACGGTGGGGTGGGGACATGCGGCCCTCCGGTCCCCAAAGCTGCTGTGGCCGTGGGGGTGTCTGGTCCCTTTGGGGGGTTTGACACTGCCTGTGCACAGCCACAGCCTCCTGCCACAGCTTGAGTCGGGGACCAGTGCCGGTGTCCCCGGGGGTGCCGTGGGAGCACAGGAAGGCCAAAACCCCTCCTGTTCCTCAGCGTCACCGCCGCAGCGGGGCTGTCCTGGGGCCGCTTCTGAGCCGAGGCAGGGGCTGGGTGGGACGTGCCGGGGTGGGGGCTGGACACAGCTCCCTCCCTGCTCCGGCACAAAGCGGCCACGAGAGCCGAGGGCCCTGTCCCCTCCTGGGGACGTGCCCACGCAGGGTGAGCAGCGCAGCCGGCCAGGGCATGGCGGGGCCACGACCCGTCGCTCCCCTTCGGGATCGCAGCACGGGGACAGCGGGGCTCCCGCGGGTCACCAGGCTGCTGGCTGTCCCCTTGGTGAGGGGGGAGGCGCAGGGAGGCTGGGCCGGGCGTCCCCGCTTCCGCTGGCAGGGAGCCGTTCTAGGAAGGGAGCGGTGATATTATTCATTAACAGTAATCTGCCATTAGAACATTGACAAATGGGCCCTGGTCGCCTGAGCATCAGTTCTTGTACAGACCATAAAGCATGGGGACAGTTTAAATATGGACCTGCTCTGCTCGGGCCGGGGGGCGATCCGTCTTCCCAGCCGCAGCACAGGTGCGCCGGGGCTGGCTCCAAATGAGCACGGTCAGGGGGGCTCCCTGCTCCCGCAGCCCCTCGAGGCGGCCGTGGGCCCCACCGCGATGGAAGAGCTGCGTCCTCGCTCCGGCTGCTTGGCTCCTGTCCCTGCCGGTCCCCGGGGTGGTGTGGTGGCCGAGCCAGGAGGGCCAGGAGCCCCTTCCTTCCCTCCTGCTGCCTGGGGCAGGGGAGGGCGCGGGGGCATTGCCTGCAGCTGCTGCACGAGCCTTGCTCCTTCGGCAGCCCCTTCACGTGGCACGGCCGCATCCTGCCAAGCCCGTGGGGCTGTGGGATGAGCTCTTGCTGCCAAAATCCTCCGGCTCCTCCCGGGCTCGCGGCAGTGCCCCAGCTGGGGGCAGGAGGTGCGGTGCCGGCAGCGCTGCAAGCAGCACACGCTTCTGTTTCCCACCCGGCCGAGGAGCGCAGCAGGAGCGTGTCGCTGTGCCAGCACAAGGACAAGGACAGGCAGCGGTGCCGAACGCCGGCAAACTCCAGCCCTAATTAAAAGGCCCCGGCGTGAGCTCGCTCTGCCTGGCTGTCCCCGCGGCACAGAGCTCGGCAAAGATGCGGACAGGGCCGGGACGTGGGTACGGAGATGGAGAGGAGCCAGCGGGGCAGGCTCAGCCCCAGCCGTCCCGGGGCCTCGGTGGGACCTGTGTGGGACACAGGTGATGCTCGGAAGCGACATGACACGGCGAGGGGCAGGGAGGCACGGCGCAGCCGCTGCTCCGCTGGCAGAAGGCAGCATAACCCCACGCTGACCCCTTCCACACACAGCGCGCAACACCCCTAAATCAATTGCATCTTATTATTACAATATCAATATACAATATTCCTACAATAACACCATTGATTTTCTACTCAGAGGCTGCACCTAAGTCTGTTTTAAAGAGGAGGGAGTTAATAGTGCCCTCATTAAAAATCTATAGATTACCCCCCACCCCAAAAAAGAAAAAGCAGTTTATATTCATTAGGGCTATTGAATATAAAGTAATATGTTTGTGTAGGACATTGGAGTAATGTGATAATCCGTCCGCATATCAGGGAGAAATCCACTTAGCAACCCTGTCAGCTTGACAAGAAAAATGTGCCCATAAAGTCGGGAATACATTGAGGGAGCGAGCGCGAGGGAGAGCGGGGGCGCGCGGCTCCGGCAGAGCGGTGCTGGCGGCGCGGGGCCACCGTCACCCTGCTGCCGGCACGGGGACACAGGTGGGCACCCCGCCGCCCTCCGAGCTGCCTGGGGCTGGGGCAGCACGGGCGTGCCGGGTGGGGAAGGTCGGGGCTCAGCCTGCTGCCACCCCGAGCACGGTCGCCGGGTGGGACACGGGGCTGGCGGGGGCCAGCGGGGCCGCGGTGGCTGCGGGACCCCCTGCGGCAGCGTCCCCACGGGAAGAGCCGGGCTGCCCCCAGCCCTCTGCCTGCCTCGGCCCCGGGCTTGCCCCCAGCCCCGTGGTCACCTTCGCAATGGATTAGGCGCTGAAAGAGCAGAAAAGCAATCCCGTTCGCGCTCTCTTAGGTTGTCAATTGCCATTTTTGTAATAGAAATTCCTTTCACAAGGTAACAACGGCCAGATTTAGAGGATTTCATACTGCTAATAATTCCCCAAACAGCCATCTGACGGTGTTGTTTTAAAAGCCGCTTAGTTTTTTGCTTTGGAGTTTATGAAAATCTCCCACTCTAATATCCCGAGAGCCAGCCTATAATTGTGTTATTAAATCAATCGGAGCGGATTACATTGTAAAATCAATAGATGGCTGTAATTGCATATTAGAAAGTTGTTCTGCTGTTGTTGATTTTTTTTTTTACATGGATAATTATAATAAGCGTGTTTACCTTAGCGCTGATTGGGAATGAGCCTCACTAAATGACTTACGGCGAGCTCGGCGCTCCCGCTGCCAGGGGGCCGTGCCGGCGTTCGGGGTGGCGCGGGCGATGCTGCCTGCCGGGGCGCACTTCTCGGCCGGCCGCGTTCCCCTTGACAGCCCGCCGGGAGCCAGCTCCCGGGGAAGCCGCGGGGCGCGGGGCCGCTTGGCTGGGTGCGAGACGGAGGGGCCGGGGTCTGCGGGCAGGAGCTGGGGGCGCAGCAGAGGGGGAGCCTTGGCCTGGGGCGGCGGGATGGCGAGAGCGCCCCGAGCAGCTCCCCAGCTCCACGAGGTGCTCGCTTTGAGCAGGGACAAGTGGCGACGGGAGCCGGCGCAGGGCGGGACACGCGTCGTGTGCCAGGCCCCTTCAGTGCCACCTCGGGCACGGATCCGCCACCGGCTGGACACCTGCGGCTGTGCTGGGGCCGGGCAGGGCAGCGCGGCGGCACCGGCCCTGCCGCGGGCACCTGGCAGCGGGGCAGCGCTGCCCGTCTGCGTGGGGCCCTCAATCCGGCACGCGGCACTGTCAGCAGGCAGCCTGCTGTCTCCTAGACAGTGAAATATGGCCACAATTAGCCCGGATACAGTTCAATTATGATAAACAGCGTTTGCACCCTTTAAGCCGTGATTAAAAGGCCTCCTCCCGTTGATAGAGAGACCTAATTTCACATTATTATCGCTGTAGCTTGATTATAAAGCACTCCCTGGATTTACAGTTGGGAGATGGATGTGGAGGCCTCTTTATCATTTACACATCAGTAATGATGCAGCCTTCCCTCCACCACAACATCCATCCAGCGGCGGCGGGGAGAGGGGGGCCCGGGCTGCGCCCCCTCCCGGGGCGCCCTCTCCCCGTGTCAGCCGGGCCCCGCTGCCACACACAAGTGGGCAAAGTCACCCTTACGGTAACAGCTTGATAAATGGGCGCGCGGTAATGAAATGGAGACATCAAGGCGTGGGGCGAGGAAGAAAGAGTGGTAATCGGAACGAGTGGAGCTGTCCCGAAACGGAGGGGAGCGGGAAGAAGGATCGCCTCTGTGCCGTGTGCTGTCAAGGGAGAAATTACACATTTACTCTTGCTTTTTCTTAAGGAGACGGCCCTCATAGATCAAAACATGGATTTACAAGCCAATTTTCAACATGAAATATAGACACCAGGAATCAATTTAAGCCCGGCTTCTATTTTAGCAAACGGTGCCTGCGTTTAGTCCCAGGTAAATAACGCCAGGAGCGCCTGCCCCCTCCCCGCCTCGCAGCCCCGCTCTGGCCTCCTCGGGCTGTCCCCTAGCGCCAGGGCCGTCTGTGGCCCTGCTGCAGCCCGGTGGCACAGCGGCACGGCGTCCCGGGGCCAGCAGGCATGGGGTGGCACCAAGGGTCGGCCCCGAGGCACGGTGGCAGAGCTGGGTGCTGCGGCAGGGAGAGCCGGGTGCCACGCAGCCCCTGCCCGAGGAGGGCGAGGGGAAGGGGAACGTGCGTGGCCGGTGGAGGGCAGCTGCGGGGTCAGCGGCCAGCCCCAGCCCTGGCTGAGCTGCGGGGACAGCTCCTCCGTGGGCCCGGTGCCTTACGGGGGAGCTGCGAGGGGGCGGCCATCTGCGGGCTGGGTGCCTGGTGCTGGGCTCGCAGGGAAGAGGCAACTGGCCCAGAGCTGGGGGCCAGCATGGATCCGGCTTGTGGGAACGCTGCCGTTCCTATACATCGCCATGGCGGCACCCCACAACGAGCAGTGGGCTGGGGGACACGGGGACGTGGCAGTGGGGCACGGCCTGGGCAGTGCTGCTGCCCCGGGCCTGCCTCCAATCCTGGCGGTGGGGCCGTCCTCGTGCAGCGGGGCTGTACCGAGCCGTGGTGACGGGGAGCTGGGGGCCCTGCACTTAGCCCACAGCGCTGCGGAGCACTGGGGCAGAGCCCCCCGATGGGGCTGGAAGCCCTGAGGAGCAGTGGGACACCGACGGGGCCGAGCCCACTCAGTCAGCTCGTCCCCTTGGCTGGCCTGGAGGGGACACGGGGCCGTGCAGCTCCGGGCACAGCCCGCACCCAGCCTCAGGGCTCGACCGAGGTCCCGGCTCTGCCCTGTGGCAGCCCCGGGCCGGAGCGCGGTTCTAACCCAGTGCCTCTGTGCTCTCTCTGCAGACGACTGTAAGAACATCGCCAACATCATGAAGACACTGGCCCATAGAGGCTTCATCTTCAAGCAGACCTCCAAACCCTTTTGATCCCCAGGGCAGGCCAGGCAGGGCTGCATGCGCCCGGCGCCGGCGAGGCGGGGAGGACGGGCTCTAGCATTCAAACGGCAACCGAGGCCAGAGGAACCGACACAAATCTCAATTCAGCTGTTACTCCAGTAGAGGTTGTATATATGGGAAGGCAAATCTGTGTAGACCTGATGTGACTCCCTCTCTGGGCTGCTCCGGACATTATGCCATGCTAGCGGACAGCCGCGTAGGGCGCTTGCACCACATTTTAGACTCGTAGTTTGTTCTTTTCTTTGGCTCCCGATTTCCGTCCCCCCCTCCACATCCCACCCCGTCCTCCCTCTCCCGCCCTGTAGCCACAGCATCCCCCCGGCATGGGCCGTCCCCGCCTTCCCCTCTTCTTTCTTTTCTCCGGTTTTATGTTTTCAGGCCTTGACGGCTGCTGCAGCGACGCAGCGCGTGCCCGCGCCCGGGCTGTGCTCGTAGAGGCTCAGCAGTGTCGAGACGGCCCCGACCCTCCCCACCAGCCCCGGCCTCTCCCCGAGCGCCTTTTTCCCCTCTTTTTGAGTCAACACTAACCCCTCTCTGACTCCTGTATGTGACAAACGCAATCCGTCTCTTTATGTTCAAGGTGAAGTGCCTGTATTCTCCGCTGCAGAGCCCCCGGCAGCCCCACCGTGGGCTGCGGGGCCCCGGAGGGCTCCCTTCAGTGGGGCAGGGGCCCGGCGGGCGGGCGGGCGGCAGGAGGGAGGTGACAGCGCCCGCGCGGAGCTCCCCCGGTCCCATCGCGTCCCATCCCGTCCCCGTCCCGTCTGCTCGTGCCTCTTGCGGGGATGGGTGGGATGCCCGGCCCTGCCCCAGCCCCGCCGACCGATTCCAGCTCCACCGGGGCCAGGCCCGCCGCAGCACCGCGTCCATTGCCGGCGGTGGACGTGCCAGCGCGCGCTGGCCCCCCCCGACCCACAGATACCTGAGCAGGGGAGCTGCAAATTGGCCCAGGTCCCCGACCCTGCTCCCCTCCCATCCCCTCCAGCCTCTCCCGGTTCCCGAGCTGAGGCTCAGCCCCCGCGTGCCCACGGTCCCCGCACGCCGCGGGCCGTGCCGTGCCCCTCGCGGGTCCCCGCGGATGCTCAGCAGCAGCTGGCTTGTTGCCTGAGAGCCTTGCCGAGCACATCCCCTCCGGCTGGGTGGGCTCCCGGCCGGCCAGGGCGGTCAGGGGGCAGCTGTGGGGCAGGCTGAGGGCACGCGTCCCCCCAGTGTCACCCAGCCCCGGGGCCCTGCTGAATGGAGCCCTCGTCCGGGTGCTGACCTGCAGGGAGGCTGCAGCCCCGGGCCCGTGCGTGCATGGCCTGGAGCGAAGCCGGTGACGGCAGCCAGAAGGGCAATACAGGCACTGAACTTGGCGGTACATGACTGCATGGTGTGTGGTGTTCCAGTTAAACCAACCGATAATGCAAACCCAGCATTTTCATTGTCTAGTTATTCCAATCCTTGCTGTAAATGTGCCACATGAATAAAGTTTGGGGGTAAAGGAGCCCGGGCTGTGCCCATGCATGTGCGGGTGTGTGCGGGGACGGGTGCGCTGAGCCGGGTGGGCGCGTGGCGGCACGGTGCCCGAACAGCGGGGCTGCCCTCCTGGGGGTGCAGCACCCCAGCACATCCGTGCACCCCAAATGCCATGTGCAAACGCAAGGTTTTTGGCTGTGAAAGGGAGATGGGGATGTGCACGCACAGCCTTGGTGCTGCCCAGCACAGCCTCGAGCCCAGAGCAAGGTGACTGCCACCAGCAAGTCCCACCGGTGTCTGTCATCACCCCCTGCCCTGCAGCCTGGCAGGCAGTGCAGGATGAAGCCACGTTCAGGAGGATGCCAGGGACAGAGGTGCTCCCAGCACGCACATTCCACACACACGGCCCTGTGCCCCTGCACAGAGCAGCTCTGCACCCAGCCCTGTCCAGCGCCATGCCCCAGGCACCTGGGAGCAGGGCACCCCGCAGCGCAGGGACCCCACGGGGACCTGCCCAGCACCGCGGTGCTGCAGGGAGCAGGGACACGGCTGGCACGAAGCGGGCAGCTCCCGGAAAGCAGAGGCAGCCTCAGCCCACTTGCTCCAAGCAAAGGTCACAGGGGTTTCAATGGCTCCCTCTGTGCGGCCCCTGATCAGCTTTATTGACCTATTTTCGATGGAGTCGTCTAATTAGTTTTCTATGAAAACTAAGAACTTGGCCTTTGCCCTTTACTCCTGCAGGCGAGAATGTGACTCAGAGGACGTTGTCACGGCGGATCGATCGCCGGTTACACTTGAAAGGCAACGCGGAGGGGACAAGGGGGTGGGCAGGCCAGGTGGGCGCCCAGCTCTGCACGACACCGGGCACACAACCGGGGCCCCCAGGGCCTGCAGTGCCCTAACCCAGGCTGCCATCACTGCCTTCAGCGATGCCACAGCCCCTCCAGGACCCTACAAAACAAAAACCTGACCTGCCCGAGATGTAGCCGGGACAGTTCTCACCACCTCCTCCTTTGCTCAGCCTGGTGGGGCGGATGACCACTCTGGTGCAGGTTGCCAATGATGGGTTCTGTATTTACAGGGACACTCACAAAAATCTGGTGGGTAGAAAAAAAAAAAGGCAGCCACGCTGAGCCACGCTGCCATCCACGGGGCTGGAGGCAGAGCTAGTCCTGGTGTGACAGAGCTAATCCTGCAGGGCCAAGGGGCTGGGCTGGCACCTTGGAGGGGATGGCACCTCCCTGACATGGGTAGGGCTTTGGGACAAGTGTCTTTGGGGTGCGGGGTCTGGGTGTGATCAGAACGGGGCTGAGCTCCGCAACCCAGCCCTGAGGGCGCACTCGCCCCCAACAAGCCCTGTGGAGCACAGCGCCGGGAGCGGGGCAGAGCAGCTCCGCACACAGCCAGCTGTGCCGGGGCTGCTTGGAGCAGGAACGGGCAGAACCTGGAAACTCCTCGGCTGTCCAGGAGCTGCCGTGAAAATTGCCCAGGTGCACAGCAGGAGATGGAGAACCACAGCTCCTCAAAAAACCACCTCTCTTCTTCCCCAAAATATGAGTGAGCGGGACTGACGGGCTCTGGTGGGTTCTCACCTTTCATGGAGTTAAGTTTTAGGACTGAATCCGGGCACACGTCCGGGGTAAGATGCGGCCATTCACACCACACTGGGAACATGACCCTCGTGTTCTGCCGCACTGCGCTGAGTCTCCGTGCCAGGCGCTGCACGGACACCATGGCCACGGCTGCCTCCCATCACTGCAGGGTCAGCACCCAAAGCTCTGGGCACGCAGTGACCCGGCACCCGGCAGCATGCGATCGGGCCCCTTTTGCACAACAGACCATGGGCAGTGGGGAAGGAAGGGCCGCACGCACAGTGCCTGCAGCCACATCCCTGCCAGGCTGAGCCCTGCAGCCATCCCCAGCTCTAACGGGCTCCCCCAAACGCTCCCGGCCTCCCCGTGCCTCCTCCCGTCGGTCCCTCGCACGCCGCTCCGTGTGCTCGGCGGCGTGGTGGGAGGCCCTGCCGCCCGCCCCAGCGGGAAGGCGGCCCCGGTCCCCGCTGCGCGCCCGGCAGACGGCAAACAGAGCATGGAATTTGCACGGCTAAAAGTTAAATACAACACACACACGGATTTCGTCAGAGGGCCTGGCACGGCTGCCTGCACGGGATCCGATTAACGGGGAAATAAAAGGGCCAGAGAACCCACGCAGCAGTGCGAACAGATGCCCTATAAAAATCAAATACGTGGTAATCAAGGGGACCGAAAGGTACATTTAAAAAAACAAAAACCCACCCTGGAAACAAAGGAACGGGGCTTTGTGGCTTTCCTGGGAGGGCTGTGGAATTAATGGGGAAGAGCACATGTGTTTGATAATCTTTATATGGCAAAAGACCCATCTTTCAAATATGTCACAAATTCATATTAATCACCTTCCTATTGCCTTCTGCGGCGCAGCTATTCCAGTTGCCTCGGGCAAAATTGGGAACTGTCTGGTTAAAAAAAATGTTTTACATTATAATTTACAAGAGCCTACAAGTCTAGTTTCTTTTAATGGAAAGAACGATTAAAAAAAAAAAGTGGAATATATATACACCCTGGTATATATACACTATATATATATATTAAAATATATATATATATAAAAGACAGATATTGTAACTCCATCTGGAAAGAGAATGTTTGATCTTAACAATGTAACTTCTAGCTTTCAAACAGGCTCAGAAAACAAGAAGTCAGCAGGAGTTCAGATAAAGGAAGCTTAAAAGTCAAATAATTCTGACTCTGAACCCGAGACTTCTTAGACTCGAGGTCTTTTCCTTTACCCATTAATGGGCTGACTTGTGAGCTCAGGAACAAAGTGCTGCAATGTGAGGATTTCTGAGAGTCACTCATTACAGATCACTGAGTGGAGTCTGAGTTGCGGAAATCAAAGGATCCAATCTGGAGTAACTGGCTGAACTTCTGCTTGGAACTAATTTGTTCCGAGTTCGGCTCACCTTTCACCTCCCGACGGCCCCGAGCACAGTCCCTACCGGGGTCAGCGGCAGACGGCGCCGGGGGGATCCTGGCTCAGCTTTAATGGTCAGCGACGGGCACCGCAGCCCCCGGGAGCTGGTGGATGGCAGCTCTGGGAGGAGGGACGCAGGGGACGCGGCAGGGCAGGGCAGCGCTGGGCTTTCTGCTGCCCACAGCAGCCGCGGCACGCAGGCACCGCTCCTGCCCGGGGCTCGCGGCGCACGCCCTGCCCTGCTGCACGGAGGGCAGCGCACACAGGAGGGGCTTCCGGGACGGGCAGCAAGGCCCAGAGGCTGGCATCACCCAGGGGCAGCGCTGCTGGGGACCCCCAGGGATGTCTGCTCCTGCCTATCCCCAGAGCATACGAGGAGCTGGAGAAAGGCCCTGGGGACGGCCCCAGGCGGAGAGCACGGCCAGCTGTTGGCACAACTGTTACCTCCGTGTGCTTCCATCCAACCATGCCCAATCCTGGAAAGGAATCCAGGCTCGCAGAGAACACAGGAGTCAGGACTGAGTCCTATTCCTGCCTTTGCTACTCTCTCCCAACATCTGGAGCGGGATACTTCTCTCCAGGGAAACATCTGGCTTCAGGGGAGCAGCTGGCTCGGAGGCTGAACTAATCCATGCTCAAACCAACACGTGGAGCGCCATGGACGGGCAGTGCTAGACAGCACGAGGATTCACTCTCTAACTCGGGGGAATTTGAAGCAGGGAGTTTAAACAGTTCCCCTGACAGCTCCGTGGCAAAGCACAGGCTTGAACTCCAAGTTCAAGGCTGGCATGGCTGGGCTAAACCATGGAAGCAGCCTTGGGGAGGTACAGGGCAGGCTGTCACCCACAGACAGGGCTGCAGGAGGCAAAGGAGCACAGCACACCCCTGAGCAGGCAGGCTGTGCCCCAGCACACCACCTGCCCAAAAAACAGCTGCCTGTTGGAGCTACCAGCACTGCAGGGTGGGGGCACTGACATGCAGCCCAGCAGGACTGCCCCAGCCACCCCCCAACCTTCCAGGTGCTGATTTTTTAACCGTGACACCAAGTGTGAGGCACTGGGGCAGGGCAGGGAACACCGGCAACACAGGGCCTCCAACCAGCTTAGTCCATCCTTGAGAAAAGACGGTTGTGGGCCACGAGCTGCCGGTCCCTCACGCTGCCTGAGCACCCAGAGCTGCCGGAAAGGTACAAGGCAAGCGCTGTGCTAGGCCGTGCCCAACTCTCCAAACACGCCCGAGCCAGGCAGAACATGGCACAGCAGCCCCATTCCCCTTCTCTCCGAGATACCCCTCCAGCTGGGATGTAATTTTTTCCCCCCTCAAAAGGTAACATAAAATGGTCACAGTGTGAATGTGCTTGACCTTTTGTCTTGGACTAATCTAATTGTGTCGTCTTTGTGTAATCAGCCAGTAAAGGTCAGTGCTGTATTTAACATGGAGGCCCTTTAGGTACTGAATTTGCCTTGCAGTGAATTAACTTGATTATATTTCTTTCAAATATGTCAGAGACCAGGTCAGTTTAACCCTCTCTGCGCTGCCCGGGCCCACCTCTTTGTTTCCAGCTCCAGGAGGTGGCGCTGAGGAAGGACGTGGTCAGAAACACCCTGCGGCTCCCTCCTCCTGCAGCCATGGCCGCCACCACCACCTCCTCTCCCATCTTCCCAAGGAGCAGTCCCAAGGGAAAGCAGGCGTGTTGTGAACCAGCCCGAGAGGTTCCCAAAGCAGGACATACTCTGGACCGCATGGAGGGGTGAGGTTTGGGATGGAATGCAGTGAAAAAAAGATTCAGAAGACTCCTTTGCAAACATGAACCTGTCTCAGCGGAACGCTTCCTTATGACTCCATATTGTCACAATTGAATAGGACATTACTCGAGTCCAGATTAATGTGTCACCTCTGCCGTTGACAGATAAGGTGTTCTCAATATCCTGCAATAATACATTATACATTTGAGAAAGTAAAGGTCTGTGACGCTACCGGGGCGGTTTGTCTGAGGCGGCGGGGATGCCACTGCGTGGAGACGGGCAGCTTTTCATCAGGCAGTTCAGCTCAGCTGTGCCAGAGGACTGCACAGGGGGGAAAGCAACCTTGGCTGACCCCCAGGCGTACCCTCAGCCCTGAGGCAGCGGTGAGGGGCTGGCAGCCTACCCTCGGGGAGGTAGGGAGGAGAGAGCTGGTGATGGAGTTACAGCATGCACAGGACACTGTCGCAGGGCTCATGGTTGAAGCTTTAGTGGCTTCCAGAACCCCTAGGTCTGGCTTTCCTTCCTCAGCAGTGGGGCAGAGAAAAACCCCTTTGCTCTTCAGATGCCTCTCTCCTTCCCCAGCCTCCTGCCCCAGGTAGGGCTACCCGTCAGCTCCAGGGACTTGGGCAAGTCATGGCTCATTACATCAAGGCTGCTTTTCCCACTTGCTTCCCTCTGCTGAGCAGCCCTTATGGGGCTGTGTCTAGAAGGAAAATGCCTCAGGCCTGCAGCTGTACTGGCATCGCTGTTGCTGCCCTGGTGCAAGCTCTCGTCACCCAAAGCCTCGCTGCTTTGGTCCACGGTGGCACCCACATCAAGCCACCTGCCTGCACGTAGGATGTAAAAAGACCTGCTGACCCCACCTATAGCACCAAGAACACTGTCCAGCACAGGAGACGAGCCCAGAGAACACTGGGACTTGGGGAAACGGGCGTGCTGTGCTCCCTTGGACGTGCACGCCTGGAGGGAGGGCAGGGCAGCATCCCCAGCGCTCGTCAGGGCATCTGCGTCGGAGACCTGAGTGCTCCCTGTTCTGCCCCCCCAACCTTCCTCCTCACCGAGTTGGGGGTCAGTGGTGCTCCTACTACATCAATGATCTGGTCCTTGGCATCTCCTTTGCCCTCCTCGATGCTGAGCCCTGCCTGGCCATCTGGATGGGCACCTTCCACACTGAGGGGGCCAATACTGCCAGCTTTGGCCAGCGCCTCATAGCGGTGCCGTAACATCTGCAGCTCATATTCACAGTTGGCAAAAGCTTGCTTCAGCTCATACAGCAGCACCAGGTCACTCCGCAGCTCGTTGAACATCTGCACAATCTCCTCCGTGGGCATAGGGTTGAGATCTGGGGAGATAAAGGAGTCCTGTTAAACACACAGAGCAGCAACCCGGGTCAGAAGATACCTACAAAGGTCCTGGCTGCCCAGCTCACTCCCACAGAGATGTGCCAGGGCTCTGACTCCCATCATGTGGTTCTTTAGCAGTTGGCATCCAGAACAGTTGGACTCCTGGAATTTCCAGGTTGTCCTTTGGCTCTGGCCAAGGACTAAGAGTGAACTTGCTAAGTCCAAGACTCACCAAGTGAAGGGTGCAGAAAGACTGAGATCAGATCAGACCAGAAGGCAGAACCTTGCTACCCACCAGCTGATACAACAGGAGCAAGTCCTTAGACACTGTTGCAGAACAGAAGAGCTCCTGTTGTCCCTTGTGCACGCACCACCAAGGAGCAGATGGGCTGAGCTCTCTCACCACTGCTCCTCCCAGAGCAGGGCTGGGGCACAGAAGTGCTCTGGTGCTGTGTTACAGGCACACCTTAACACAGACCCGAAGTGCTGGTAGCAGGGGCTGGCAGACCACCCTGCACCTTGTGTTGTGCTGCAGTCACACACACGGAGCCAGGAAGAGCTGCGTGTTCTGGAAGAGGATGGAGCTCTGTGTGTCTGTCCTGGTACAGCAGGGCCCTGCTGTCTGCAGGGCTGGCCGCATGCCCCCTACCCTCTAGCAGCGCGTTCACCCACACAAAGCCCAGGTGGTTTTCTGCACTCTATGGCACAAGAGGGCTGGAGCTCCAGGAAACCCTTGAGATGTGTGTGTTTTATAAAGCTGGAGTGGGGAGTCAGAAACCCCTCCTTACCCTCATGGAAAGTGGGCTTTAAGAGGCACTCAGATCCTTCCAAAGGCTTCCCTAGCAAGCTCAGCTGGCACTCTTTCAGCCTCAATCCTGCCATTCCACTAAACACTTCTACACTCCAATTAATCTCCTTCCATCTATTTCTCCTTTATTGTCAGTCAAAAGATCTACCTATTTTTCCCTGGGCTACAGACTGCTTTTAACAGGGAAAAAAAATGACAGTAACTCCCTTAGTTTTAAAGCAGAAAGGGGAAATCACCCGGGTTGAGCTGCTTTTACCAGCTACAGGAGGCTTTCGAAACTGCACACAGTCTCTGAGGCAACGTATCAAGCCACAGACCAGTTGGCCCAAAAAACTAACAAGAGCTAACAGAAGTCAGGGCTGGGAGCGGGTTCAGTAAGCTCTTGTAAATCACCGTAAGGCTTTTTTTTAAAAAAAAAAATAATAATCCTGCAGACACAATGCAGGGGAAAAAAAAAGACCTCAGGTGTCTAATCAAGGGGCACTGCATGCTGGGACCTGTAGTACCTGCAAACCACACTTGCTGCATGGAGGGCAGCAGCTGACCATGGGCTGCGCTGCTTCCCTCTGACTACGAGCGGGTACTGTACGTGGCAAGCCAGCCCTTCTTTCTGCTGCTAAGACACTGGAGTTCAAGAGTGAGGGATGTGTGTTTACTTGCCTTTCAGCGGAGGTGCTCCAGATTTTCACACAGCATGCAGCCTATAAAGGGGGGATGAACAGTCCCAGACGCATTTTGGACTTGCCACCGTGAGCAGTAAATTAAGAGGAAACGAAGCTTGAAAGCAAGACAGGGCAGCCCTGAACAATGCGCGTGCCATGGTCACTAACACACTTAGAAGTACCTCTCCCGGCAAGGCTGAGATTTGCCTTCCTAATACTGTGCTGCCTCTCTTGATGGTTAAAAAGGCCCAAACAAGAGAGAAACAAAGGGTCTTTTAAAACATTTTTCTACTGGGAGGAAAGAAAAAAACCCTGTGCATCTTGTTCTGGCTTTTACCCTCTCTCTCTTTTTTTTTTTAAACACATAAAATATTTTAAAAACCATTCACATACTGTTATTCAAGAAACTGGCTGTATTACTAGGGGAAAAAATAGCCCATCTCAAGAACAAAGGCTAGCTCTGTGTGTCTCTTTCTCTCTCGCGTGCCCCCTTTACTCACCTACTCCGAGTTCCATCAGCATCTGCTCCAGGGCTTTAATCTTCTTCTGTCCCACCGAGCTTGGCAGTTTCATCTGGAACACAAAGGTAACAGAGCCACACAGCTCAGAGATAGCCCTCACTCACAGCCGTCTAGTTCAAAAGGCAAGAGAGCTTTTCTTTTTATAGTGCAGGGGGAACAAAAAAAGAAAGGGAGAGAAAGGAAAATCAAGTGGTAAGAGAAGGAGACAGGGGCTGAAAGTTTTCAGACTAGGTCCGAGGGCAGGTATTGAAAAGCCTGGTCGCGAGGGCTTTTATTTTCTCTCTCGTGTGTGTGCAAGACACGCTGTTTTACAGTTTCCATGTGTCACTGAATTAACAACAAAAGTTCTTCTCGGCTTCAAAACCTCTCCCGCGGTGCCCAGCCCATCAAAGGGCTCATTTACACAGTGGCTAATGTGCAACGCTGCCCTACTTTATTCGCTTTAGCCGGCCTGATTAGACTCATGCGCTAACAGACTCACTTCTCCTTTTACCTGCTGAGCCCCAGACCTGTGGGATTCATTTACAGAGCAGGCTTTATAACAAAGGGGAGAGACAGAGAGAGCACAGTTACTCGACTGGCGGAAGTGTGAACACACATTTACATCGGAGCTAAGGGGCTAGGTGAGAGAGGAAGCATCAGATGTGAGCTATGAAAGGGAAGCGGAGCTGGCCAGGAGAGGAAGAATGCATACACTTAGCAGGGTCCTTCCTCTGCATTCATTTGGGCTCTGGCAGGAGTGCTAGCTGCTCAGACCAAGCATTTATTAGATTACAAGCTGCACGAACGCAGCTGGCACAATATGGCAGGGAGAACAGGGCTCCGAGCCCTGCGGATACATCCGAGAACGAACGAAAGCACATTCTGTGCTCCACGATGCTAAAAGACAGAGCAGGGGAGAGCTGAGTCACAACACAGCAGCCCCATACGCCTCGCTGCAACGCTTTCACAGGCTGTCCCTCCGCACCCAGCCTGCGCAAGGTGACCCCGCACCTGCACCTGGGGAGCACCATCCCAACAAAGCCTCCAGCTGCCCTTTCAACAGCCAAGAGGTGAAAGCTGCCTGCAGACACCCTGCATCCTGCTGACACTTACGGATCAGCAGCCCCAACATCTGCCAAGCCAGCCGTGAGCCTGCATCACTGGCTTAGGAAGGACATGAAGGAGGAACCATTCTTTATACCACCTTAAAACTGGATGTGATGGTCACCTTACATCCCAGGCACTGGTTAAAGCTCCCCAAAACAGACAGCCCCATATCAGTTTCCCAAATTATACACACCTTTCCCAGTGTTGCCCCAAAGCAACCCATGAAATAAGAACAACAGACACCACCTGGACCTTCTGAATTCCTCGGACAGCAGGAATACTGCACGTGCACACCCAAAGGGTGAGAGCAGTAACCTTAACTCTGCTGCGCCTGGATATGCCCCATCACAGCTCCACAACCCAGTGCAAGGCTGGGAAAACCTGCCTTCTCCATCCCATCTTTTCAGGCAAAAAAAGAGTACAGATACTGCATAGTACCCCGGGGAACAGGCCTTTCATGGTCTGCTCTAGAAAGCATCTCATCCTTTTGCTGGGTACAATCACCACAATTAAGACTCCAGCAAAGGCCAAGGACTACCACCAGGGGAGAACTTCAAAGAAAAAAGCCTGATCCAGGGGATGCAAAGGGAGCGTTAGGGAAAGATGAAAAACCACCCCTGTGCAAACAGCCAGGAGAGTAAGGACCAGAGGCCACCTGTCCTATTTTTAGACCCCAATGGTCTCTGGCTCAGCATCGGGGTTTCTGCACAGCACTGAATTTCATACTTCAGAGACCAAATCTTTAAGGAGAGGAAAAAGGCAGCCCGAAGTACTGGGGCTGGAGATAAGACAGGAGGTCTGGGCTTGTTGGTTGTAGGAAGAGCACAAGTTGCTCCCCTAGGAGGCTCTCATGAGCTCAAGGAACTATTAGCAGCACATAAAACCTCTCCAGCAAAGCCTTCGAGTGTAACATCATGTGTGTCCTGCTCATGTCTGGTGGGAGCCTGGTCAACAAACACCAAGCCGAGGCCTTTACTCAGGCTCCTGAAGATCAGAGGATGGCGCAGGGAGAGGCAGGACGAGGTAATTTAACTACAAAGAAAGGAACACTGCAGATGCTGAGCAGTGGGGCTGTTTAGTTTAAAAACACATCAATTAAGCTTCCTTTTAATTCAGGCAGGAGGATCTGGCCTGCCAACAGGAAGGCTTCATTGGTTTCTCAAAGCAAGAGTATATTTTAATTTTGCCATCATTAAGAAAATGTTATGATTTATGTGGCTGCTGTCAGACTAATATCTTTAGAATTTAGCTGGCTAAGCCAATTCATCTCTAAGACTGATGAAGGCTGATTGCTCTCTATGCAAAATGTATTAAAACTAAATGAGCAGTCTATTACTCAAACGCTGCTGATAATCTGTTAGCCAGGGTCCGTTAGCTGGGCTGCCGTGATGCAGGGGAGAACTCTTTGTGTCCCGTATGGCTCAGGCAGGCCCAGGCTGACTTCAGCAAGCCCTCCTTTGTGCTGGTGTTTTCAGCAGGTGTCCACAAATGCACCAGCGTGCTGGAAGTGATGCTCAGCTGCCCTCGTTCCCGAGGAAGGAGGCGATCCGCAGGGACCACAGAACAGCTCTCTGGCTACGGATGTGTGAGCTGGGACGTGGTTTGTGAAGGCCCCGTCTCCGCATGACTGAAAACACCACTCGGGGCGGTCTTGTTGCTCACACCACAGCTCCTGGGATGATCTTGGCACTTGCACGGATCGAGCCCTCTGCAGGGGCTGAAGAAAATGCTGTTCCTCGGAGAACTCAGCAAGCAACCACAGCTTCCGAGGTGAATGGCATTTGCCCTTTTCTTTCCTTCCTTATACAGGACTATTATTGTTATTTATTATCTTTAAAGTCCCCGTGTAATAATAATACCCGGGAAACGGATTGCTCTAGTCAGAAAACTGATTAGCTGGGATTTTTGAGGTTACTATATTTCGGATGCTCTTCTCCTTTGACAGCCTCTCCCTACAGCCCTGTTTGCTCCACCAGCCTGCGCTTATAATTACACCAACGTCGCTTTTGATTTAAGGACTGCAATCTTTTGTCCTTGCTATAAACAACCAGCTCTAAACACATGAACTGTGTGTATCAAGAGAAAAATAAATAAAGAGCTACAGAAAATTGCGTGAATCAACAGCACGAAGCCATGGCAGCAGAGCTCCCCCGCGCAGAGTCTCCCCTGAAGGAGGAGGGCACTGCTCAGGAATTTGGGTCATGCAGCTTAAACAGATGAGCACAGCACCCACCTCACTTCAGCGCAGGGCTGGACAGATTTGGGGTTGGCCCTGAGCGGTCAGAATGCTGCGGAGTGCTCTCACGGCTGAGTCCCCTCGAGCTTCTCAGTGATACAGGGTTTTCTACGCCTTTGCTTACTGCTCGAGACGTTCTGCCAACAAAACCTCGCTAATTCACGCTAATGACTAGGAGACCTACTGCAAATTAATTGTTAATTGGCAAAATTCATTAGATGAACAAACATGGTAAGAAATAACTGAAGATAGAGCCTCCCCAAATAGACTGGCTTCATTTGTTTGTGTTTGTCGTTCAATTTTCATGATTTATGGTAATACTTTTAAGCGTAGTCATAAACGTATTTGAGCGTATTTTGGAAGCGTAATGAAGCCTACGTAATAGCAGAGCTTGCAGCACAGTGCCCTGTTGGGTCTCACAGCATCACCACCTGGCAGGCAGAGATTGCCATGGGCATCTGCAATTAGGAATGGGACAGGCTTGCAGGATCTACGAGGATAGATTCAGTGAGATACCACATGTCTCTACGGTCATCTTAAACGTTCTGCTCTCAGTTTACTGCTTTCCTCATAAATGCTCCATTTTCGGTGCTCACAGCCTCCAAAAAAAACCCTTTGGTGCCGAAACTTTTTGTTTGGTCTCTCACCAAAATGATTTATCAGTGGTTACTCGGACATTTCATTCGTATGCTCCTTGATACTGCACTTCAAGCCAGTTTAATTCAATTTCGAGGCAGTCTTTTCCTTAAACTCACCATTCCCCAACCCTAAACAATATGCCTGTCCTAAAACCGTTAATCCTAAGAACTCCATGCTCCTGACCTGTGTCTGTACAGCTATAAACTGTGGTTTTATGCACCAGTACCGTTGCTCAGCATTGTAATACAGCTCACTGACATTGAAAACCACCTTTTTCATGGATTTCAGCAGCAATTCAAGAAAACTTTCTCATTAGGCACTTTCTTCATGGATGTCTTTAGAGTACTGAATTGCTTAGTGGGTTTCCAGGAAGAAGGAGCGCTAAAGTTTCAGATGAATAATGCTTTTTGCATTTTCTGGCTGAAGATGGGGAAAGAAGGTCAACCTCTTCCCGCCTGCATGGCTCTACTCTGCAGGAGCAGAGAGCCTCCACTTCTGCACAGTTTTAAGACTCAAGGAACAACCATATTAAGTATTCTAGCCTTAGAGCTCCGGAATTTAAAAAACCCCAACAGAGAAATTCAATTTCAGGTATGAATGTGCACATTTCTGGAAATTTGAAGTGCTTAACTGCTCAGAACTAAAGTCCTACAATGAAAAGTGGATGGGTAATTGCAATGGATATATGCAAAACTAAGAAAAGTTTGAAATTACATAGGTATTCTCTGCCTCGATGAGCTTATACGCTGCCCCCTGCCCAAGCTGACAGACATAGACCCCATGCCTTACGTCAGTGCCTGCTGATCTGCCAAAATAAGATTCAGGATTTAAAAATAAAAAAAATCATACTGCTATGCCATCTCTACAATGCTGTGTAACACATTAAGCACAATGATCACTTTGGGATGGCACGTGAGCATCGACTTGCTCCATCAGTGAGGCTTAATGCTAAATAAACCAACCTTTTAAGAAGAAAACATGTCTATATTAACTGATGTAAATGGTTATTTCAGGGTGGGTTTTTTTTAGACTGAAGTAAGGCATACCTCACAAATTCCCAAACCAATTGTGCATAAACATAAATTCTGTACCTGAATCCTCCTAGTAAATTAAACCAGTTTTACTTGTTAGAGGAATATACCTAGTAATAGCTTTGTCAAGGATGATGGAGGCCAACAGGTCCCAGAGAAGCCCAGAACACTCAGGCACGTGGCAAGGAATCAGCTCATTGATCCCAGAAACATTATTGCACCATTGTGCATCTATAGCACTGACTCGGGTACAGCTGAGAGACTCCCGAAGGAGCCAGAGGTCCTGAAGCATCAATGGCTCAGCACAATGGGCTTTTACCCATGCGGGTAAAAAGGTCTTCCAGGTTTCTGTACCATCTTACCATTCCGTGATTCTAGAATTAGAGTAACTTGGAGTGAACATGAATGATGGCTGATAACATGGAAACAAAAAATAAATATAATAAAGCTACAGGAAGCATTTGCATAGGGAAAAATAGTAAAATGCGTGGTGCAGAAGAAAGAAATGCAAAGGGAATTTTGACTGGACAGTGTTTTACATTAAAAGCACGTTAGCAGTACTACACTACAGGACAGATCTGCAGATTCCCAGGTAACCCTACCCTGCCGCTCTGTACAGGTAGAAAAAACAAGCTGAGGCCTGTAAAGGTGACTCCAAGGAATGGCTGCACGGTCCCTAAGCTGCAACTGTTGGAACCAAATGGAAAGCACAGACACGTGTGCTGTGATTACATGGAGAGCCCTAAGAAAGGCCACAGGAGGTGACACTGCGATGACAGCCTCACACAGCACAAGAGTTCTGCGAGAACTTCCAAATCAGACACACACCCAGGAAACTAGCAAAACATGCACTTAATCTTGAATTGATGTTGCTTTTCCCTTAAATAATGTAACTGAAACTACACTCACACAAATACCAAAAGCAGCTGCAGTGACTGATTACACTCCAATCATTATATTGGTTAAGCTAATGAAAGAAAAAAAGAAATATATAATCTGCTTTGCATGAGTTACATACAGTCAGGGTGCCTGACAAACGACACCCAGACTCTGTCACTACGTGCACACAGAGGTGACAAAACAAAGGCTTTTCAAATCCACCCATGACTGGCAAAGGTCCCCAAATCCTAGTGCTGCCCAGTGTTTGGTAGCTGATGATCCAACACAGAAGCAACATGTCTCTTCTACAGTACTGAAGACCAAAAGAGACTGTTAGCTACAGGCTGTCCAATTCCTGAGAAAAGAGAATGTATTTTCCAGAACTATAACTTATTTTAGCAGACCCCATTACTGCATCCAGAGTGTGTTCTTTATACCTGAGAGCCTACTAAGGCTTTGGTCCAGATTCTTTCCCACACACAGCAGATTTCCATGCAAGAGGTGACAGATGCATTTTTCTTCCAGCAATTTGACATTAGCTGCCCTGCAGCTCAAGCTAAGAATGAGAACAGAAGAAGGGTGCTGGATTCACCTTCCCTACTTCATTTAAGATTTTGTATCCTTTTGTTGTTCTTTATAAAAAGAAATACTCCGGTATTTTCATCTCATTTCACTCTTCACAGACATGCATTTAATTAGGAAATGCACCAGCACTCACTTAACCCTAATTAAAGGGCACGTAACACAACATAGAGATGGCAATGCCACAACATCAATTTGATCCAGCTTGCATCATTTGTTCATAACTTCATTCACAGAAACGAGGACACTACCTTCCCCTCATGCCTCTGCCAGGCTCCCCATGGAAATTACTCTCTCCCACTCTTGCAGAGTGCAAAATTTGCAACTTCGCTCTTGAAGAACTGCTAGCAGAAGCAACAAGCACATTTCAGCTAACTAATCCATGGGAAGTTCGGATCTGGCAACATAAACTTTCCTAACTAATAAGGGTATGCTGACCTCCATCAGACTGTCCTACCAAGACGCCTTGGACTGCAATCAATACACAACAAATAAATTATTAATTGCTCCAAGTAATTAAATTTATCAAATCCAAATAAAAATAACTGATATTTTATGGAACTGCTCCCAAAGCCAAGCCTCTGAAGGGACGGTATTGATCACAGGAGGACAGACAGATGTTTCTCATGTTCGCAGCCGATGAGGTCTGGGCTTGCATTAATGACAGGCAAGGAGCAGAGCCAACAGCCTGCGACGCAGAGTAAACAGGCAGTGTGCTTGGCCATTTAATTGTGGGTCAGATCAAATACAGAGAATAAACACACATACAACCCCATCTTCCCCTCAAGCATCATTCATCCTGGAGCTGTAGTAAGCACTCAGTTCATACTCCAAGGGAAAAAAAAAAAAGACGAAAAGAAATCACACATATGCATTGCTCCCCACTACCACAGTAAATTCTTATTCATTAATCAGTGCTAAAAAACAAAAGTGCTCAGCTGGCTAATAAATATTTAAAAGCTGGTGAGTGTGAAAATTTGAATCAATGGGTACTAAAGCTGTACTTGAAATTTTCCTTCCTCTACTTTTTTAATTGGTTCAACAGGCAATTTGTCTGCAAGATGCTAGTTAGCAGAAAGGGTCAGGCTGCTGGCTGAAAGCCTCTTCTGAGAGACGGTGGCCAGCTCTGAATGACTGAGCCGAAGCATCCCTCAGTCCCCTCTGTGTGCTGAGATCTCTACAAACTCCTTCTTACCACCAAGTTCTGTTTTGTTACCAGATGAGACATCACTCAATCAATTCTCCTCCAGCTCCTCAGTTTCTAAGCCTGCGACAATATAGTGAGGACGCAGAGCAATACCTCAAACATGCAGGACAAGCATCCACCCTTTTCCATCCATCATCTTCCTTCTTAAAAACACTGATGTGGTTATTGAATGACATTAGCTAATTATAACCTAAGTCTCACAGATAAAGCTGTGAGAGAAAGTGAGCAACCTAAGGTAAAACACTCTGAGGAGATGTTAAGTATGCGAAAGCTAAGTGCTCTGAACACAATGCAGTCAAAGGTTAAACTGAGAGCTGAACACGACGTGGTACAGAAACACTGTGGTGAGTTCAAAACAAGCTCAGCTCTGCCCTACAGAAGCACGGCATCGCCCAGATCACAAATGTGCGGTTACTGTTGGTTTGTCTGAGTCCTGGAAAAGATTCAAGATTAATACCTCCCATTTTCCTTTCCCTTAGGCAGGCCCTCAGCAAAGCTTTTCTCGTAGCTCCCTGCTTTCCCTTTAGTCTCTTCCTCTCCTTTCCCTGTACAGATTCCCTACCCATCTCTCATTTCCTCTGGCTCTTTGGCTTTCTGCCCTCCCAGCTGAGCAGATCTGGTATAACAGGAAGTTTTCTAGAAGCAGCGTTTAGAATTAATGCCACATTCCTGGTGTTATTTTCATAACACAGCTTTACTAACACCAACGGCGAAGGTGTAAAATTCCTTTTCAGGAAACTCATGAAAAGCTTACCCCCTTCCCAAACATCTGCTGCTGCCTCCTGTTCTCCGTGGCACCACGGCAATGCACTGACTTGCATTAAGATGAAGCTTTTCACAATGCCCAGCTTCCTACTGCCATTAGAGAACCTTGCAATCTGTGCTGTCAGGAGGCAGAGGGGAAATCCCACGCAGAGCAAGGGCACGGGGGCTGTGGCCTTCTTTGCCTGTGGCCACAGCCCTATGGAGAACAATAGGAGCCTGAAGCCATTGTGATAGAAGGCAGCTTGTCGAACTCACTGGAGAAGAGATTACTCTTCAGCATCTGCTGAAGGAGAAACTTTCAGTTATGAAGAATAATGGCTGTAAGTGACCATTAATCCTAGAAAAAATAAAAGTCTTCAAATTCAGCCTGTGCATACGATTTTTGTAAGCTTTAACAACAGGGGGAATTTGAAAAGCCTGGGCTATTGTCATAAAAGCTACTGGGAACAAATTAAGTAGAATACAGACTGACTTTTTCTTCAAGGACTTATGTCTATATATTAATTTTAGCTTAAATTATCAGACTAATTGTAAATCCTCAGAAAAAAAAAAAAGAATCTCTCTAATCAAAGAGCAATTGCTATTATCCTTGGGATGGTATGATACATTTTTCACACCTGACAGAGGTTGAGTCCCTGATCTCAGTGCAAAATCCAACTTCACCTAACTATGAAGGCGTAAAGCACGGTAGCAAAGTACAAAATAAAAGAGGACAATAGAAGCCTTTAGGTGAGGAACCCTTTAGGTCCTCAGGCAAAAGAACTTACTGCAGGATATCACAAGCCTTTAGAAATCATTTTCCAATGTGTTCAGGGCAAAATATCTTATGCTGAATGCTGCCAGAGTGCAGGTTTCCAGCACAGCACCCCATTTCCTCACCTGGTCCTCGCCAGCTCCCACTCTTACCAACACAACACCACTGCTGGGTATGGAGAGGGTTCTCCACGGAAAACCCACAAGTAAAACATTGGGATTAGCACAGATTGTCAACTCCATTTTATACCACTTAGCACTTCAGCATCTCTCACCAGTTCAAAAGGCCTGTCCTGACCTCGTGTAATTAATTCTCCCCATCACCCATATGTGAAGCAAATGAATCTATTACCTCCCATTTTTTAAAAAAGAAGAACTGAATAAGCAACCCACGTGATTGACTAAAGACCACAAACGAATTCATTTGGCTAGATGGGAGGCAGCACTCCCATTTCCAAGCACAGAAGTATTGTTTTTTTCACCTAGATCAGTGATGTGCAGTCTTTTTAAATTTGCAAACCACTGGAATTTCTAACAGCAGCATTTACCTCCTTGGAAATTTCAAGCAGAGCACAGGAAGCTGCTCTAGGTCATCTCGGGAGCTTGGATACTGCAGACTGAACGTTGCTGAATCAGACTACCATGCCTCAGCTTATCGCTGCTTTTTGTAACTAGTACAGAGTACAGGGAGAAGCATGTAGCACCCATTTTCACAAAGGCTGGGATTTGAATTGGCCTGTCTGGTACTCAAAAAGGCTGCTGACTTTGCCATATGGTTCCATCACTGACAGGTTATTGCTCAGCTTCTTTTTCAGGAGAAAGAAAAAAAAAACAAACAGGAAAAATCAACCATCAGTTATTAGTTTTCAAAATCCAAATCAATCTCCATAAATTACTCTATTTATCTTCGTGCTGGAGAACACATCTGCCACATCTCCATAAATCTCAGCACAGGCACTGCAGTCTTGCCCATCACTTGCTTTTTTTTTTTTTTTTTTTTCCAATCCCTCAAGGCTGTAGCCTCTTGCTTACACAGGTAACCTGCAGCTGGTGGCACTTCCATACTACAGAGGTCCCGCAGCAGTGGCTTTGCAGAGGCAAACCACCTCTAACACGCACGTGCACCTGCAAGTCAAAGCAGCATGATCCCCAACACATTTTTATTAACAGCCCCAGGGCATCCCCAGCAAGATCTGTTCTGACATCAAAACAACATCCCATAAAATGTTCTTTAACAGCTATCTAACAAGCGAGGGTACAGGGCAAGGAACTTACTTCTCCACCTTTGCTGCAATAATGTAACTAAGAATATTTTTTTTGGACTAAAAAAAAGTACTTGTATTAGGCAAAAAAGATTTTGCTATTAAAACCCCTCTAAAAACATTCAGCCAGGCAGGCAGGTTTGACAAACTCCGTATCCCAAAAGCTGTCGCTAAGATACAGACCTCAAGTCTTGCGGATAGAACAGCAAGTTCTGTTCTCACGGATATCTGTATGACAGGATGAACAAAGGGGCTTTTCCCACAAATATTTTCCAAAGCTAAACAACAGTAATAAAAAGACTAAAAGTCAGACGCGTTTACGTCTCTCTCTTTTTCAAATCACAACCTGAACATGTAGTTCTTAAATTCACCTTCTCATCTATTAACGCGTGTGCTCTACGAGGCCTTTTACGTTCGGCTGCAAGCTGTGTTTGGAGCAAACAGCTCCGTTTGGGTCTGTCACGTGTGTCTAACAGCAGAGCAGGCACACCAGTAACAAACACAACAAGCTCAGGTGCCTCTGCAAGGCGATGTGCTGGCTTTCACAGAGCCCGCATTCCATGTTTCTGAGTCTCCACATTTACAGAATTCCTTTCTTATTTTAGAGGCAAGATCTTGACTTTCTTTAGCTATAAAAGGAGAACAGGCAGACTGAAAGATATTAACAGAGGTCCCAGGGGACCAGAACAACAGCCTACCCTCTGGCTTCGCAGCGTGACACCTGCAGATTTGAAGTCAGGAAACTTGATGCCAGCAGTCTCAGGAACGGCCTGAAAGAGATCGAAACAGGATGTGTTGATGGAGGAAACAAAAAACACAAGACTTGATAGAGACGCTATCTGAAGGGGAAACACTGTTTCCTATAACAGAGAGCCACCTGCCAGGGCCACATGTTAGAGATGAGGGAAGAGGAAAATCCCAAGCAAACTCACTGAGAAAAATACGCCAGTTAAAGGTATCTTTGGAAAGCTCAAGCACTTTGCTGGTTTGTTTTAAATACACTGCTCTGCACCAAGCCTTGCACCCATCCAACAAGCGTAAACCCTAACCCTAAATGGTGGTACTAACATAAGTATATTTGCACAATGTCATCCTTATCTTAGGCCCATTTCACTGACCAGAACAGCCCAAGAGTTCGCTGAATCTGGGCTTCCAATTGGAAATCCTCTACGATACAAGCTGAGAAACCTCTGTGCATCGCTGGGCATAATTTTTTTATTTATTTTTTTAATCATCTGTGGTCAGCCCAATCAACAGAGGTACCAGGAAGAGTTTTCTTAGCATGCCCATGGCAGAAAAAGTAAACCTCTTAAGTACCAGTAGGGCTCATGAGCTCTTAAGGGTTCTTTTTGTGCTTTGGAGGTAGCAGCCTCTCTCCCTGTATAGAGGATATAAAATAATATAATAGAGGGAGAGGGCTGCAATCCCAAACCAATCCTCCCTGCTTCCTGGGGATGAAGGTTGGCTTTCAGATGCCCTGAACTCTGCTCTCCCAGCCTGTTGCTGAACACCCTGACACAAGCAGTGAGGGCAAATCAGGAAGGCTGGCTTAGCTGAGACAACTCTGACTGCACTCAGCATAGAAGCAATTAAATGGGTTCTTTTGCCTTGCGTGCCTGTACATGCTGTAAACGCTTCAACCTCAATTGACTCTTTGGTAAATGATTTTCCTTTGTTGAAATGATGCTGATGCAGCTCCCGATTCAAATTCTTAGTTAAAATGCAATTTTTTTCTTAACATTTCCCGGCTATGGTTGGTAATTGACTCCTAATGGACTCTGTCATGGTTGAAATGATGCTAGTGCAACAACAGAAACTGCTTCTCTGCCTACCCTGGCGTGCCTATCCAGTGCAAACCTCCAGACAGGCACCAGCCCCACAGGCAGTATTTTGGGCTAGCCTCCCTCACCTTGGCATCCTCAGCATCCTCCCAGTTCTGTTCTCCATCACCATCTTTTTTATTTTTTCCATTACCACCAATGAAAAGCTCCTTTTTTCAAAGGGAGATAAGCCAGCAACGGGTGAGCTTTACCTGATCACCCCTCAAGGGAATTCCATGTGCAATGTCCCCAGTGCTACTGTATTCATAATGTGGGCTGGGGTAGGGTGGAGGTGAGGGGGAGTTTTAAGGTAGCGGTGGCTATTAGGCACACTTAGTTTGGCATCTATGCATTGTTTTTCTCCCCTCTCTGCACAGACCCTTTTGGAGGAAGATGACAGGTGCTCTCTGCTGACAGTGTGGATGGAGAGGAATTTCTAGGGACTAGCTGGAAATATCTGAGATGTTGCAACAGCTTCTTTCTACCAAAGGTCCTGAATTTAGTTCTCCAGGCTGACCAGTCCCAACTCTCTCAGCCTCAGCTCGCAGGACAAGTGCTCCAGTCCCTTGATCATCTTGTTGGCTTTCCACTGGATGCTTTCCAGTGGTGGTCATGTCTCTCTCTTGTATTGGGGAGCCCAGAACTGGTCACAGTAACCCAACAGGGTTGCTTTGATCACAGCTGAGGCTCAGGTGAGGTACACAGCTGAGGCTCAGGCTTGTGGAGATGCTCCTGAGGCCCAGGAATGGGGAAGGGAGGAGAAACATGGACTAAGAAAAGAAGGCAGGTGATAGACAATGGGTCTGTGTGACAACCCTACACAGCAGTACCAGAATACCCTTTGGAGAATCAGAGACAGACGTTTCTCCCTGCCATGAGGCATGAATGGCTGTCTGACCCTATTTCATCCTATTTCTCAGGCAGGGAAAGGAAAACATGACTTAAACCAGCACTTTTCAAATGGGAGAGAGACAGAGTGCATATCACAGTCCTCTGACAATGACTGGATAGACCATTCTGCCTTCCAAAAAAAATCATCCAAAAACATATCTGCCAGAAGGCATCCACCAGCCACTCTCCCCTAAAAAGCTGGAAGCCTGATCCCAATATAATTGCTGAAGCAAGCACATGCTACCCAGCCAGAGCACAAAATGGGGAGGAAAAAAAAGAAAAATGTTTACAGGCTTCTCTGTCTCCTTCTTCTGTGGAAGCTTCTTCTTGGGAGCCTTGCGTTCAGCACGTCTCTGTTCAGTGGTGGTGTCAGCTGCTGTGATGAGTTTTTGCAGATCTTGTGTTCTCTTCTCTCTCTCTTTCTTCCTGGTTTCAATTTTGCGGAGCTCCTGAATGAGGTATTCTTCTTCTGCCACCTGCAGACCGGAGCACAGAAAGGCAATGAGAGCATCAGAGGAGGCCTCGCAAGGCAAGGGGGCCATCTACTGATAACAACTCTGCTCTGGACCAGCCTGGAAATGCCTTTAAACTCCCCTGCCTCATGTTCTGAAGACAACGTGAATTGCAGAGCACATTATGCTCCACAGCCTCGCCCTGCATCCGTGGCAATGTCAGTCTACAAACTAGCAGGTACTGCATGGCAACTTCCATGGTCCACCCTTTAGCAGCAACCACAAATGATTAATCCCACCTTCAGACAAGGAGACTGAGTACAGAGAAAGAGTAAAAAAAAAAAAAAAGCAGCTCACTTATGCTGTAGTTGTAAATGCAGTGCTATGAAAAGCTGGCTCTCCTCCCCAGACACAACATGTAGTTATATCTAGTATCAGCACACCAATAAATATGAGAGAGACCAGCAGAGTCATTACACATGTGAACTTGTCATTAGAGTGAACTACTAACAGAAAAGAATTCTCCCTCCCAGACTCTGAGGAATCCTTAATCTCTAGGCTCCTTAATCTCTAGGCAGTACTTAGACTGGACAAGAAAACAGCATCGCCTTTCTCTTCCCACCTATGTCACCCCGCTACTGACTCAAGGCTGGCACAGTTCTTGTGGGGCAGTGGTGCTCTCTTCCCCCAGATACCTGTTCTGGTGTCCTGTTGTACAGCCTTTCCAGTTGTTCCTTCCTCCTCCTCTCATGGCCAGCATCGAAGACCGGGATTTTCAGGTCTGTGCCCGGAGCTGCACGAATGTTAGCCAGCTTGGCACAGATATGGTAATATCGTTCCTTCAGGTCCTCCACTGACCTTTTCTGTGGAAGACATCACAAGAGGACAGTATTATGAAAGAGCCAAGCAAAACCTTGCACAGGATCCATCTAAGGACCCACTGGATGAAGGATAGCAGGTTGGGTGTAAGAAACAACACGTAGGTGGCGGATTAGCAAGGAGCCTTGTCACAGCCCGTGGAGTCAGAGGGAAGGGGGAGTTCCTTGGTGAACCATGCAAATTAACAGCCAGGAGTTCAAAGCCACTGCTTTAAGAATTCCCA
This sequence comes from Heteronetta atricapilla, assembly GCA_011075105.1. Taxonomy (NCBI): domain Eukaryota; kingdom Metazoa; phylum Chordata; class Aves; order Anseriformes; family Anatidae; genus Heteronetta; species Heteronetta atricapilla. The sequence goes on along the minus strand of CM021738.1, from coordinate 21,355,495 downwards.
CCAGAAGGTCCAACATTACAGCTGAGGGTTTGAGAGACTACAGAAGCGAACGGCTCCAGATAAAAGGATGCAAGAAGAGTGTCTCAAGAGAAGGAAATCTGTGACCAAGAAACTCTGAAAAGCACGCTGGAGGCCTCCTCTGAGCTGCTGCAGACAATGGCTATTTAAGCCATAACCAAGAAGGTATCAGCTCCAACCATTCATTACTCCTCGTTACACAGAGCCTGAGCCATGTTCCCTCACTGCAAGCACTAGAGCTGTTTGGACTGACCAGCTGGGTGGACTCTTCTTATTCCATTTTGCTACATGCTCTTCACCTGAGTGTTTCAAAGGATGACAAAAATCTGCAATTTATGGAGCTATTCCATGAGAATCATATCATTCCCATGTCCGTTAGAGGCAGGGAAACAGGAGATTTGGGATCACAACACCAGGGTTGCATCTACAGACCACTGATGATCACTGCTTCAGAGAAATGACAGAAGCCTGAACCAGGTCAGATCACAAGTCAGGAGCAGTACAAAAGAAAAATCTCAATTCCCCAGGGACCATAAGAAGATCCTTCTCGTAGGGCCAAGACAGGACCCCTATTTGATCAGTTAAACAAACTCCCCATCTGCCTTATCTTCAGGGAATCACGAGTGTTCTCCTGGCAGGGACAAAGCTAACTTTCTAATAAAATGCAACAGGGAATGAGCACAAGTCACAGCGGATTTAATTACAAACAAAACAAGCAGCAATGCCCTGTGCTGGAAATTCAATATTCCTTGCTGCCAATAATTCATTATTTTCCCCTAATTAAGTTGATATAAAGGGTAATTTGCTCTCTGCAGTGCAGCAAGCCCCGCACGTGCCGTAACAGCAGGTTGCTAGCAGCACCTTGGCCCCTGGGACTCACCTTGAACTGCTGGTGATCATAGCGGTCATGAATCACCACGAAGCGCAGGTCGAAACGCCGAGCCAAGTCGAAGAGATGGTCTGTCTCAGCTTTGGTCCATGCGTCATCGTGGAGATACATCTGGTACTCCTGCTCCGAGTAGACGGGTACCTGCACTGTCTAAGCAGGGAAGAGAAGAACACAGCAGCTCGTTACAGCACTGCCCATCTCTCGTGGCCAGCTGGTAGGGGCCAAAATGCTGCAGCCAAGAGCAAGAGCAGCACCCTGACAGGAGGGGGCCAAGTATCAGGCAGGTGCTGCCAGGACCCTGAGCAATGGGCCCTGAGCAATAGGAAGCGTAACAGCACAGGCAGAGGAGTTGATAAGGAACAACATGGGTTCTCTACAAACACGACATTCAGGAACTACTGCCTGGTAGGCTGAAACCTATTCCAGGCGGCAGACACAGGCAGGGTCACCAGCCCACATCCTGACAACAGGTTTCAAAACTATCAGGCTAATGTGACAGTGAAACCAAGGCTGGGCCAGCTTCCCTCCATTCTTCCCGTACAGCAGCACCAATACCCTGACAACAACCACTCTGACAGTCCACTCAGCTTGGGCTGGGACATGCTCAGTGCTCGAGAGGAATGGGACAAGCAAAAAGTGGTGGTTCCTCGCCTTTAGCATACCTCCTGCTTTGACACACAACCTACTAATTCTGCAGCACAGTCCACACCAAGCATGAAGATCTGAAAGGCTGGGTGCTGTACAACTGAGGCTGGTAAACTCAGCAAAATCCTCACCCATCCCTTCCTCATCCACCCTTTCGCCAGCAGAGCTACAGATTCAAACAACATCCCAGGTGCCAAACCCATACCACATTCCCCAGCCTACAAAGGCTCTGAAAAGAACACCAGTGACACATGAGTGCTAAGGAAACAATACAAATGCTTACTGTGAGCCCCAGCACACGGTAAAACAGAAGCTCAAACAAGCCTGTGCTTTTCTTCCTCACCCCTCCCACCACTCCCGTAGTGGAACCTCTGTTTGCCTGACAAGGTCCTGCCTCCACAAGAAAAAATCACGTGCATGTAAGCAGCACCACCACACTCTTCCACACTTCTGTGCCCTCCTGAGTCCTACACCAGATATCTCATCCTCATGAATCCCACTCAGCATCTTTAGGTCCGCCTTTCTCCCATCGCTACACACAGAAGCACAAAGGTGAAGAACAGCCCTTGGAGACACACTGTGCCTCAGCCTTCAAGTACCACTTCCACCAGGAGAAAAGCCATCCTATCAGACACTGTCAGGATGTCCTGGGTACTTCAAGATAAACATTTTCTAGAGTAGCATATACACATGAAAAGAGCCAGCACGGCCCTCTGCAGTGGATGGAAGATGGCAGTTCCCTGGTCATAGAAGGGTATGAGACGAGCAAAAAGCAGTTCCCCAAACACTTCCTCAGCCTCTCTTACAGCTGCTCACAGAATTCCCCAGCCCCAGACCATCTGCACAGTGGAGTACCCTTTCAAGGTGCAACTTATAGGAGTTACTTGGTTGCTCATGCAAGTCACTTAAGGTTTTAGCACCTTGTAGCCATGCAACTGGGAACAAGTCTCCTGTGAGAAGGTGAGCACTCATGGGACAGAAGGCCTGGGCCAACCAGGAGACAACTCTCAATTCAAATGCAACACCGCCATGAAAATGCAAGTATGACCCCCTCTCCCCAGGAAGGATTTCCAGCAGAAACTGGCAGGGTGTCAGCTGCACACCAAGACCTTGTCTGGAATACCAGCTCGAACTCTACTGACCCATGCTCAGGAAAGATGAACTGAAATAGGAACAAGTACAGAGATGAGCAACGAGGATGAGTAATGGGGTGGGGAACATGCCCTCCCTCGGCAGATTGGAAGAGAAAGGAGCCTAGCAAAGGAAGCCTGAAAGGGAATCTGACTGCAAGCTTCAAGTACACAGGGTGGAATTAAAAGAATACCCCTGGGAAGAAAAGAACAGCTGAGATACAGACAAAGAAATTGGCTTGTAAAAAAATGCCAATTTAACATGGAAAATTTAACCTGGAAGCGAGAAATGGAGCAAAGAGGGTCTGGAACAAACAGCTTCCCAAGGAAGCACGGGGGCAAGAAAAATCCAACCGCTTTACAAATAGAACTTGATCACTTTATGAAAGGGACAGGATGGTGCAGGGCCTGAAAGAGCTGAGACGAAGATTCAATGGTGCAGAAAACCCCTCTCAGTCCTACATTTCACACTGTAAACTCACACAATGATGGGCTTTAAATTAGCTGAAACTGCTGAGGAAAGATCCTGGAGCCATGAGACAGCTCTGTGAAAACACCAGCACAATGCTAAGCAGTGGTGAAAAGACAAAGACAAATTGAACAGTAAAAATGATTAGAAGAAGAGAAACACAGCCAAAGTACAAACCCACTGTGCTTCTAGAACTGAAACGTGCACGGACAGTCCAGCCATTTCTAAAGAAAGGATAATTGAGAACAACAAAGGGCAGATGCATGTCACAGTATGGGAAGCACAGTACATAGCAAGGACAATTTACCACGTCTTGTAACACAAGAGCTCAAAGGCACGAAATGAAACACCTAGGCAGCAGTTTAAAACAAAGTGAAAGCACCTTTTCACACCACACAAAATTAACCTGCAGAACTCGTTGCCACAGAATATTCACGCAGCAGATTGCTGCCCTGAACACACCTATTATTAAACACACATTCCAAGTTAAGAAAGCCCCAAGTTAAACGCCACCAGAAGCCAGAGAGAAACGCTCCTCTGTATTTGCTGCATTATCATACTCTTTCTCTAAGCCTTCACCAATAGCAGTCAGAAAGAATATCGGCTGAGACAAGCCCATGGTCCGACACCACCGAGGCTGCTTTTGTGCTCTTATTTCACAACAGATAGGAGAGACTTGGGTGGGAGACAGGGGGCACAGAGAAAAGGCAAACCAACCGAGCAGTGGTGCAGGAGCCAAGTTAAAGACCTTGAGTGACCGATAAGACTACACAGTCACACAGAACAACTCCGTGACTGCACAGGAAAATGGGCTCATGTCAAGGGGAGCGAGCAACACAGGCAGAGGTATCAAGTAGGCATGAAGGAACCAGCAGAAGAGCCTGGAAAATTAACTAAAATTCCTCTGGCACAACAAATATCTGCAAAACTCCACGAGTGCCTTCTACCTTCTCAACCACAGATCCACAGCCAGGGAACAACTTGCTGCTAACATTATTTAATGGTGCCTGTGCAGCTGGCAGCAGTCTGCAGCACTAATCTAAAGGTTGCAGCCTTGCAGAAGACTCTTCTGTCTGTAAGTTCACAGTACGTGATAAAGCTAAGGAAACAAGAATCATATAATTCAACACCCACACGTGGCCCCCTCTGATAAACTTGGTTGAACTCAGCCGAAAACTGTTACAGAGCAGAGTCCTGGAGACAATTACGCTCCCAACGTCTCACACAGACAGCGAGGTAGGTGCCTTGACTGAGTGAGTCCTGCCTCAGACTTCCACCCTAGACATCAGAGAACAGATACCACAGGAGGCTCTTACCAGCGTCCCAATAAAAGAGAAAGCATCAGTCAGAGCTTGAGCCTTCTAACATACAAGGTCAACCAAGCACTTAACTCCACAGGAAGCCGGGCTTTGTTAGTGCTGACGCTCTGTGGGTTGCAAACTTAAAATGTTGTATACAGTTATACACAAGCAGAGCTTTTGTGGAACCATGTGATCACATGGGTTTTTTCCCCCCTTTTCCTCTTCAGATTTGCATCATATTAAATTATTTTATGGAGGCACCCTAACTCTGTTCTTTCCTAATTTTTGAGGTCCTGACTTTGAAGTATAAATCTTGACGTAGCTTCCTTTGTGCATACACATAAAAGCACTAACCACTCAAAGCAGATACATCTGGGACAAAAGACAGCAGGAGATTATAACAACACATTGTGATAATTTCACATAAGATGCAATGAGCAGGGGACTGCACCACACTGATACCACAGGAGCAATTTCAGAGGGAATGCAGTGTAATTCAGTATCTGTGCTGGAATTTGGCCAAGAGGCTGCAAGCCAGCCTTTTGGCCAACAAGCTACAAGCAAATTTTTTTCATACTGGGCAAGATAACAGGACTTATGACTTCAATGTCTCACACAGAATAGAGTATCTTTTACTACCCAGAGCCTGTGATCAGGAAGAGGACGTTGGTTAAGAAGTTGATTAAATGGTACAGTGCCTCCTTACCATATCAGTTACTGCACCCCTGAAACACAGAGGTACTCTGGCAAGCTCTGACCACACGCTGAGCCTGCTTAGCTTGAAGGATTTGGAGACTCCATAGTCTGAGGTCACACAGCTGTAGGCCATGCTGCTGTTTAAAATGCAATTGCCAAATCGAATTCAGCCTTCACATGTTGAAAGAAACAACTTCCCGTCTGGGCATTCAAGAGGCTGACAAAGGAGAGCTCCCTGCCGCTGTTTATACGCTTCTGTTTGAAAGGGCTCCCACTTACTTTATTGAACCTGGCAAACGGGTAGTCCTTCCCCTCCTCTGCTGCTCTCCTCCAGTGGTAGAACATCGCCCCATCTTTTCTCGCTGGGTTGGTGAAGGGCATCCACTTCCAAGGCCGGACTTTCTTGGACCCCAGTTTTGCTTTGACAGTTCGATAACCCTGAGTTGTGTCACTTGGCAGCAGCGGCGGCGCATCCCTGTGGTGGAAACAAGCACTGGCTGAAGAGAAGCAGGAAGCAGCTCAGGACAAACGCAGAGGGAGTACGAACTGCCACTCCGGAGTGGGATTTGCCACCAAAATGTCTAGGGTGGGAAAACCTGAGCTTTATTCCGGGTTTTGCACTTCCCAGACTGCAATGCTAATATGCTCAGCTCCTCCGAGATGCTTCGGTCCTGGGGCACATAAGAACACCTAACTCCAAACTCCTCTATGCCAGCTCTAGATCACTTCCGATACAACCTAAAGCACAGCCCAAAGCCACTAAGGTAGAAGGGATGAGAGGACTGTTATATACTGTCAGAGAAATAATTTTCACTGCATAAAATCAAAGTCACGTGCATCAGAAGACAGAACACACAGCATGGGTGAACAGAATCATGAGGACAGCAAACCATGCAAGAGTCGTCTGAGGCAAAGGCGGAATTCATAGCAAGCCAAATACAGGCTGCAGCAGAGTTTCTGGTGGAAAAAAAATCAGGTGCTACACCCAGCCCCAAAAAATATGGAATTAGATAAAGGAGGATAACAACACTACCTTGTCTGCACTGGCCTATCGTGCACATACCTAATTCATCTCACAAAGTCCCTCAGATCCCTCAGATTTAGACGAGAGATGCAAGGCACTAACATCAAAGTCCAAGAGAGGGACACAAGTGGGCCAAGAACAAAGGGCAATCTGGAAGCAAGATTGTCTGTAATTTCAAATGGATGCTGCCCTGCCACCAAAAGCCCAGGCTACCCCCCAACCTGCTCAGACAAGCACAAGCTTTTACTCTCTTACTTTTTGTCAGAGTAGAGGAGTGCATAAACTTCTCGGTGCATTCCTTCCGGCCTCTTAAACGTCAACGTCTCTGAAGATTTCTTGGATTTTTTCTGAAACAGAAGATTTGAATTTTAGTTTCAGACATGGCAGTCCCTGAGGGAACACACAAAACCACACAGCCTGGTGCCCTGTTACGCTTTTCATTTCTATCTGTTTTCAGACACCTTGAGTGCCTCCAGGAGACTGCCTGTTCCTGGTGGAAGACATCAACAGACAAAGCACGCCTGCTTTCAGTGATAGCACTCACCACTACTTGGACACCTATGTTGTAAAAAACATGCACTCCAGTTCCAAACTGAAATCTGGCTGCAGCTTCCAGGGGCTGGTACCCTAGGGCTTTCTGCACTAGGCAAGTACCGTCTCTGTATGAAGGTATTAAAGAATTTAATCGACTTCTCTAACGTTTAAAGCTATTAAGAAATGTCTTCCTACTCTTTTAGCTTCTGCCACCTTGTTCTGCAGCAACAGATCAAGCTCTTAGAGCAGCCCCATGGCAAAACTACCAGAATCACCCTCATTGCTTCCTCAAGTGTCCCATTTACACAGCAGAGATGGTTTTTGACACACCACCTTCACACTGAGAATTCATGGCAGGCAACTAAATCTAGCCTTTAAAACTTTGTCAGAGTTGATGGTTTCCATGCCACATTGCTCCTCATATCACGTACACAGCTTTATAAATACGTGATCAGTTTTGGATTCCGGTGGGCACATGAGTAGCTGCATTATCAAGGTACACTTTGAGCGGGCTGGGTTTACTGAGCAATGCCGAACATTTGGTCTAATCGTACTGTCTTTCTAACTACTTACCCTTATCCTGTGCCTCCTTTTCCATGTACTTGTTTACCATACCACTAACGACTTTTAAATCATAGCATTTTGCAACAGTAAAAACTAACGCCGTAACATAAATTGCATTAAATCCTTTACCAAGCAAATTCAAAATCCCAATTAAAAAAATAAATCTAACAGCCTGTACAAGTATTTCCCATAAAACTTCACTGCAGACATCCATTACATTAGCACCTTTTCACTCCTAATCAAATACCTTTCTCCCAGCTTGTCAATCACTTTGCCCAGGAGCAACGTAAGGCCAACCAAGGCAGTTACACGTGGGTCACCACTTGGCTGTTTGAATGCTGGCTTCTGGAATTCCCCCAAAGTTCCCAGATTTATTAAAAGTTAATGTCAGCAGGCCAGAGATCAGCTCAGCCAGCTCTTTTAGGAGTTGAGAACAAATTACCTGGGCCTGCTGATTTCAACGTTTTTATGCCTAGTAATTTTTTTTAAAACATTCTCAGTCACTAATGGACTGGAAAGTACTTCATCATTCTCCTGTGATTTAAAGGCATCAATCTGGTTCTTTTCTAATTGAGAGCAGAACTATTTCCTGAGCAAATGCTGCACTGTTACTAGCAACATTTACCTCTCCATCTGATAACGGGGTATTTATGCCTTTGGTGTGATTTACTTTCTGTACTTTGTAGAAATTCCAAATGTTCCACTCAGCTGCATGCAGCCTCTTGCAACGCTCCTGAAACATCTCACTGCACCTCCCCTTCCTCTCTTTCCATTAGCCAGGCAAATCTGAGAAGAAATCCATCTGGTTCTATCTTCAATAGACACAGACATCCACGGGCACTCCTTCAGCTCCCCACTAGCTAACAGACAGACGTATCTAAATCACAGAACTCACAGCTCCGAACACTCAGTGGCACAGCATCGCAGGCTGAATCCAGCCAGCGAGCAGCTCACAAGACATCAAAACAGCTGATAACTGGCAACCTTAACACTTCAACCTTTCCATTACTGAAACTCACCAGTTTTCCACTACATCAATTACATACGTACTCTATGGCCAGCAAGGCAGCCATGAAACCATTATGCTGCTCTTCAGAAAACTTCTCAGGGGAAGCAAGCACTGACAGTCAAGAAGCACTCTGGGGGACAAGGGCATGTTTTGTTTTGTTGTTTTGTTGTTTTTTTAAAAACCAATGCACAGGCTTTACTTCAGATGAGACCATCTCTGTACCAGGGAACTCCTGGCGACTTCATCTCCCCCACCACATTTCCAAACACCTCCAGGTCTCATCATTAGCTGTGAACTGGCATTTCCAGCGCCTTGCAAAGCATGAAACAGCTAAGACCTTACTTTCTGAACACAGAAGGCAGCAACATCCCATAGCATATTAGCACAGATAATGCAGCATGTGACTACGTACTTCCTTAAGCAAACTTCCAGTTTATTAACTTGCTCACGTTCCTATAGGCAACGCCTCGCAGTTTTCCCAACGCCCAGACAAACAGCTTGCCCACACAAGGGCCAAGCGCTTGGTTACTGGACATTTCCCATTTCACCATATCAGACAACGGTCTGCTCTTCTAAAACGGGTATGCTTTGGGGCCAGAAGGTAAACATGCTTCCCACTTACCCCACAAGATGGGAGTTTTAGAGACAGCGGAAAATACGCTGGGGCCAGGCCCAGCTCACAAGAGCACCAATTGTACAGCTACAGCTTAAATATCCCAAATGCCCCTCTTCTAAGAACGCCAGAGCACAGGAGTGGGGCCCTACATGCATTTCTAGGTATACCCAGAGAGCCTGAAAATAAACAGAATATGGCAGGAACGTGCTTCCTTCCACCTTTCTTCAGTCACCAACCACACACAAGGCCAGCCAGCACCCAGCAGAGGAGCAGCGGCCATCAGGGCATCACATTTTACCTTATCCGAGTTGATGATGTCCTTCTTGTTGATGGTGCCCGTGTTCTCCGACTCCACGCCGCCCAGCTCCAGGATGTCCCGCACGTCCGCGCCCGTCGCCATCTCGCCGGCTGCCCGCTCGCCTCGACCACCGCCGTCCTGTCCAGCTCTGGAGGGGAAAACCAAGGAGCTGGGGTTAGCGGGGACCTCCTGGCACCACAAAACACACAAATATTCACACAGCTAGGTGCGTGCACACCCACAGACACACACATACATACACGTCTATGGAAGTACACGTGTGCACACACCTGTATACACATGTACATATATATACACCTATATATACCAATATACACGTACATACACGTATATATATTTATATAGAGATACTATACACGCTCCCTCCTCCTGCTCGCCCCCCCCCCCCCCCCCCCCCCCCCCGGGGCCCGGGACCCGGCCAGCCCCGGGATCCCGGTACGCCGAGGCCCCAGCCGCACCCCGGGAGGCCGGGGAGGGGGCGAAGAGCCCCGGCCGCCGCCCCCGGTCCCCGCACCCAGGCCCCGGCCCGCTCCCGGAGCCGCTCTCACCCGCGCCGGCGGGGCGGCCAGCGGCACCGTGCGTCCCTCACGGCGGCCCGGGCACCGCCGCTTCCGGTCCCGCCGAGAGGCGCCCGGAAGAGCCCGGAAGGTTTTCAGGCGCGCACCACTGGGTTAAGGGGGGTTACGGGGGGGGTGCGGAGGATCCCGGGTTCGAGTCCCGCTCCCGGCAGGTCGCAGCCGGCCCCGGGGACGTGGTGCTGAGCTCCTCTCTGTGCGGTCCCGAGGCGGTGCCCGGAGCCGCGGGAGCCCCTATCCCTCGTTCCCTGCTCGGGGCGGGGAGCACGCTGCCGGCCGGCCCGGTGCTGCGCCAGGAGGTGGCAGCACAGCCATGCCCAGGCTGGACCCACGCCGGGCTCCTTCCCACAGGACACCCCAAAACCTCGGGGTGGCTGTGCCCAAAGCAAGGGCACCCCTGCCTGGCAGCGCCCTGGGGCGTGGCTGGGCTCGGGGACCATGGAGCAGGGCTGGGGTAGGTCCCCAGCAATGGCAGAGGGCAGCCCACCCGCAGCCCACCCATGTCCCACCATGTCCCACCCATGTCCCACCAAGCACACAGCCCTCCTGCTCTCCATGGTGTCCCCAGGGCTGATCGGGGCTCCACGGGGCTCCCAAGGAGCGTTTCCGTCCCCTGGTCGTGTCCCTAGTGCTTGAGCGTGGCCGTCACACCCGACGGAGACCCGGTGGCCGTGCCAGGTGGCCGCGGGCCAGGCGGGCGCTGCCCCACGTCGAGCGCTCAGGCTGCGGCTCCTGGCGTCGTCTGACAAAGCACACGTCCCTCACTGTCACCTCTGGCAAGGAACCGTCCCGCAGTGCTGTGGAGCAGCAGCTTGTACCTGAGTCTGCGGGCAGAAGTGAAAGTGTTAATAATAGGGCTGCCTTGCTTCCTCTTCGTGCAGAGGGAAAAGAGGGGGGAACGGGAAAGGAGGAGGAAGCAGCAGTACAGGGCCGTGAGGGATCCCCACAAGTCTCCTTCCCACTGCACTGAGGCAGGAGCAAGGCTGCCCACTGGTAATTTGTCTGAAACACAAGGTTTCAGCCCCGGGACGAGCTGAAGCCTGCTGTGCCGGGGGGGCTCCAGAACACAGCTCCCCACTACTGGCAGTCCCTCCCCGCAGAGACTGGCATCTCAGCTCTGCATCAGCACCCAGCCAGCACCGTCCACTGGGACCACGTCAGGGCACCCCACCAGGAGCTGTTGTCACCTCTGGAGCACTGGCTGTTGCCCCCCAGGACTCATTTATCCCTCCCCACCCTGCTGCCACCCCTAATGAGGGTGGCTTTCAGCACCTCAGCCCTTCTTCCCACAGCAGCCTGGCAAGGACAGAGCCGGTCCCAAGGCTGGTCCCGCCTGGCCCGTTTGCTCTCAGCTCTGCTGTGTCCATCCAAGCCCTGCCCGTGCCAGCGTGTGTGGCTGCTCGTGGCTCCTGCAGCCTGTGGTTTAGGAACTTCCTGAGCCAGAGGCTGCCTCTGACTGCAGGCTGTCAGGAGTCCCGTGTAACAGGGTGCCCTGTTACTCGTCAGCCTTTCTGGGATCTCCACCATAACAACCTGCCCGGGGTGCCTCTTTCCTCCAGCGGTGCTGCGATGCTCCTGCTCACCGGGACCTGTCCCACATGCAGCACCCAGATGTGGCATGCTGGGTTTGGCCTGGGTTGTCACACAACTTTCCACTTTGTTTCCTGGTCCTTTCTTAATCACTTCCAGCATCTTTCCTTGCTCTCTTAATGAGTGTGGCCCAGAGGTGGTATCCCCTATTCCCCAAGGTGTGTCTGCAGAGGGGACAAGCCTCCAGCACTGTGTTCAGAGAAGGCTGCTGGCCCCATCTCACTCCTGCTCTCCCTGCAGAGCTTGGCAGTTGCCTCAGGGAGCTCCTCACCTTGAAGAGCTTTTTGCCATCAGAGGAAGAGCTCTTAGCCCCTCGCTTGCGGGTCATTCACAGTTTGTTCATGAAGCTATTCAACAGCACTTCTAGAAAACACAGCCAATTCTCATATAAAATCCAGAGACAGATGGCCATTAGGTGGCCTTGAGTTTTGATTTTAACGCCTGCTTTTATGCCTGAACTACTTAAGCCTAGCTTCCAGCCTTGCCCTTCTCTGCCAGATCCCCAGCACCCTCAGCCCTACCCTGCTGCGGGGCTCTGCAATCTGCTCGCTCCCCTCAATAAACTGCCAGCAGCACATTTAGAGCTCTTCTCTCTGTGGCAGAACCATCTTACCCTCACAAAGCACAGCCGTGGAGGATGGATCCTACCTCCTCTGCCCCTCCACGTGCGTGGGTGTCACCGCTGGGCTGTGTCCCACCAGGACCTGTAGGGACCTGCAAGCGAAACGCATTAGCTGGGAGCTTCTGCTGACCTGATCAGCAGCGAAATGTTTAGCACAGCTTTCAAAGGAACACAGAGATGTGGTTTCTGTGCATCAATCACTGCATCCAGGAGCTTTCACGGCCTTCAGCGAGCAAAGGGGCACAGCTGGAGAGGTCGGTCACCTGCAGGCACCCGGCCCTGGTGCAGGATGCTCTGCCCACGCCTGGCTCGAGGCACGGCCGCGGTGGCCCCAGGCCAGAGGTGTGCGTGTCTCCAGCCTGCGGCTCGAGGCGTGCATGTCCCCCAGGCTGGCACCAGCGGAGGAGGACAAGTGCAAACACTGCGGCCAGCGGGGCGGGAGGAGGTTATCTGGGGCCCAGCAGTGGAAAAACTCTCGGTGTGTGACTAAGGCACGATAGCACCAGGTGTGGGTCCAGGCAGGGCGAGCGAACCAGGGAGTTATCGCTTCCCCGTGGATTCAGGTGCCTGAAGCCAAATGTTTCCTAAGGGTGCGGTGACAGCCATGGCCCCGCTATCACGGCGCCTGACCCACCCCGTGGCCCAGCAGCGGGGATGCAGGGGCGGGCTGCTGGATTTTCCCCCATGGTGGGGACAGGACGCCAGCCCTGGGAGTGTCCCTCATTTCACTCCATTCCCAGGAGGTGAAATAAGAGTAAAACCACCACAGGTCCACATCACCTCGCTGCCCACAGCATCCCCCCTGATCCCAGAGCACCTGGGTCACATCCCACCCGAGCATCCGCCCCATCCCACTGCCAGCATCCCTGTCCCATCCCTGCCTCCCTGCCTTCCCCAGACCCGTGACCCCCTTCTCCTGATGAAGGAGCTCCCCCCTGCAGCCATGACCCCCCTGGGGCCCAATCCTGCTGGCAGGTGACTGCACGGAGCCGGCCACGCTGCGGCCATGACTCACCCCTATGCTGGGCCCTGTTGCTCCATGTCTCGCTGCTTCCTTCCCTGCTGGGCCATAAGGCTGGGTCAGGGACCTCAGTTTTCCTTTCTACCCCAGTCCTGGGGGCCTCGGCCAGGCTGAGCCCAGATCTGGGAGAAAGGGAGACCAGGGTGGAGGTTGGGGGGGGGGGGGAATGGCTCAGCATGGGCACCGTGGTGCTGCCTTGCCAGCCCCCTTCACTGCAGCACTGTGCCCCTCTTGGGACCATCCCTCCCTTCTCTCTGGGGCAGCAGGATACACTGCTGGGCCATGTCTCCTGAAAAGCAGGCTCCCACCTGCTTTACCGGAGCGTTTTGGGACCCACATGCCCCTGCCAGGCCAGGGCAAAGCGCTCTCCAGCTGGCCTGGCAAGGATCGTGCCCCAATGCTGCCTTCCCCAGCACCCGTCTGCCAAAAAAAAAAGCGTTTCTCAGCACTCCCGAGGCTGTTTTCTTGCTGCCCTCATCACTTTGCGGGGCAGGTTTTGCCAGGGAAAGGACCGGACTCCCTTCTCCAACGGTCAGTGTGCATCTTGGCCAGGCAATTGGGAGAGGGTGTTTTTTATTAACAACAAATTAGGTGTAATTGCCATTTCCACTGCAGCCACTCCTCGCCCCGGCGAGGCTCCCGGCTGTACCGGTGCCCGTAGGAGCTCACCCACGGCACAGGAGCCCCAGCACCCCCAGCCCCAGCGCTGTCCTCGGCCCCATGCGAGGCAGCAGCAGCGAGTACGGAGCCAGGCCCCGCTCCCGCCCCAGTGCAGCGATGATGAAAGGCAAGGAAGAACTGGTTTGTGCTCTGATCTCACAGCCCAGCCTCAAAACAGCCGCGGACTGTCACTCCGGCTCCCAGGATGCTCGGGGAGGACAGGACAGCAGAGCCAGCCTTTCCAGTGGGACAGGATGGTTGGAGAAATTCATCGTTCCCCTGGAAATAAAAATAATAATCATAATAAAAACACAAAGCCAGAGATTACTTATATGCACACAAACACGCAGGCACGCACTCTCTCCCCATCTGGCTTTGCCAGCCTGACTCATCGCTAATTCAAACAGCCCACACCTTTCCCTCTCCCTCCATGTGACATTTCAAACAAGTCTCTGGGGAAGAGGCAGCAGGTCTGGCACTTTGCTCTGGGTGTCCCACTGGTGTCAGACCCTTGCCTTTGGGTACAGGGGGCCCAGCAGCAAGATGTGCCCAGTGCCCCATCGCAGGTCCCCGGTGTCTCGGCACGGTCACGTCCGCACACACACCCCTCAGAAACTGGGGCAAGCCGAGGGTGGAGGCAGCTGCAGAAAGGACAAGTGGATCTGTGACACCTGCGGATGGATCCCCGTGGTCCCACACCTGCAGGCAGGATGCAAAGCCCTAAAAGCTGGCTGCTACCCTCCCGGTGGCACCCCACCAGCCCAGGGCAGACCCAAGGGCTGCAGGCTGGGTGCTGGCCCCAGGAGGGCTGCTCCCTGCTCTGCCTTTCCCTGCTTTCCTCCAGCCCGGCTCACCACAGCCGCCAGCGGGAACAGGGAAGGAGCGGGATGAGTCCAGCCCTAGCCAGGACCACAGCCCAGCCCCATCCAATTTCCAGGAGCCCCAGGAGGATGCCACCACCTCGGGCAGGGTGATGCTGGGGGCCAGGGCACCACGCAGCCCGCACCATGCTCTCCCAGCACAGCGTCAGGTCCGGGCAAGCCCCGGCCTTCGGAGGGCTGCGTGCATCACGGGTAATCAGCCGTGGGAGGGAGGGAGGGAGGGATGGAGCCAGACCTGCTCGCTGAGCTCGGGACCTGCCAGCACGCTGGTGCTGAGTCACCCCCATTAGCGCCGGGAAGCCTCAGCACCTGAGTGCCAGGGGGGAGGACAGCAGCGACCACGCACAGGGCCGGGCGGCCAGCACGCACCTTCTGGTGGGGACAGCATGGCCAGTGCCACACAGCTCCTGCTGCAAGGGACAGCAGGACACGGGCAGCGGGACGGAGCACCGAGGGAAGGCGCCAGGGCTGCCGTAAAGGTTTCGGCTGCCATTCCCCTTGGCAGTGACTCACCGCAGGACCGGTCACGCCATCCCTGTGCCGCAATTGCCCCATCTGCAGATTAGGGAAACTGAGGCACGGGGAAGTGGGGTGACTCAAGAGCTGTTGCACAGGAGATGCCGCTCGGATGCCGAGGCTTGGGCGTTCCCCCATCGATCCTCCGCAGCTAACTTAAGCAGAAATGAACATCGATGTAAATATTTACTGACAAGCGAGCCCAGCCTCACCCACTCCTCTTAGAAGAAAGCTTTAAAGTAAACTCTCCTGGCTCTTTCAAGTTTACTTCTTGTTTATTTATTATACAGCAGATCACAATATTTCAACAGTTTGCATATAAAGAAAAGTAACATTTCAGAGTGCGAGAGACCTAACGTGCCCAAGCAGAGAAATGTTAATTAACAATATACACAGACGGGAACAGTGCACTTCCCAAAGCCGAGACTCTTCTGTGTTCCCAGCCGGAAGAAAAAAAAATATATTAAAAAACAGAAACATTATATATTACTGCTTTGTTTAATTTACAACTCGCTTTGCAGAAGCTGCACATAAAAAGACTCATTTTCTTTTGAGTTTTCTCTTTTTTCCCTTTAAGAAAGTTTCAAGTATAGCAGAGACCTGGGCATTCATAGCTGGACTCACTGTCCTTTACACACTAAGTTTAAAAAAAAGCAGCATGGGGAAGGCAGCTGCAGCAGTACCTGGTGTCATCCTGAGGGGAAGAACAAGACAAATTAAAGCAGACCATGAGATGAGAGCCATTTCGGGCTCCCAGGCAGAGAACTTGTGGGATCAGCCAGGACGGGACCACCCTACAGGGTCCCAAGCTGGCATCAGGAGCATCCCTCGCTCCCTGTGCAAGGTGACGCCGCGCTGCCAACCCCTGCAAACCTTTCTACCCATGAGCCATGATCAGATCCCACCCTCACCCTGTCCTCTCGGGGCTTTGGGGCCAGGTTTGCTCGGGAGGCCACAACCAAGTGGAACGGAGCCACGGGACACAGGTCTCCAGCTGGAGCTCGGCTGCTGTCAGCCACCACAGTCCCCGGTGCTGGGGTGTGCCAGGATCAGGGAGGAGTTTGTTTTTTTTGTTTTGTTTTTGTTTGTTTTTTAATTTTTAAAGCTGTTGCCAAATACAAGCTAGGAGCTCTGGGGACAGACCCCTGCTGCACCAGACCCTCCAGCGGTTCCCAGGCAGGAGACGCTCCCCACAGCCCCGCTCCCCACCTCCACCCCAAAAAGCAGCCCTTCCTTCCCCAGCACGCAGCCGAGCCCAGCTCTCACAGTGGGGGCAGGAGGAGAAGAGGAGTTATCAGCTACAAGCGGAGAGGGGCTGGGCTGCTCCCCAGCACCGGCCCGACGCTATTTACACCGTGAGGAGCTGCTCCTGGGCAGGGGAAGCTGAGCGCGGCCGCGGCCCCGCCGCTCACATGTGCCGCTTCATGTGGAGGGCGAGGTGGTCGGAGCGGGAGAAAGCCCGCTCGCAGAGGTGGCACTGGAAGGGCCGGTGCCCCGTGTGCTTGCGGTAGTGGCGGGTCAGCTCGTCGGAGCGGGCGAACTTCCAGCCACAGCCTTCCCAGGTGCAGTGGTAGGGCTTCTCGCCTGCGGGGGGAGAGGGGGGTCAGCGGGCACGGGGGGGTCCCAACCCTCCGCAGGCCTTCACTCACGTCCCCCGGCCCGGCCCTCCCTGCTTTTTGAGGAATCCCTGCCCTCCACCCCTACGCTCGCTCCCTGCTGTGCACCTTCCCCTGATCCCGTTTTCACCTGACTCTCCCACTTTTGTCCCCCATCTTCTCGCTTTTCCCACTGCTACCCTGCGTGCCCCTGTGCCACCAAGGGGCCCGTCCCCTGCACACCCCCATGCCATGTGCCTCTGCCCTGCTTCAAGCTGTGGCTGCTCCCCTGCCTGTCCCTGCTGCGGATCCTCACCATGTACAGCACCCCAGCTCTGCTGGGGGGGGCTCACCAGTACCCCCCAGCCCACCTTTTGGCCCCCTCCCCGTTTGTCCCCAGCCCAGCTGCGGGGCTTATCCATGCGGCCGTTTGGGGAACATCTCACTACGTGCCCTGATCCCCGTGTGCTTCTGCCCAGCCCCACTACGGGGTCCTGAGCACTCCTGGTCCCACGTATCCCCCTGTGCAGGCTGCAGGGTCTCCCTGATCCTCACTGCCCACCACAGCCCGGCCCCACCGCGGGGACCCCACAAACACCCCACTGGGCTGGGGGATCCCTCAAACGCACCCAAACCGACAGCAGGGCGCCCCCTCGGTGCTCCCCTACAGCAGGGACCCCGCGGGTGTCCCCGGTGCCACCTACCCCGCTCCCGCCGCGCTGCTCCGGGGCTGCGCTCACCCCGCACCATGGTCCCCCAGCCCCTCTCCGTGCACATCCCGAGCCTGCCCGACCCCCTGCCGCTCCCTCGGGGCTTTCCTTACCCGTGTGTGTCCGCATGTGCGCCTTGAGGTGGGAGCTCTTGGTGTAGGTCTTGCCGCAGCCCGGGTATTCACAGTTGTGGGTCGCCGTCCGCTTGCGCGCCCAGGAGCGGCGGCCGCGCTTGGGCTTGCAGTCCTCGGGGGGGGGCCCGGCTGGGAAATACTCCAGCACCGGAGAGTTGGGCGGTGTGACCAGCAACCCCGGCAGCCCCCCCGGGCCCGGCCCCGGCCCCTTGAGGGGCTCCCTGAAAACACTGAAGTGTCCATGAAACTGCGGCGGCGGCTGGGGGGCGAAGTGGGGCGCGTAGCGGTGCGGGGCCACGGCGTAGTGGGGCGGCAGGTCGGCCAGGAGGTGAGGGTCGGTGCCGGGCAGAGGCTCCTCGGGGGGGCCCAGACGGCCGTGGGCGAAGCCCGGGTAAGGCAGCGGTGGCCCCGGCACCGGGCCCGGCGCCATGCGGGGGGGCTTGTGCTCGCCGCCGCCCGGCCCCAGGTAGTCGCCACCGGGCATCCCCAGCATGCAGGCTCGCTCCTCGGGCTGCTCCTTCTTGATGCGGGGCCCGAAGGGCTGCGAGGGGTCCAGGGGCAGCGGGCGGCTCAGGGCCGGGTGGAGGGGCGCGTGGTGGTGGTGGTGATGGTGGTGGGGACCGCCGGGCACTCGCAGCTCCGTGTACTCCCTCCGCTGCAGGTCGCAGTGGCCGGGCAGGTCCGGGGTGAGCAGCTCGGCCACGTAGCTGTGGCCCTGGCCCTCGGGGTAAGGAGCCGGGAACTTGCCCGGAGTCGGGTAGGAGCCGTCGCTGTCGTACGTGGTGCCGCAGCTCTCCGGGGTCTCGGGCAGGGGGTAGTTGGGGCCGGGCGGTCCCTGCCCGCCGCTGCTGGTGTGCGCCAGGATGAAATCCAAATCCACGAACTTCCCCAAGTCGTCCTCCTCCCGCTTGACGGCGGCGGGGCCGTCCTGCTGCAGCATCCTCTGCGGGGAGAGGGGCGTCAGGGCCGGCGGCTGCCCACCCCGCCGGTGCACCGGGACCCCCGACCCCTCCGACAGGGCGGCACCGCCACCCCCGGGGCGCCCTCCGACGGCTGGAAGGGGGCTCGGCGGTGGGGCTGAGCACCGAGCCCAGTGCCCCCCACCTCCCCACCCACCCACCCACCCAGTTCCCCCCCCCCCGCCTCTCTTCCCGGTGCTTACGTGGAGCATATCGGCCGGGCGCTCCTCCAGCGGCAGCAGGTTGGCGAAGGTGGAGATGGAGGGCAGGGCGCTCTCGTCCACGGCCGCCGCCATGGCGGGCCGGGACCGGGCACCGGGAGCGGGGCCGGGGCGGGCTGGGGGAGCGCGGTGCGCGGGGCCCGGCTCCGCTCCCCGCGGCGGCGGCAGCGCTGCTCTGCGCCGCCCCGCACCCCTAAGCTGTTAACAGCATGGCTGCGCCCCCATTGGCCCGCCGTACATTGATATTCACCGCCGGGCCATCCCATTGGCTTTGGCAGGGCTATGGACACGCCTTCCTTATGTTTAGCCACGCCCTCTCGTGGGGGTGCCCCGACGGGACCGGGTGGGGGTCCCACTCCCGGTCCCTATCCATGCCCGTGTCCCCGGTCCCGGTCCTTATCCGTGCCCACACCCCGGTCCCGGTCCCTATCCATGTCCCGGTCCTTGCCCTGGCCGAGTTGCACGGCGAGGTGGGGGGGTCCCTGCCCCGTTATGGGAACAGGGGAGTCCCGGGGTGGGGGTCCCAGGACTGTGCGGGCCACCAGGGTGCTGGTTTGGGTCCCTGGGGGCTCTCCATGTGCTGCCCACGGTGTGAGCGGGGAGCACAAAGGCTGGGGTGTCTCTGCCCCACAGGGGGGTACCCACACGCCTCTGGCTGTTCTACGCCGCTGTGCGTAGACACGAGTGGGAGCGTGCAAGGAGCCTCGGCTGGCAAGCTTGGCACAGTGGTCGTGCCAAAAAATGCTGAGCAAAAGTGCCACCACAATGGGTGCTGGTGCTGGGGTGGGAGGCAGCACCGCGGGGTGCTGTGCCCCCAGTGCCACCCGCTTCAAGTAATGGCGTTGGTGAGGCCGCGTCCCCCCGTGCTGGTGTCGTCGGCGGGGCAATCAGCAGCCCAGAACACAGCAGCTCCCATCTGGCCGCGTGCAGGGTGCGTGTGCGAGCAGAGATAACCACCCGGCCGTCCCTGTAGGGGGGCTGGCACCCTGCCTGCCTCGCCTCATCTTGCCCCGCAGCCCCCACGGGACGTTTGCCTGCCTTGCCTAGGGACCGACGGCACAGCCGAGCCCCCTGCGCCCTGCCACGGAGGGCAGGGGGCTGCGGTGCCAACCTGCCTGCCCCATAGAGCCTCCGCACAGCGCTGTCCACCTGAGAGCTTCCCGCAGCGGGGGCTGTGTGGGGAGCAGAGTGTCCCCCCTCGCAGGAGACACCCAGGCGCCCTGCTCCTGGACATCAAGTGGGCATATGGCACAGGGAGCCCGGGCACCGGGCAGCCTCCTCCGGGGTCTCTGTCCTGTCCTGCTGGGAGACCTCCTCCTCTTGGCCTCCCTCCAGGCAGTACCAGGAATGGCCCGGTTACTGTTGCGTTTGTCAAGAAGCAATAGCCCTTATCTCCCTGAGCCCGTCTCCCTGCTTTCTGGGGCTTTCCATCTCCAGATACCTTTCTAAGAACTCAGCCTGCTGCCCTTTGCTATTCAGCAGCGAGGAGTCGATTTAAAAAAAAACAAATATAAACACCAAAGGTGAGGCGCGCGCACACACACACACACGCACTGCTGCTGGATCCAAAGCCACCCTACCAGTTGCTTTCATCACCGCGCTTTAATTATAAGGGTGGAGCGTTGCAATAAATTATTTCAGTAATCCAGTGGAACAACAACGATTTAAATCTTCCCCCTTTTACCAAGAATCCCTGCCCTCATTTCCAGAGCACGCGCTGGGGCTCAGCCTGGCGAGGCAGCAGGTTTGGTAATGCCACCCAGCGGGTCGAAACACACGGGCTGCGGAGCCCTTCCTCTGAAAATGCTGCCTCTGAACCGGGGAAGCCAAGAAGCGTGTGGGCATCACCTGAAATCCCTGCTAGCCTGGCCCCCAGAGCAGCTTATTTAAGTCACCAGCTAATCCCATTATTTGTTTCTTGCCCAAATAATAATTAATAGCGAGGCAGTTCCTGCCCCAAACTTTTACAGATAAGTGAGAGCAGATGCCAGAGGAGACAGGCACCAGGTCCACTTAGTTTTCCCTCTTTCCGGGCAGTTTTGCTGGCTGCATCCGTGCAGCGCTGGCATATTTTGAGAGAGGTGTCGCCAGCAGGTCAGGCTCATTTTTACAACCAATATTTTGTGCAAATGCGAGGTATTCCCCAGGAACCCCTCGGTGCTAATGCGACTGACGGCACAGGGAGAGGGGATGAGAGCACAGGAGGGCTTTGTGCGCCGGGAGCCTCCGCCGGGGCTGGTCGGAGGCGAATGGGCTCAGCCGGAGGCAGACGGCGTGCGCGCAGCCCACTGTTGACAGAAGCCCGTTTAGGAAACGCGAATTATCTCTCGCACCGCTGCAGCAGGCTGTAAAAGTAGATGGCATCAGACAAGATCAAACAGCAGCTCAGCGGGAGAGCAAACAGCGGGTGGGGAGGGCTGCGCGCCGAGGCGAGGGCCCAGGAGGAAAGGGTTAAGGGTTGTCCCTGCTCCGGGCACATCCCACCGGGACGGAGGGGTGCTGGCGGGCGCAGGGGGCTGGTGGCACTGCCAGAGATGGCATCAGTGCCCAGATTGCCGTGAGAGACCTCAGGAGACACAGGGGAGTCCCCTACCACAGAAAACAGCCGGTGCTGGATGACGGCAGCACTGCATCCCCCCCTGTGCCCATCATCTGGAGCTGGGGGGCTGGGGCAAACCCAGGGACTTTAGCTTTGGGGCATCCCAAATGCCCCCTCTCCTACAGGGAACCTCGGAGTCCCTATAACACCGGGAACAGCATCACAGCCCAGGGAGCTTCTGCCTCGGTGGGAGGCAAACCCGGAGCCCCCAGGGTGCAGGAGGGGTCCCGCAGGGAGATGCTGTGGGGACACACACAGAGGAGCACCCCGGGCTGGTGGGACACGTGGGGGCTGGCTTCCCAAGAGCACAAAGCGGACCTGGCTGGGTGTTGCTCCCTGTCCTCCACTCTGCCTGGGGCTGGGCTGCCTGGGGAAGGGTCCAGGAGCCCCACACCTGCCCCCCATCTCCCCCAAACCCCCTTCCCCTCCTAGAAAGAAAAGAGGAACTGAAAATGAAATTAAAGCATAATTCAATCCGGAGCGGGTCCAGAATAAAGTCATCTGCTCTTATCGTGTGCTGGCAGGCTCTTCCCGCTCTGCAACAAACACAATGTTATCAGGGCACAGAGGGCAGATTCGTTTGCACCGGCCCAGCGAGCTGCCGTGTCCGCCCTGCCTGCCCCGGCCCGGGGAGCACCGGGGCGCACGGCCAGGACTGGGGGTCTGGGGGGTGTCGGTGCCTCGGCACCACAGCGGGTCCCCCCCCCGTGTTCCCCAGCCAGGGCAGCTGGTTCAGGTCCCTCCCGGTGTCACCACAAATCCAGCACCGCGGAGGGACAGGGCTCGGGGGGATGTCTGTCTGCAGGAGCACTCATGTCCCTGTCTCTCACGGGTGCTCCCCGAGTGCCAGCGCACCCCAGGGGTGACCTGGATGGTGTGGGGGCAGAGCCACCCTCCCTGCAGTTCGCCAGGTATTGCAGCTGCCAGAGCTGGGTGCCCACTGCTGTCAGCACACACTCCGGCCGCACTGAACCCCAGATCACATCCCGCATCCCGCATCCCGCATCCCACTTTGATCTCCGCCCGCTCCCGGCCCGAGCCCTGGCTGTGCCCTGGTGGCTGGGGCTGCTGGGCTGGCTGTTACGGGGCCAGCACAGCCTTGTGAGCCTTTCTTTATATACCCCTGTTATTTTTAACTCTGCCTACGCAAATCCCAAATCCGGAATGAGCAGCGGCCCAGGGCCAAGGGGAAATGGACATGGTGCAAATTTCCTGCCCTTTTTACCTCTCTTCCTCTATAACATACAGCAACGTTTTTCCTCCACGGCTTAACTTTCACTGGTACAGGAAAGCTGAAAGCACCAGGCCCCGCGTGGAGCCGCGGGGGCCAGCGATGGACGGGGTCTTCCCCCGGCAGCTGGCCGCTCAGAGGGGACATCACACCTGGAGGGTGCCGGGAGGTGTCCCGAGCCACGAGGCGCCATGTCGTCGACGTGACAGGCTCAAGACATCCAGCTCCGGCGGTGGCATCCTCACGTGTGAACTCGTGTGCTCACGGGGCCGCATCCTGCCGCCCAGCACGGCCACAAGGAGCCGTTCCCTGGGGCTGCCACCGAAAAGAGTGGTCAAGAGGAGCTGTGGCTCCCCAGCATGCCTGGGGGAAAAGGAGGGATTGCCGTTTTCTGCTTCTTGGTGATAAACAGGGAAGGCTGGGAGGAAGGGAGGATATTTTTCCCCAAGTCCTCTGTTTTAATCTCCAAGAAGAAGCCCCAGCACACAGTACCAGCAGGTTGTGCTGCGAGTTTTGCAGTGGTCATTGTGGGAAGGGCCCGGCCACTGGGGGGGTTGCGTGCTGTGACCTCTCAGGCTGGGGTCTGATAGTTACACATCACGTATGAGCAATTTCAGATATTTTCAAAATAACTTCACATTTTCGAATAATCCAATCTCAGCCACTCTTCTCTGCGCAGCCTCCACCCCTCATCCCCGGCGATGCTGTAAGGGATTCAGCCTCCAGTCACCCCCTGCTTTCCTTCTAACCTCCCTTTCCCATGCACACACTAAGCCAGGGAAAGTGCCAGAGCAGATCCCCGTGCTCGTCCCTCCTGCTCCACGTGGGGACACGGCGCTCCCCGGCCGCAGCAGGTGCGGTGCGGTACGCGGGGCACCGCGGCGGCGGCACGGCAATAACTTTCCGACGGGAGGTGTGGCACGGGGCTGAGTGAACGGGCACCGCCGTGAGTCACCGGCACTGCCGCCAGCCGCCGGACACGGCCCCGGTGCGCGGCAGCGGGGGAGCAGGCAGGGACCAGGGACACACGGACAGGGGACAGGACGGCCCCGGGGGACCAGGGAGCGAAAGTGCATCGTCGGCCGGCGCTACTCGTAAAGCTGCGTGGCTGTGCTTGGGGAAGTGGTGTTTAATTACCCAGCCTCCCTGTTAGTAAACAGACTTGCAGCGACAAAAGGGTGGATTTTTTATTTTATTTTATTTTTTTTTTCGCTCACGCGCTGCTGCTCCAGCGAGCAGGTCCTCTGGGAATGCCAGCTCCAAAATAGAGCTGCTCTCTCGTTGGAAGCAATCGAATGGGAATACAAGCTGCCCGAGCCCAAGCCCAATTCCTCCTTTTGTTCTGGGGATCTGGCAGCGAAGGGGTTAGGAGTGGAGCGACAGGAACTCGCCTTCTCTTTAATTGACCTCTGATGATGAAACAATCCAGCAAACAATTTAGAAATGTGCATCCAGTGAGATCATCAGGAAAACTTCTCCGGGAAGGAGCCCAGGGAAAGGAAGGTGGCGGTAATCCACCTGCTCCGGCCGGCCTGGCTGCCGCTGCGGCACGGCCACGGGGTGAGCTGAGCAGGGGCGAGCTCTAAGTGGCACCACTTCCCATCCTCCACCTCATTGCCAGCCTTGTCCCGGGTGCTCCCTGTCCCCAAACCAGGCTGGTTTTTGACCTCTCCCTGCCTGCTCCCATGGGTCACCCGTCCTCCACGTTGCCAGCCCTCCCTGGGCTGCTCGGTGCCCGTTTTGTCCCCACCAGCACCAAGCATCCACGCTGCCCATCTCCATCCCCCAGTCGGAACGTGTTGGAGGTGACACAGCCACCCTGCATGGGCACATCCAGGACAGGACCTGCTCTTCCAAGGCACTGCGGAGGGAAAGCCCCCCCATCCCCAGGAGGGCTGCCTCCCTGGGGATTTCCATCCGCCCGGCCCCGGCAGCCACCCGGGAAGGGCTGGCGCAGCTCCCTGGCCCCGGCTTCCCCGGCCCGGCTGAGAGCAGGCTCTGGCTTGGCATGTGGCAGGGGCTAATTTTGGCCCAAAGGGTTTCCCTTCAGCAAACTCTGCCACCAGGGTGGTTTTGAAGACAATCATAGCCCAAGTCTTCCTTCCTCGGCTGCCAGCGCTCTGGTGCCGAGCTGCTGTGTTTGTGTTGTGTGTGCGTGTGTGTATCTCCAAACCGCAACAAATATTTCATAGTCGTTTTTTTTTTTTTTTTTTTTTTTTCCTCCCTCAGAGCCCTTGGCTGTGGTATTTAAATAGTAGGTGTGGTCCCGGCGCTGCATGCCAAAACCAACACGAGCTCCGGAGCAGATAACCCTGCGAGCAAACGCAGCAGCGAAACCACACCGGAGCCATGGCCAGAGCCAGGCCAGGACGGGCAGCGGTGCTGGGGTGGGCACGGCCCCGCGGGGCCAGCGGCACGTGGGCATGGTGGCCCCATGTGTCCCCCATCCTCATTGCCAGCGCCTGGCCGAAGGCACTGGGGGTGAAGGAGGAGGTGAAGCGGGGGGAGCTGCCTCCTGGGGGGCCTGGGCACTGCCGGCTTGCTGCGGACAGCCAGGGGTGGACCAGGGGGTCCTTAGTTTTTTGTCTTTAAACCACAAAAAAAAATGTTTAATTTGTTTAATTTTCCACCATACAAATATTTTTTTTATTAAAAATGTTTATTTTCTCCCCATTTATTTATTTTTTACAAAAGAGTGTCAAAAATAGAGTGTGAGCAAGCAGGAGGATCCCCTCCAGTGCCTGGAGACCAGCTCACAAAGAAACTCTCGTGCACCCTGGTCTTTTTCTCATACAGACCGAAAGCCCTGAAATATGGTGAATGCCTTGCTTGGCAGAATGAGTCACCCGAGGAGAACTGACCTACCCTGCTCGCACCGGTGGTGCTGCTGCGCACCGGGGATGGAGGGGACCTCTGGTGCTCTGGGTCCAAGGACAGACAGGAGCAAATCTGGGCAGGAGAGGGATGGAGAAAAGGGGTCTCTGCGCAGCCTCCTGCAGACAGCCCAGCCCTGCTGGGCACCGGGCGCTGTCCTCAGGCTCTGCACCAGCTGTGAGGGGTTTGGCCACAAGCCGTGCAGCAGCAGGGCAGTCCCTGTGCTGGGGGATCAGGGGAAAGCAGGAGCCTTCCCACCCCCAGCCCGCACACCCGGCTCTGCTCCTCGCTCCGTGTGTGGCCCTGGTGCAGCTACACCCACTCGCCCCTGCCCTCACCTTGTGCCCTGCGGGAAGCAGGCGCAGGGGGAATTTATCAAGTCTCTCCAACATGGCCCCAAATTGGAGACCACCACACTGAACCCAAGGGTTCCTGGGACCCCCCCAGCTGGGGGCAATGCCAGGAGATGGGGATGCTCCTCCCCAGGCATCTTGAAGGCAACAGCCGTGTGTGTGTGTGTGCCACACTCTCCTCAGGGCTCCCCCTGTAACCCCAAGGGGGGCTCTGAGCACCAAGGAGGGCACGAACCTTCTTTGCTCCCCAGGGCACAGCCCAGCAGGCTGCCCGGAGGAAGCAGCTTCCCAGGGAGCGGTGTCCCCTGGCCGGATGGCACCCAGGGGTGGCCGCGGGCTCCTTGTCCCCGCGGCCAGGCGTGCAGCGGGTGCAGGTAGCGCACCCCTCCCTGCCTCCCAGCCCCACAGCACAGGGTGCTGGAGCGGAGCCGGACAGGTACGCAGCACCTCGCCAGCAGCACAAGGTGCACAGCGGGGCCAGGATCCACCCAGCCCGTGCCGGAGGAGGAGGGGAGGAGGGTCCTTGGCAGACGAGGTGCTGTTTTAAAACCCACAGCTGAGCCGGCTCCGTGCCTGATCTCGGCACTTGTTCAGGCTACGGGCAAACAGCCCCAGGACCAAACACCGCCTCCAGACGCTTCCATTTGCCCCGTCTCCATTTGCACCGCTGCACCTCAGGGCTACTGGTGGTGAGGGGCTCGGAGCAGCCGCCCCATCCCGCGGCTCCTGCAGGCCCTGGGGACCGCTCGGTGCCGCTGGCACGTGTCCCAGCATGGAAAGGAAAATAAGGTTCGGATGTCACCTCCCCAGTCGGGAGAGGAAAATTCTTTCCAGCAAAACACGCTCTTAGTTCCTCGCTGAGCGTAACCGGCGCTGGGTTCCTCGTCCCCCCCAGATTTCCAGCCAAACAGGGAATTTTCCACAGACATCAAAGCACAACAAAGCAGTTTTGCCGGGATGGACACCGTGCCCTGCGCACCTGCCCGTGTGCCTCCTTGTTTTGGAAAGTGGCCGTGACCATGAGTGACCGTGCGGGGCACTGGGGGCTGCTGCCTCCCTCCTGCCTTCCCTATGCACTGTGGGGTGCAGGGGACCTGGGGGACATCCCCCGGGTGGGTGGCCCTAAAACCCTGTTGTCTGAGTGAGCTCGTGACTCCCAGATGCTCCTACAGTGACTCACATTTGGGGGTTTGGCACGCTGAATCTGCTCCAGTTTATCCAAATGGGGTCGGATGGGCATGGCGACTTGGGGCACACCGGGGGACACTGTGGGGCTCCATCCGTGCCCCACTCAGCCTTCGGTGGGGTTTTGCCTCCCCAAACCCCTCCGGGAGCAGCTTTAGCGGCGGCACCTCCCCGTTAGCCCAATCTGATGCACTTCAAAGCCGCCTGCCCCGGGGCCATTAGTGTCAGGCAGGGGGACATGCGGCCGGGGGGGCGGCAGGCGACGCCTCCGGGAATTGGGATTTCCAAAAAATGGGCTCGTTTGCGGGAATGCCGAGGCTGCTGATGCCCTGCACTTGAGGCATCAATGGGCAGATTAAGGGGCCGCTCAAGCGGCCTGGGAACCTTTTTGTCTGCGGCCAGGTCTGCTTCCACCGAGGGTGATTTGGGGATTCTCCTCCCTCCCAGTCCACAATTGCAGGGTCATTTGCATCTAAAATGGGAGCCGGGCCCTTTAGCAGCTTGTCTGCGCCTGATAGCCCGGCCCGGCAGCCTGCTCGGGGGAGCAGCGGGCACTAAACCCGCTAACGCAATCAGCGGGGCCGGGGGGGGGAGGTGGGCTCTGCACATCAAAGGTCCTGGGCTCCTTTATAGCAGCCTCCCGGCCCCAAACCTCCCCTCGGCCACCGCCCAGGTGGCGGTGACATCCAGGGGGCGGCAGCTCCTGGGGGCCGAGAGGTCCTCACCCTATAGATGCCCACAGCCTGCGGGGATGGAGCACCCACACCCGCCGTAATTAATGTGCGGGGTTAATAACCGCATCCGAAATAGAACTGGCCGGGGCAGTGCTGCCCCACATTCCCCACAACAGGGAGTGACACCGTGCGAGGTGTCCCCAGGGAAAGGACCAGTGCCCCGGTGCCACGTACCGGCAGGGACAGCCATGTAACGGGGTGCTGGGCTGGGCTGGACGGCATGGCCGGCATGCCATGGTGGCCAGGCTGTGGCTGCTGCACCCCCAAGGCATGCTCAGGGATCAGCCAGCATCTTCTCCTCTCCAGAAAGTGCGTTCCTCCTTGCTCATCTTCTCTGCACCCCTCCAGGGCCTCTCTGAGCACCAAGCGCGGAGAGGAAGGACACTGCCCTGTGGCCTGAGTTCCCATCACGCCACACCCGTGAGCAGGACAGAGCTGAGCCACATCCACATCCTGAGCCGGGTGCCCTCACACCACGGGGTGGTGGCCCTGCAGACCCTAGACCCTCGTTGGGTCACCATATAACCCTTGCCATAGGCTGTGGATGGAGACCAGCCCCTACCTGGACAGCCTCCAGGTTCCAGCTCTCCCGATGCCCACCTGCAGCTGTGTCCCAGCTCGGCTGTAGGCACAGCTCGGTGTCCCACCGGGGCACCTATGGGTGGCACAGGGGTGCTGGCTGCTCTGTCTCGGCGCCATCCAGGGCGCTGGCCCGCGGCGCCCGGCCGGCAGTCGCCTCTCACGGCAAACACAGCTGCTGCCCCATCCCCATTCATCCCTCTGCGTGCCTGTTGTCATACGGCACCGGTGTGTACACAGCCTGTGGGAATGCACAGCGCTCCCAGAGCGTGCGGGGGGACCCAGCACCCCTCAGCCTCCTGCAGGGAGCAGGGTGGGGGAAAGCGAGCGCCCCGTGCTGCCTGATCTGGCGTCCTGGGGATGGATCTGGGCTCTTGCCATGGCCAGGAGACCCCGCACGCTGGGGAAGGAGCCCTTAGGGTCGGCATTTTGTGACTGCTGGGTGCTGCCCCATGCAAACGATGGGCACAGCGGGATGCTGGGCAGCCAGGACAGTCCCACCCCAGCAGGGAAAGCTGGTGGTGACTCACAGCCATCGCCGTCCCTGCCTGCTGGGCAGCTCCTCCCGCACCCCAGCCCCAGCTCCTGACAGCCCCCACGCTCTCCCCATGGCTGTGATGGGGACAGCTGGGGGACCTGGGGATGGAGGGACCCCATGCCCTGCAGGAGAGGCCATGCTGCTCCTTGAGATGTTCCCATGCCCTGGCTTGGTGGTGTCTTGGATAGGGGGCAAGAGAAAATGCTCCTCTTTGCCCCCCAGTACGCACCCCAGTTCTCCCCATCCTCCTCGCAGCTCCTGGGGCTGCGTGCATCCTGTGGGAAGGACGTGGGCAGCAGGTGCATGCAGCTGGGGTTGGAAATCCCATGGGGATGCGCCCGGGTGGCCAGCCCCATTTGCAGTGCCAAGCACAGTGATGGGACGTGTCCTTAAAGGACAGCTCCCTTGGTCCCATCACAAGGATGCTCGTCCCCAGCCTGCGAGGGGGTGGGCGTCACGCGCTGTGGTGGGGAGTGAATGTCTGCTCCGGGGGTTCCCACACAGTGACAATTGCCAGGGAATCACTCGTCCAGAGAGGGGACACCTCAGTAAACCTGGGCAGGGAGATGCGGGGCTGCAAACCCCACAGGGTGGCTGCAGGGATCCTAAAAGCAAATGCAAGGGAGCAGCGAGCAGGGGACTCCCCAGCTGCAGGCTTGGGGCTGGCAGGGCTTGCGTTTTGGGGGGGTTCCTCCTGGGGTTGGGTACAGCGAGGGGCAGAACAGAGGGAT
The DNA here is from genome assembly GCA_011075105.1 of Heteronetta atricapilla. Taxonomy (NCBI): domain Eukaryota; kingdom Metazoa; phylum Chordata; class Aves; order Anseriformes; family Anatidae; genus Heteronetta; species Heteronetta atricapilla. The sequence continues at coordinate 21,325,973 of CM021738.1, read as the reverse complement.
CAAAGGGGAGGGCTGAGAAGAGCCGCTCGTGAGCTGCGGGTCATTATCTGTCATTAACATCTGTAATCTCCCGGAGAGCAAACTGAGATTTACAGCCTGTTATTAGGCTGTTACTCAACCTGTTGTGCAACAGCTCAAGTTAAAAAAAAAAAAAAAAAGAAGAAATAGAAGAAAAAAAAAAAAGAATGTGATTAATAGCCCGCTAATAAGGGGGAAATCTCTCGTGTTTAATTCAAACAGACTCTGCCAGGAAGGCTTGGGCTCACAGCCCAGCTTCCCAGGCTGGATGCTGGGGTGCCCCTCGGCCCCCTACCACATGATGCAGCCCCGGGTGGGGGCTATGGGCTGCAGCTCCCCCTTGGCAATCCCGAGTTCCTGGGACCCCGAGGCTTTGGGTGCCTCTGCTGCCCCCTCCCCGAGCTGGCTCCAGGCCAAGGGGGGTCCCAGCAGCCCCCGGCCGTCCCCCACGGTCAGTGCATGGAAGATGGGGAAACTCTGAGTCAGCGCCGTGCTTATCCCAGCGCCTCACCTCTCGTTTCGCAGTGACTCGCACCTGACTCACGTTGACCCCGCAGCTTCCTGCGCTCCTGGCTTTCACTGCTCGCGGTGGGCAGGGCGCGGGGTGCCTGCACCCCTGCCGCGGTTTCACCTCGCAGCCCTCGCCCCCATTTCCAGGCATCTGAACCAGAAGGGGAGCCGGGGCTCCGCCACAAGCCGGAGCCTCTGTCCCCTCATTTTTCACCTCTCCGAGTTCCCTCTTGGTAGGTAAGGAGCAAGCAGGCAAGCATCGCACGATTACTGCCCCCACACCACCCCATCCGAAGCCCCATGGGGAAGAGAGGATGCCAACAGACCCCTTCTGTTTTGCAGCCTGGATTTGGCCTCTGCTGGTGACCCTGTTGCTGCCTTTAAGCAGCCTGTTTTGGCCCCGGTGACTGGAGGCCGTGGATAATTGGATTGCAGCTGCCCCGCTGCCGCCTCTGCTGCCACCCCGGGTCCTGCCCCATGCTCCTGGGACATTCCAGGAAAGACGCAGGCTGGGACCCACCTTTCTGCAGCCTTTTGCTCTCCACGAAGCATTAAATCCCTTGGCTGTTTCTTTTAGGGCGCATGCGGACCCTGCCCAGAGGGACTCACAAGCTCTGCCCAGGTGCTCTCACTGCACGAGAGGGGGGCTGCCTGGAGCTGCCTGGAGCTGCTCCTGGGGGTCTTCTCCATCCGTGGCTGAAGACAATATTGCCTGTGGATGTTGGTGCTCCGGGTCCTCCCAGGAACAGCTGGGCCATCCCATGCCCATCCTAGGGCAGCTGAAAGCAGGGAAATGGCTTGTGTCACCTCCAGATGACAGCGTGGGATTGGGAGGTCCCTGGGCAGCTTCCTCCAGCAGCATGAGGGAGTAAAGGTACCCAGGGATGGCTGAGGCTGGGGGCCTGGAGGCTGGTGGGGATGTGCGGAGCTCTGGGGTACTTTGGCACATCCCAGAGCTGGGATCTCCTCTCCAAAAAGAGGCTTTGGTTCACCCTGGCCAGCCCTGGGGTCCGCCGATGGAGCTGCCACCACCACACCATGCGCACCCAGGGGCTGAGCCTGCAGCCCCCCAGTCCCCAAAAGCCAAAGCAGGCGGGCGGCCCCTCTGCCGCTCACTTGCTCAACGCTGCGGAGGAGGGCGAGCTCAACCCGTCCCGGCGACCCACGCACTTAATTAGGGCCTTGTGGCGCCTCGTCAGCAGGGCGCACTCGCTGCCCCGCCGAGCATCGCTGCGCGGCCGGGCGCACGCGGCGCTGGAGCCGCACGGCGCTGGCAGGCCTGGCCCTGCCCGCCGCTCACGTGGCCCCGGCAGCCCGGCTGCATTTTCCACATTCCTCCCACCCCTGAGTCACCGGGACATCCCCTGCCAAAGCCTTCACCCCAGCCCGGGCCGTGCCAGCGGCCCCGCATGGCTCCGTGCAGGGTGGCATCCCCCACTGCCGGGGAAGCCTCAGGTTGGGGTGGAATTCCTGCTGCCTGTGCCCACAGCCATGCGGTGAGGGCCCCCAGCACAGCCACACCGAGCACCCAGGACCCTGCAGGGCGCTCATTTCGCCCCGAGCAGCCTGGGGATGGGGTTTGCATCCTCCGCCACCGGCGCTGCATGCAGCTTTGCTAACCTCCTGCCCGCTTCCTGCCTTGGCTCCCGGCACCCAACTCTTTCGAAGAGCATGGCGGTGCTGCCAGCAACCTCACCCTGCCAGGAGCCCGCCTGGCCCCTGCTCGGGGCCACCTGCGCTGCCTCGCGTCCCCACCAGGCACACCGGGAACCTCAGCCCCCCAGCACCGGGTGTTGGCAGAAGCGGCCGTGACCGTGCATGGCCCCAAAGATGGGCTGTGGAGCGAGGGGGACTTGGTGCCTGGTGGGGGTCTCAGGGAGCTGGGGGTGCTCCCAGCCTCCTGCCTCCTGTGCACGCATGTGAGGCGTGCAGGCGTGTGCATGGAAGGAACACGGGGGGATGCACATGTGTGCACAGGGGCGCACCGTGCGAGGTGCCCGTGCTGTCTCAGCATGCCCACCTGCGCCGGGTGCGTGCAGGGACAAGTGTCACCGGCACAGTGAGTGCCACCAACTCCCCCCGCAGCAGCTGGCGGGCTCTCGTGCGAGCAGGTGGCTTGGGTGCAGCCCCGAGTCGTTCCTGGTGCCTCTCCCAGGAGCGGTGGCCCGAAGCCGTGACACAGGGGCCGGGTTGCCTTTTTTTTCCGGCTGTTTCCCAGCCTGTCAGGCCAGTCGTGTTGGGTCTTGCTGCGATTTCCCGGATGGCTGCTTGGCACCTGCCTCTTCCCCATCCGGATGGGCAAGTTCCTGGAGCACCGTGCTGGGGCGACGCATCACCTCGGCCCCTGCCCCGCTCCCCGGCCCCATGCTCTGGTTCCTGCATCCCACCCTGGTACCCGGGCTGCGCTCCCCATCACGGCACGGTGCCACGGCTGGGGGGATGCTGGGCAGGCAGCGGTGAAACGGGGCTGTGAGCGGGGGCCCTGGGCAAGCTCTGAGTCACGGCAGGGCCAGGAGGTGTGGGGAGAAACCCGCTGCTGCTCCGTGGGGTGGTTGGGGCAGCCCGACTGGCTCGGCGAGTCAGGCCCAGGCGGGCAGCACGGGCGCCGTTTGCTCACCACCGCAGCTGGAGGACGTGCCAGCAGGATCGGTGCTGCCCTGGGATGGGCATCACCAAGTGCTGGAGCCCCGGAGTGGAGCCCACCGGGTGGGCAGGGGCTGCCCGGGGCTGGGAGTTGGGCTGGGGTGGCTGCAGGTAAGCTGGGCTGCACGGGGATGCTTGGCCTCGAGGGGATGCCGGGCTTTTGGCCAACTTCATGCTGCTCATGGATAAACCTGTCCCTGACCCTTGGCATCACACAGGGGCTGGGGCTGTGTTTTTGAGCACAGGTGGCTGCACAGGAGCCTGTTTGCAGTGCTGAGCCCTGTCCCTGTGCTGCCCAGGGCAGCTCAGGCCGTGCCACCACTCCTGCCCCGGCAGCGGGACAGCTCACGTCCCACTCGCCCTCTGCTCCTCCTCCTCCAGATGGGGAAACCGAGGCAGAGCACGTGGCGGAAGAAACCTGCTGGGTGAAGGCCAGGAGAAGCCGCAGGCGCCGAGCCAGCAGCCCTGCCCAGCCCGCGCGGGCTCAGAGCATCCTGTGCGGAGAGCAGGAGGCCGGCTGAGCGCGGCGATGCCAGACCCCTTGCCGTGTCCCCAGCCGCCAGGCCAGCTGCCCTGGGGACATCCCCTCCCAGGCGGTGCCTCCCTGCCCTCCTCCTGGCCACCGCTGCCCCAGGGGGTCCTTGAGGATGGATCCTGGCCAGGAGGGATAGAGCCCCTCAGTGCCTGGAGGCTGTTCCCAGGTGAGCTGGGCTCTCCGGCCCTAATGACATCCCTCCCATCCCCGCCATGCCATGGGGTTAATGAGCCCGTGGCTCCTGCTGGGAAGGCCCTAGGAACTGCATCCCCCTGCGGCCGTAACCCTTCCCTGCCCGGGCTCCCCCAGCCTGCCCGGCACCCCCTTCTTGCCAGCACCAAGGGGGTGGGCACGCACCCTTCATAGGGACCAAGATAGGGGCTGATGCTGAGCCCAGGTGCCTTGGGGGAGCCAGGATGGGATGGATCCCAGACCAGCAGCCTCTGCCCAAGGACATCCCTCTCCCCCCATGCTGCGGGGTGACCCCACAGCTCCGCTCCCCACATCACCCAGTCCCAGAGCGTGGCACAAAGGTCCCAACAAGCCCACAGTGTCCCTGCTGTCCCCAGTTTTGTCCCCACTGTCCTCACCCCAGTGAGCTGCACTCGCCCGGGGCCAGCCATAGAGCAGCCCCCTCCCCAGCCTGTGGGGCTCTAATGGGATCCCCTGCTGTTCCCCTTTGTGGGGGCTGAATGAGAGGGGCTGGCTGAGCAGGGGCTGTGCGATTAGCGGGGCAGGGGGCGGCTCTGGGCACAGGTAATGACAGGCACTTATCCCCCAGGCTCCTGTCCCCAACAGAGGCAGGTGGGGCTAACACCTGGGGCTAACAGCGGGTACCAAAGGGCTGAGCTCAGCACCACGCCGTTCCCACCCCCCCCATGGTGCTGTGCTAAGGGGATGCCTCGGCCCAGCCCCACCAGCGGGGACAGGCCCAGCATTGTCCCTGGGCAGGAAAGCCATCCGGCCACCAGGTCCCACCGTGGGACACCGTGTTCCTGCAGTGCCCAGCACAGGACAGGAGCCTGGGCAGCGGGATCCAGCCTGCATCAGCCCCTGGCAGAGCAGCACGGGGCACGGAGACACAGGGGCCAGTTGCCCCCCAACCTGCTCACCCAGCTGCAAGCAGTGGCAGGGGGTGCACGTTACCTGGCAGCCCTGGGGACACGTTTCAGCTCAGACATGCTTCGGTCCAGCCAGGTCCTGAGCCTCGAGGGTGCAGCCCGTGTGCCCCAGCCCATCATCGCTGCGTCAGGGCTGCGTGGCAGGCCCTGGCACAAGCAGTGTCTTTGCTGAGCACCTCTCCTGAGCTGGCATCTCCCAGGGGATGTGGTGCGCTCCTGTTGGTGTTCTGGGGCCAGCGAAGGAGACAAGTGGTGCTCAGTGGGGACACGTGTCACCCCCCAGCATCCTGCCCTGCTAGCTCTGCGCCACGAGCAGCCCCACACCTGAGGCTGGGGTCAGCAGGGGGGGGCTTTCTCCACCTCAGCCAGGTCCCCCCATGCCTGTCACCGCTGTCCTCTGCCTCCCCGGGGAACAGATGTGTTTGTGAGGACAACGGTGCCAGGACACTGTGCGTGGTCCTGTCCCCGCTGTGGCCACCCGCTTCTGCCGGTCCCCGTGTCACCCTGCAGTCCTGCCCCACACAAACATTCCCTCACTCCCGTCCACAGTAAATATTGTTGCAGGGCAAACAGTGAATCAGCCCCCTTTGTTCGAGTGCTGCTGGCAGCCCCGTCTTGTTCAACTGCTGTTTAATGACCCTCCAGTTGTGTACCTTGGAGCTACTCATTAACCCCGGGCTGCAGATGGCGAGGAGGACAGCACCGAGCCAGCCAGGAACGATTTGCCAGCGTTGGGGACCGGCTTTAGGCAAATTCTGGTGACCTTTTACCAGGTGCTGACATGCCGGCGGTTTTCCTTCACACCTCTGCAAGGTGCAGCCGACCTGCTGCCTGCCCGCTGCGGCACGGCTCTGCGGGGTGCTGCCCAAGGCAGCGTCCCCATCACAGCATCCCCTCCTGCTCAGCCCGGGCTCACGGGCCCGGAAAGGAGCTGTGGGCTCTCGTGGAAGGATGCTGGGGCTCCACGTGTGGCACAAGGATTGGAGAGGAGGCAGGCTGGGAAATGAGCAACAGGAGACCCCAAAATGTGCGTGGGCAGCCTGGGAAGGGCTGGGAGAGCAGGGGTGCAGGTGGGGGGTGTGGAGCTGCTGCCGGCCCCGTTACCTGCCACGGGCTGCCTCGAGGCTGCGCATCCTCCTGCAGCACCGTGGGGCAGCCCCTGCCCCGGGCTGGTTCTCACCTCGCGCTCATGTGGCCCTGGCTCCACCCCAGGGGCACAGCTTCCACCCCACATTGTGCTCTGGCTCCTCCTCCTGTTGTGGTCCTGGCCCTGCCCCGCATTTTGGCCCTGCCCCACGTTGGCCCTACTATCCCCAGGGGGCAGCCCCACTGCAGCCAGGGGTGTCCCCACGCTCCAACTCCAGGGCTGGGCCAGCGGTGCCTCCGGGTCCCCAGGGCCACCAGGGTGGTGGCACAGGTCCCCAAGGGTGGCAGTGCCATGGGGTCCTTGGGGCTGGGCACTGCACCAGAGCAGCTACAGCAGGTACCAGGGTGCCAACCCCACGTGCCCCTGTCCCCAAGAAAACCCAGGCGAGCAGCACACCTCCTGCTCCCCTCCACCAAACAGCCAGAGCCAACAGCTCATGGTCTTCCCCATGAGAGCCCGGTGGGATCGGGGCAGGGCCGTGGTGTGGGGCAGGGCCGTGGTGTGGAGCAGGACCCTGTTCCATGTCCCTGTCAGGCCCTGCAGGACGCGGCCATGCTGCCAGCAGAGGGGACAGCCCAGGGAGGACAGCGGTGACGGCACAGGGTGCCCGGCACGCTGGAGCAAGGCCTCCAGGAAGACCCTGATAAGCATCTAGCCTCTGTGTTTATTTACAGCCGAGGATATTTATACCACAAAGTCCTTTAAATTTAGCTGGGGACACACCCAGCGCCATCCAGACCTGGTGGCCGGGGCTCCCGCACATCACCGTGGGCACGGGGCGCTCACCGGCCGTGCCCCAGGACCGCTGCGCACGGTAGGGTGCGAGGCTCAGCGGGATGCTGGCACTCGGGGAGGGCAGGATGAGGCCAGCACACGGCGGGACAGGGCTCCCTGGGGCAGGGGGGACACCGGTGCCACCAGGGCTGGGATAGGGGACTCCGGGTCCGCGTCTCCCCTACTCCAACCCACCCATGGACAAGCTTTGTGCCCCCCTCCAGCTGCTCATCCTGGGGGTGATGCAGTGTGGAACGAGGCCGTGCCGTGCCGAGCCGTGCCGGAGCATCCCCGCCCCGCTCCCGTCCCGCCCGGTGTCTGCCTCCCTCTGCTGGACGCGGCTCCGGGTGCGCCCCTGGCTGGATGGAGGTGGCACCGCCGTGACACCGCCCCGCTGGGCTCATCGAGTGGCTTTCTCGTCCCCAAAGGGACCCAGAAGGTTTGGACGGGTGAAGTCTGGTTCCCACAAGGCAGAGGCAGTGGGCTTCAGGATCCCCATCCTTTCTGGTTACCCAGAGCCCATCCCAGCCTTCCCCATTTCTCTAGGAGAGATGTGACACTCAGCAGCCCGTGACATCCCAGGCATCCCCGTGTCCTCCCATGGAGATCCTGCCCCTCATCCCTCCCTGTGACCAAGCCTTCCACCTCCTTCTTGCCTTAAAACCCCTGCCTCCCCATCCCAAAACCTCCTAACTGATGCTGGCCAGCCTGAAGGGGGGCTGCATGCCCGTCACTCCAGGACCCTGCCCCATGCATCCCAGTGCTCCCATGGCCTGGGCCACCCCTTCCAGCTGCCCCCTCTGTCCCCTGCTTCCCTTACTGCTGCCAAGTCACATTAGGAGCCATGAGGCTGATCAGCAGGTCAGGACAGGGTGTGTGTCCTGGGGACAGCACAGCCTGGATGGATGCTTGTCCCTGGGCACGATGCGGAGGTGCCCCAGAGCTCATCTGCATGCGGGCAGGGATCTTTGTTTTTTATCTGCTGTGACTGGCCCTGGAGGGAGAAAAAAAGCCAGCTCTCCCCAGGGACACGGGGCACGCTGGGATGAGCAGTGCCCAGCCGCTGGGGGAACAACAACAGCACCCAGCTGAGCCACGCACAGCACCCCAGCGCCCATGCTGCCTCACGGGGCACCCCAGCAGGAGACAACCTTAGCCCCAGCAGCAGCAGCAAGAGCCGGATCCCCCCCAAAAAAAGCCCTGGAAGCACAGCTGATGGCAGGGGTCTGGGGACAAAACCCTACACACCGCTGTGACAAACCTCCCGGCTCTCCAGGGATGCAGTGAGGGCAGAGGGCACCCAGGCCGTGCTGTCCCCGCGGGGTGCGGGCTGGTGGGTGCCGCAGGAGCCGGGCAGCAGCCGGCTCCCCCCAGCAGCTCTGCCGAGGGTGCAGTGAGCGGTAAGTGTCCGCAGAGGGAGCCCGGCTCCTTCGCAGCCTCCCGGCACCCTGGGGACAGCAGGGCACCCGGCCCCACGTCCTCCTGCCCCGGCTCCCCTGGCCCCGCTGTGTGCCCCCCCCAGGAGCTGGGAAGCCCACGGTGCACAGGACAGGACCTCTGACCTGTGCGCAGCACATCGAGCAAAGCCTGGCCGTGGGAAGGGTTATCCCATCTTGGTCATTTGGTCTGTTATGACAATTTCTTAGAAGAAAAAAATAAAATAAATAAAAGCCAGTTCATTATTTCTACCGTCAAAGGGAAAGGAGGCTCAGATGAGAACTGCTTTTGGACAGAGGCATGGATCTGTACATGGTGGGCACCGAGTGGGAGCTCCCCACAGACACCAGGGCTTGTCCCACGGCCAAGGGAAAACCACAGCACGGGTCTGAGCCTGCACAGGGCCAACTGTTGCGCAGGTCTCTAGCTCCACAGCACAGGAGGGTGTCCTGGCCAGGACCACGCCAGCACCCTCGCTGCAGTGGGGCCATCAGAGCCACCAGGGGCTGCCGTCACCGCTCGGTGCCATGCTCCAGCCCTGGGCACACTCGGCCAAATTCCCCACAGGGAATTTCAGCACGGGTCAGAGGCGTGATGTGGCGGAGGGGCTGTGTGGCTGTTTGCTCCATGTGCGTGCCCCATGGGGAACCGAAAGCCCTGTGTCACGCAGGATGGAGCACGCGGGGCCAGCAGGGCGGGCAGCGCCGCGTTCCTCCTCGCTGCCTCGAGGTGCAGAGGAGACGGGGCTGGGAACCATCCCCAGGGACCTGCATCTGCAGCTGTGCCAGGCTGGTGAATCCTCGGCTCGTGCTCCCTACCCCCGTGCGCCCAAGGGATGCTTCTTCCTCTGCCCCTCGTGTTTCCTCTGGGAAAATTGCCCCTTTGCCAGGCTGGACAAGGGGAGGTGGCAGAGAGACATGAGCCTGCTCCCTGCATGCTGCTGGCTGGTGGCATGGTGAGGATGGGGACAGGGACAGCTCTCCCCATCTGGAGGCACAGGGGGACATGGTCCTGGGGGTGGTGCTCATCCCAGCCTGGGGTGCCCCATAGCCAGCAGCCTGTGGGAGGTGGGCTGAGCGCTGCAGCGGGGTGGCAGCTGCCTCCAGCTGCTCCAGGTTACAGGACACTGTCATGGGAGAGCTGCCTGCAGCCAGGCAGAGCGGGGAGTGGGGACAGCTATTTTGGGCAGCCCAAGGAGCCCCAGCTGTCGTGCTCATTGCAGCACAGAGCCCGGGCTGCAGCAGGACCCGAGTGCTGCCCTGGGTAGCGTTAGGGGAGGTGCACACTTCCCACGGGGTCCCCAGCACCCTGCTGCACCCTGCACCCAGCAAACATCTCCAGGGTAAGGCAGAGCCGATGTGGCAGTGCTCAGCCCATCCAAGTGGCTCTGTTCCTCCCAGCCGTGTGCGACCAGAGCACGAGGAGGAACAACAGCCTCAGGACCTGCAGCCAAAGCATTAGCTCCCAGCAATGCAGCTCTTGTGTGTGCCCGGGGCTGTCCCCGCTGGGTGCACGTGTCCGCGGTGTGAAACACAAGCCGGGCGCTGCGTGCTGCCAAGGCGGCCGGCGGGGAGGGCAGCGTGGGGCAGCACAGGGGGACGGCGCCTTCCCTCGCAGCCACCAGCCCAAGGATGCCGCGGGGATTTTCCCACCCAGCTCCCTGCCTGTGGGGCTGGGCTGGACCCTCCGCAAAGGGTATTTTTCCAGGTCAGCAGCAGGTAGCCGAGTGGAAAGTCCCCGGGAGCTGCGGCTGAGCCGCTGGCGACGCAGCCGGCGTCGGCTCCCCGCAGCCGGGAGCAGCGGTGCCCGCTGTGCCTCCTCCCAGCCCCGGCAGCGCTCGCCTGCCCTGGCGCTCGTCCAGACCGCAGGACTTGGCCGAATCCTGCAGCCCGAGGGGGTGAGTTGCTGGCAAAGCCTGGGGCAGGGCAGAGGAAGGGCCGGGGGAGCTGAGCCCGGGGCTGGGCGCGGGGCAGCTCTCCGCGCAGTGGGGACACGGGGCTGGGTGTGAGGGAGCGCCGGGGCAGGAGGGTGGCACTGTCCCCACGGCGCTGCAAACATGCCAGGTCCTCATCGTGAGCGTTCCCACCAGGTGGCTTCAAGCTGTTGGCAGACTAGGAACAATTTTGGGTGCTTTCCACCAGCCCTGATACCATCGCCACAGCCGTAGGGCAGATGACGTGCCGTCAGGGGCCAGTTCCTCTTCCCCACGTGCTGGGCGGAATGGGGAGAGCGCAAGGGAGAAAAAACAAAAGATGAGCCAGCAGAAAGGGCAAGGCACGAGGAGGAGGGTCTTTCCTGGAGCTTCCCCTGCCCCTCTGGCAGGGTCCTTCCTGATAACGCATCCCCCTGCCAGCCCAGTCCCCCTCCTGGGTCCAGCAGGGAGATGGGGGACCGGGATGAGAGCGTGGGGTCCCCCAGTCCCCACTGGTCCCCAGCTCCGAGCGCTGAGGGATTGCCACGGCCTTGTGGAAACCTCCAGCGCTCGCTGCCTTTTGGGCCGTCCCATCCCTGCCTCAGGTGCTGGGAGCTGGCATTTCCTCCCCACCCTTCACCCCTCTGGCTCCCTGCCCGCGTTTGCCTGCAGTTTCCCAGGAAACAGCACCCATGGAGATGGGCGAGGAGAGGAGAAGAAAGGAGAGGGGAGGGGAGAAGGGAGGAGAGGAGGGGAGAAGAGAGGACAGGACAGGACAGGACAGGACAGGACAGGACAGGACAGGACAGGAGCCCCCTGCAGGGATCCCATGGTCCACGTGTGGGTCACCACCAGCCTCACAGATCTGAGGCCAGGGACGGGGGGTTGCGGTGTCACCCTCACCACCTCGTGGGGACTTTGGGGATGCTGTGACGCCGGCTAGCCCAGAGGATGGGTGGCAAGGTGGGAGAGAGATGGGTGCCCCAGGGGAGGGAGGCATGGGGGTGATTCCAACCAGATGGAGAGAGATGGGTGAAGGGGTGGTGGGAACAGCTTGGTGCTTGCACCCGTCCCACATCCCTCTGCCACCGCAGCCTTGTACCCCAGGGACTGCCCCTGGCTGACGGCTGCAGGGCCCCTTATTGTCTTTGTAGAAGTCAGGATGTCAGAGAGCACAGAGGAGGTGCTCAGAAAGGGAGCGAGACCCGAAGGAGCCCTGAGGGTTGGAGCACGGAGACCTCCAGTCCCCGTGGGGCTGGCACAGCCCATCCCGCCTGGTGTGCCTCAAACCCCGTCCTTGCATTTGGTCTGTGCAAGGATTCAGAAGCTGGCTGCCGGAGCTCTGGAGCCAGCACTGCCTGCATAAAGCTGTGCTGGGGTTGAAAGCATGAGCTTCATCCCTGGGAATCCACCCCTGCGGCAGGTCTGCAGCTCCACGGCAGGCAGCTCCTCTCCCAGCGCCAGGCCCTGGGGCAGGGGCGCGGGCTGCAGCCTGGCTCCATGCGGGACGCCGGGGCCGGGATGCTGCGTTTGGGATGCGGGATGCCAGACGTGGGATGCTGCATGTGGGCTTCAGGGCGGGGTGTGAAGCTCTGCAGGGCCGGGAGCGAGGTGCTAGTGGGCTCCCCGGGCTCTGGAGCAGAGCAAACATGAGCAGGCGCCGCAAGAGTGTGGGAGGACCTGAGCACCCGCGAGTTTCGCTGCCACCTTCCCCTTCCTGCTGGGGGTGTCATGGCTCTGCCTCTGCTGCACTTGCAAAACAAAAGCAGTGATGAAGTGAGCGTGCTGCCACCATCTCCCCATCCTTGTAGCCCAGCACAGGCCTGAAGTAGCCACCAGACACCCTGAGACTCCCACCCCACTGCTGCTCCCCGCCCCCCCCCCCCCCCCCGCTGCCATCCCACGCAGAGGATTTCCTTCAGCAGGATGTGACCCGTGGGGACACCGCGGTGCAGAGGTACAGGATGCTCCCCGACATAGCTGGGGCATGGGGAGGGGCAGCCCGGGGGGTGCAGAGGCAGAAGGGAGCACCCCAATGGGGTGGGGACAGGGACACGGGGTGGTGGGCACGGCTGTGCTGTCGGTGTGCTCGGGGAGACGGTTTTGGGGTGAAGGGGGAACCACGCTCCCTGCGGTTGACTTGGGGCCTGGCGAAACGGGACTGATGCAGGCAGCAGGGCAGGGTGCTGGGGGTGCAGGCACCCGTCCCAGCACGCCGGGAGCCCGGCAGGGAGAGGAGGGAAGGGGAGGCCTCGGCAAGGGGCCAGGCGAGGGGCGGCCCCAGGCGCACCCGTCATGCCTTACTGGAAACATCTGGCAGGGCTGCGGGGGCGAGCGCTGGCTGCTCACGCATGTGCACACACGCACACGGGCGCAGGACCCACGGGCAGAGGCTTGTCTGTGGGTATGGGTGCGCGCTCACGTGCCTCTGCGCACGCGTGCCCGTACATGCGTGCTCATACGTGCGGGCTCGGAGGTTTGCATACGTGTGTGGGAGCACACGCGTGGCTGTGGGTACGGACATGCGTGCTGACGTGTGCGCACACATGTGTAAGTAGACATGTGCAGACGTGTGTACACGTGCACACACAACCACTTGCTGCAGCACACACGTGCATGGACACGCACGCAGCAGCCACACGTATGTGCACACATGCACACTCCTGGACCGCGGTCACGCTCATTGCACGCATCCTGGCCAGATCCTGCGGCCATCCCCTTGTGGTGCTGTGCCCTGGCAGCACATGAGCACGCTGTGCACGCTGTGTGTGGCATTCCCTGTGCGTGTGCAAATCCGTGTGTGCGCCTGGCTGTGACCGCACAGCCCACACATGCCCAGGGCCTGCGTGAGCCTGCACGGGGCGTGGGTGCCCAGGAGCCTGCGGGCTGTGTGCACGCATGTGCATGCATGTGGGTGTGTGTGCATGTGTGTGGATGTATGTGGGCATGTGTGCATGTGTGTGGGTGTGTGTACACGCGTGTGGATGTGTGTGGGCTGCATGTGCACACGTGTGGGTGTGTGTGCATGCGTGCGGATGCATGTGGATGCGTGTGGGCTGCATGTGGATGCTTGCACACGCGTGTGCATGCATGTGCATGTATGTGCACGCGTGTGCATGCGTGTGCACGCTCCCACGCGTGCCCGGCGTGCCCTCCCGCTGCGTGGGCTGCGGGGACGCGGGTGCCGCGGGTTCTCCGGTGCCCCCGGTGCCGGTACCGGAGCGGGGCGCTGGGGAGCTCGGCGGCGCGGGAGGCGGAGCGCGGCGGCGGGGGCGAGAGGCGGTGCCAGCCCCCACCGACCTCCAAACTTTCATTAACTCGCCAGCACCGGCGGTGGCGGCACGGCACCGGGCCTGGAGCTCACCGCTACCGGCGGCGGCCCGGGGTAGCGGCGCCACCGGGGACCCGCTCGGAGCTGCGGGAGGGGCCTGGGGTGGCGGCATGGGCACGGTAAGGGCGAGCACCTCCACCGGCTGCCCGGCTCGGCTCGGCACCGGGGAGGGAGCACCGGGAAGGGGACACGGGGGAGGGGACACCGGGGTGGTGGCGGTGGCGGCGGCGGGGGGGGATGCGCGGCTGCCGCATCTGTTGCGCTCCGGGCGCGGGGGCCGAGCGGGGCGGCCCGCTGCCGTGCCCGGCGATGGGGCCGGGGGCGGGGGGGCTCGGGGAGGCCCGGCCCGGTGCTTTGGAGGGGGGGCCGGCGGTAATTTTCCACGGGCATGTGCCGGGGCGGGGCGGCGGAGCAGCCACCACGTGGCGGCTGATGTAACCCGGGCCCCCCCCCGCCGCCGCCGCCGCCGCGCCGCACCGGGCGCATCGCGGGGATGGAGGGGGCGAAGCTGGGTTTGGCTCCCCGCGCCCCCCCGGTGTGCCCGCGGGGATGCTGGCGGAGGAGATGGCTCCGCAGGTGGCATCGGCCGTGCCGGGCACCCCCGGTGCCACATCCTGCCGGAGAGCACCCGCTGCCTCCTCCTCCTGGGCGCTGCCGTGCCGAGGTGTGGCACGGTGGCGGTGCCACCCGTCACCTGTCAGGGACGAGATGCCTCGAGCGGTCACGGCGTGCCGTGACACCAGGAGGGGCATCCCATAGTCCTGTGCCCGGATGCCCCAGGGGATGCTGCGGATTTGGGCATCCCTGGAGCCCTGCATCCTTCCTGGGCCTGTGCCTGGCTGGGTGCTCGCCTTTGTGCCGGGCAGGGAGCCTCAGCCAGCAGCTGCTGTGCACACGTGTGGCCTTATCGGTGCCTGGCAGACCCCTGGGGGAGCGGCGGGCCCTCCCGTGGGCGCTTTGCCCTCCCAGGACGGGCAGGTGACGAGTTCCCAGGCCAAATTCAGAGCCGTGGGGCGGGCAGCTTTCGGCTTCTTGGCAGTAGGTGTGTGGCGGGGAGTTGGTCTGGCCGCTGGCCCCACGCCTGCCCCCTCTGACAGGTTCCCGTGCCACACAAGGAGCAGGGCTTGTTGTCCTCCCCGTGCAGTGACGACACCTCGTCCCCCCCTGCAAACGCAGCCGCTCCCAGGGAGGGGCTTGGCAGTGGGACGCGGTATCTGCGGGCAGCAGCCTGCCTGTGCCGAGGGGCTGCAGCCGGGGCTGGGGGCTTGCCCCGTGTCCCCTGGCCTGCCCTTTATCTCCACCACCCACGCTCCCTCCCGATGCGTTTGGGGCCTCATGCCCCTCTGCTGATTGCTCCAGACCCACAGCAGCCTGGGGCGCTGGGCCTCCGTCGCGGACCCTTGGCTGGGGGCAGGGGTCCTCTCCCGGCCAGCGAGGGCACCAGGCGCTGCTGTGGGATCTGCAAACACCGCTGCTTGCACAGCCACGCGACCCGCTGTTTTGCAAGAGCCCCCATCCCTCCCGGGAGGGAGGAAGGTCAAGCCCAGGCGCCCCCCTGGCCCCAGCAGCACCAGGCTGGGGCAGGAGCAATGGTCGGGGGGGCCGCAGCCCCCTCCCGTGCCTGATGCAGCGGCACCTGGCTGCGGCTGAGCCCGCTGGCTCGGCCCCCCTGCGCCGCACGTGCACGCGATGCACCGGGGCAGAAGACAATCGTTTCCCATCTGTGTCCTCCGCGGCAGCTGAGCCCTGAGCTGGCCTCGCTCTGCGCCCAGTCCCGGTGCTGCCGCCCGCCGCGGCCACTTCGGCTCCAGCTCTTGCTGGGGGACACACGGGGCCCCCCGACGCCCACCCGCCGGGCGGCTGGGAGCCAGCTGCCCCCAAGGTCACCTGTCTGCAGCGGGTAAATCTTTAACTGCTTCTTGGGAAACACCTGGGAGCCACTGATCGTGGCCGTGCCGGGGGTTTCAGAGATGCTGGAGGGGGTGGGAGTGAGGAGGAGACCCTCAGCGGGACCCCAGGCTGCTCCCCCCTGCCCCGTGGCCAGGTATGGGGCAGCCACCAGCCTGGCACGTCCCCCTGCTGCCCAGATGGAGGGGGAGGCCTGGGGCGGGGACGTGCCCACCCCACCAGTCACGTCCCTCTTGGTTTCTCTGCCCAGCTCGCTCTGCCCGTGGATTGAAGCGTGCGGGTGCCAGTGCCGCAGCCAGCGCGACGGAGAGCCAGGGACCCCGCGGCGGGCAGCCGGGAACGCGCTCCAGCCTCCAGGGATGGCCGATAAGTGCAGCGAGGGGCTGCTGGTGAGTGCTGGGGCACGGGGACCGGGCTGACGCGAGGGAGCCGGATGCCGGGGCTCCAAACAGCCACCGGGATGTCCTGCCGGGGTTGTGCCCCCAGCATGGTGCCGGGGTGCCCCTTGATGGAGCCGCCAGCGGTCGCTCGCTCCCAGCCCGCTGCCCGCGAGGCTCCAGGCGTGGTGTCTCACCGCCTGCAGATGCTATCGCCCGGCTCAGGCACGCTGCCTGCTTTATCGCCCGCCCCAGCTCTCCAGGCGAAGGCGGGAAAGCCGTGCAGCTCCTCCACCTTTGCTGGGCACGGGTATCCCTTTGCGCCAGGTATGTGCTCCCGCAGTGGCAGGGGCAGGGGCTGTCACCCTCTGCGTCCACCCCTGCTGGCTCTCCCCGACAGCCGGAGCGATGGGGACAGGCAGAGGCTGGCACCAACCCCACAGCGCTGCGTTGTGGGGTGCGCTGCCCTCACCCCCTGCTTCAGTGCCCTGGCACAGGCGTGTGCGGTGTCCCCCTGGGAGGGCTGCGGTGGCCCCGTGCTGGTCACTGCTGTACCCTCGCACACGAGGGGTTTGGGAACCTGGAGCCCCGCTGCCCTGAGCAGCCTGTGTCCCGCAGGTGAGCGCAGGCTGGGCTGGGCTTCTGCCTTTTCCCCTGTAGGTGGGAACTGAGCTCCGGGGCTGACATGCTCATCCCCCTCCCCTTCCCGGGGGGCTTCCCGAAATAGCTGCACGCTCCAGCCAGAGGGCCTGGAGCCAGCACTTCCCTGGGAAGCCGGGAGCCAGGGGAGCGGTGTGCTCCAGCGGGCGTTTCCAGCACGTGCGTGCACGGCTCCCTCGCTGCCTGTCCCAGCGTGGCCCTGCTGGCCATGCCTGCGGCGGCCCCCGGCTCCCCTCCTGCCCGTGGCAGGGGTGGGAAGACAAATTTCCCCACGGTTGGGATCGGTGAGGTGCTGGGGACGTTGCCAAGCTCGGCTGGAGCTCTGCCATCCCCGTGCATGCCGTGTCCGTGCCTTTGCGTCTGCGTCATGTTTGCCACGAGCCCCGCGTGTCCGCACTGCCGCCGTCTCCTTGCCATGGCCGCAGCAGCGACTGCGGGGAGCCAGGCGCCCAGCGCCCACCTGCTCCTGGTCAATCTTTAACTCGCTTCTTGGAAGGCCCTGCCCAGCCCAACTTGGGGCTGGGGCGCACGGGGAGCTGGGGAGGAAGGGAAACCACGGGGGTCTGGCACCCTATGTGCCGGTAACCCCGTCCCGCAGCCCCCTGCTCCCCATTTGCAGGGCGAGGGGCACCCCGAGCAGGATGGGCGCAGGGCACAGCAGTGCTGGGAACTGGCAGGGAGCACGGCAGCATCCCTCGGGGGAGCATCCCTGCGCCAGGCCAGCTGCAGGAGCCCTGGGATGAGGTGTCCCGGGACAGGACCTTGGCTGCTGAGCTTTCTGGGTCATTGGGGAAGGCAGCTAATCTCCTTGGCCTGCCTCCAGCGCCGCGCAAACAGCCTGGCAAAGCGTGGCCCCTGCCCTGCCCTCTAATCCCTGCCAGCAGGTGCAGTTCCCAAGCCTGACCGAGGTCCCACGGCACAGTCCCTGTGCCTGCCGTCGTGGCCGGGAGGGTTCGTGGTGGAGCTTGGGGTGCCCGTTTTGGGATTTCCCTACCTGTGGGCTGGGGTCTGTGCCCTCCTGGTGCTACAGGAATGCCATGCATGTGGATGCCCGTGTAATTCTGTGCCTGCTGACTCCAAACCGCAGGCAGGAGGGGGGCTCGGTGCCCCTTCCCCTCCCAAACCCAGCAGAGGCCGTGGCTGCGGGTGCCCAGCGGGCGCTGTGATGCAGGGGAGCTCCAGGGGCTGGTTCAGTCCCTGTGTGGCCGAGCAGAGGGGATTTGACAGCCTCTCCCTGCCTGTCCTTTAAGGACATTTTGTTTTGTCCCCAGCAGCGTGCTTTGGGCTCCAGCCGTGCCAGCGGCTCCTGACTCCCAGCCTTGCTTTATTGGCACGGCCGGGCAGCGTTGGGCCGGGGGGGCGCATGGCTCAGGTGGGCTCCTGCCATCGCCCTTCCCAGCCTGGGCGGGCACCGCTGGCACCGTGCTCGCAGGGATTACAAAGCTGGGGGGGGCTGCCCTGTCCCAGACACCCCCAGCAGCGCAGTGCCGCCGGCCCCGGGCAGGGGGGCCAGCAGCACGAGCAGGAGCTGCGGAAGCGGCTCTTGGCTGCGGGAGCCCTTCCCGGAATAACAAGGGGCAGCGATGGGGGGGCCGGCGGGGGATTTTTCTGCCTGAGCGCTCCAGGAGAATCGCGTCCGCGCCGTGAGAATGGGGCCGGAGAGAGGCAGCCCCGGCGGGAAGCGCCCGGCTAGGGGATGGTGGCACCTGCTGGGTCCCCAGGCAGCGTCCCTGCCCTGGGTGCCCTGCGGCCCTGCTTGGGGACGGGGTGATGGGGGCTGTAGGGTCAGGAATGATGCTCCCAAAGCCAGAGCACACAGGGACGGGGGAGCTGGGAGAGCTCAGGGTCCTGTGCCTGGGGAAGGACATCTGGTGGTGGCGTGTTGGTGGCCCAAGCAAGGCGGTGCAGTGAGCCAGGCCGTGGGGGGATGCAAATGGGCACTTTGTAGGGTGTCAGGGCTGGAGGGCTTGGTGCCATCACCCTGTCCCTGCCACCGGGGCTGGCACGAGGGGGAGGCTGCATGTCCCGGGGGGCACAGCTGGGTGCTGCTGCCCTGTGCCCAGGGAGCATCCCGGGTGGCCGGTGCAGGAGGGGACAGGGATGGGGACGAGCGCTGGGTGCCGGTGTGGGAGGCCGAATGCCCGCCCCGCACACGTGAATGGCACACGTGTGCGCCCGCAGTGCCGCTGCCCGGTCCCCAGATGGTGTCCCGAAAGCGCCGGCCCGTCCCCCCGCCCTCGGTGCTCCATCACGCCTCGCTGGCACTTTGGCCGCGCTCCCCAGCCGGGGCACCGGGCTGGGAGCAGCTGGGGCACCCCAAGCCTTGCTGGGGGGCTCCCTGCCTCTGCCCTCCCACGGGACACGGCACCGTACCGGGGGTCCCAGCCCACGTTGGGCAGGGGGATAAGGGTGAGAGCGGTGAGGCTGGGGGTGTCCGGGTGGCGGGGGGCTGGCAGCACAGCCCTCCTGCCAGGCAGATGGTCCCCCC
>CM021738.1:21249498-21292112 GCA_011075105.1 Heteronetta atricapilla | reverse complement strand
CGCACCGGGAGGGGCCGCCCCGCTCCGCCCCGCCGGGGACGGGCCTCGGCCGCCGCCGGGCCGGGAAAGCGGCGGTTGGGGTGCGGGACCCCCACGGGTCCCCTCCCGCCGCGGGCCACCCGCAGCCTTTCCCTTCGTGCCGGCCCCTCCAGGCCGCTCTGCGCGGCTGCCCGCCCGCCCCCAGGGCCGCCCTCCTCTCTACCCCCTTTTGGCCCTGCTCCTGCCCCGTGGCACCCACCCCACGAGCTCTGGTCGCAGCCATCCCGCTCCTGTCTCCATCTCTCGGCGTGGCTCCAAAGCAGGGGGCATTTTCCCCTTAAAAGAGCACGTCCCAGCTCCCACTGCTGCTCCTATAAATGAGGCAAGGTGCAAGGCATCGGGCCCCTTTTGAAGCTTTTTCTCCGTGCTTGAGCAGCAGGAATTTAGCACACGAAGTGCAACGCCGTGTACTTGGGACAGCGGTGCGCAGGGTGTGCTCACCTCACCCCACGGCTGCAGGAGGGGGCCATGAGCCACCCAGCCACTGCCACACCAGTCCTGGAGGGGCTCGTAATAAATACATGGGTGAGCCTGCATCCCGTCACTGCCATGATGCACAAGGGCATGATTCGGAGGGCAGGAAAGCATCTTGCAGCGAGAGGTTTCTAACAGCTGGTGGATGCCTAGCAAGCCAAGCCAAGGCAGGGCAAGGCCCATCGCTGAAGACGAAGCAGATGAGTCTTTCAAGAAGGAAGGTGATTAACGCACAGAACAGCTCCTCTGAGGCCAGCACAGGCTGCCCACCCCCAGCACCTCCTTACTGAAGGCAGCTCTGACAGGGCCCACAAGCTTGGTACACCATCTGCCCACAGCACAGAGATCCCAGGTGAGCCCAAGGTCCCAGAGCACGCAGGACAGCATGGAGCAGAGCCAGGACACCAGCAGACCTCAGGGAGGTGGAGCAGAGGCAGCTGCCCTACTCCAAGGGCAAAAAAAGCAGTAGGTCTGAATGCTTCCCAGCTCCAGCAGCCGGGCCCGTTGCACCCAGGTGAGAAGCAATAGGCAGCTCCCTGAGTACATCTACACTGCCACAGAGCAGCACTGAGTGCTGGGGAGAGATGCTCCCCCTACAAAGGTGCGCTCACAGCACAGCGGAACAAGGCCCTCGTGCCGGATGCAGCAGACTGCAGAAGCATGGGCTCTGCAGAGCGGAGGCAGGAAGACCTTGTTCTTCCCTTCCCCCAGGCAGCACAAGAGCTGCAGGCCCAGCTGTCCACAGCCGGCCTCCCCACGCCGCATCCACCGCAGCCAGGGAGAGGGGAGCAGAGCCAGCACAACGCGTCCCCACCCCGGGACCTCTGCCAGGCCCCCTGGGACTGAGCCCCGTGGGGCAGAGGCAGACTGGAGAGCCCCAGCACGCAGCAAACACAAGGCAACTGGCTGGAAGGTGGCCTTGAGGTAGCAAAAGCTTTGTTCCTCTGCCCTTCTGGTGCCCCCCGGCTGCACGATGGGGGTAAGGACACCGCAGGCAGCAGTGTTATGCTCCCCTCTGTGCTGAGCTACCTGGATGGGAGCCGAAAGGCCCAGCCCAGCTTGTGCCTGTGCCTCCAGCATGGGGCAGCACTGGCGCTGGTAGCAGCCTGGCAGAGCCAGCACGGAGCTGCCTGCTCCAGCAGCCTCCTACTCGCGGCATGGCAGAGCTCTGTGTTCCCACAGCCCAGCAAGGGAGGCCCCTTGCAGGCTGAGCAGGCAGCACGGTTAACGTGGGGACATGTGGCCTTTTCCCCGTGTGGGGGGGTGCCACCAGGCTCCTGGAGCAGAGCAGGGACGTTGCCAGCAGCACACACAGCAGGGAGCCTCCAAGCACGGGCTCGGCTCCGTGTGAGCCTCCCCAGGCACACGCAAAGCATAGGAGGAGCTGCGTCCTTGGACGAGAACCATATTTATTTCACAGACACAGAATTGCACTGGTGATCGATTCTACGCACACCGGGGACACGCAGCAGCACGGCCCCGCGGGGCCAGGCCGCCGGGGCAGAATTCACACAGATACTTGTTTCTTCTGAGGGGCCGGTGGGCGGGATGGGGCTCCACAGCCATCCCGCTCCTGCTGCGGGGCAGCTCCCGCCCCAATCAAGGATAGAAACATTAAATAAGTATATACAGCACCTCTTGGGGCGGGCTGGAACAGGCTGGGTGGGACAGGACTCAGTTGCCCATTTTTACTTTAGAAGTCTGGAAAGAAAGGAGAGATGTGAGAGCATACCCTACAAACCCCAGCCCAGCACCTTAATCCCACCCAAGCACCCCAGGACTGCCCTAAGGCTGCAGGCAGCTAATTGGCCCCACCAATAAGCCACGAGCATTAAACAGAGTGCACCTAAGGTGACATCTTTGGTGACAGTTGCTCTTTGGGCCATCTGAAGAGCTTCACTGCCACCCAGAGGCACAGCACCCCGTGGGGACAGCTGTCACCCCAGACTTCTCGAGCAGCCTCAGCTTCACAACGCAGAGGACCGTGCTGGAGCCCAGGTGTGTTTGTCACCTCAGGGTGACAGGGACCTTGTGCTCATGTAAGCCCCGAGGCCCCAGGAGGCAGGTACCTGCAGGATAGCAACGATGACCCCGAACAGCCCTATGGCACTGCCAAAGATCTCCACGATCAGGATCTTGACGAAGAGGCTGGCATTCTGGGCATCAGCCAGGGCAGCCCCGCTGCCCACGATGCCCACGCACACTCCGCAGAAGAGATTGGACAACCCCACAGTCAAGCCAGCCCCGAACATGGAAAAACCTGTGAGAGACGGACACTGCAAGAGCAGGGCATAACACCCTTCCTCCTGCAGCTGGGGCACGCAGAAGCAGCAGCAGCAGCTCTGGCTGGAGACAGTGGGAGAACCAAAGCTGAGAAGTGGCTAGAGAAGGTAAGCAAGCAGCCACTTTGGGGCAGAAGAGACATGCCTGCTGTCCAGGGCAGCAGGAAGAACCCTGACATTGTTCACACAGGGCTGACAGGCTCTGTTTGGATGGAGCTTGTCGGCCTGAAGGTCGTGGGGCAGGTGAGCTGGGCCCTGCAGTCCCACACTGAGGGCAGAGGGAGCAGCAGGAGGCTGCGGTGAGAGGGAGGCGAAGCTCACAGCAGCATCACCAGGGGCTGGCAGTCCTTACCTGCATGGTAGTTCCTGGCTCCAATCGTCTCTGGGGTGACTGCAGAGAAAGGCTGAGAGAAAGGACAGGGCCTGGGTTACCTACGTGCTGCCCCATCCCACCCTTCAGTCTGCACAGCCACCACCCCGCAGACTGCCAGCCCAGGGGCTCCCAGAGCCACGACAGCGCCCCAAGTCCCCAGAGGGCCACTGCTCACATCGCAGGCCCACGCCCACCCGCCTGTCCCCACCGTGGCCCTGGGGCCAGCCCAAATCCTCCCGTACCTCGGCCATGTTACTGATGACGATTGCCATGATAATCCCGTAGATGGCCACAGCCTCGCAGAAAATGATGCTGTGGGAGAGAGGCAAAGTCTGACCGCAGCGTCCCAGGCTCTGAAACCCCACCCCGAGCAGCACATTTCACTTCATGCCCAGCCAGACCCGTCCACAGCCCTCTATGAGCCTGCCCCACTGCTGCCAGGGGCACAAGGACAGCCCAGACCACCTCTCCCACAAGGCAGAGCTGCTAGGCACAAATTCTGGGTGCTGGTTGTGCTGTGCTGCCCCAGAAACCTGTGAGAGCCCCGTGGGAAGCAGGTCCTGGGAGCCCTCCCCTCCGCCAGCCCCTTCCGGGCAGGGCCGTGCATGGCCTGTGGAGCCCCTGCCCAGGGCAGGATGCGTGATCCCCGGGTGTTTGTTTTGAACACACTGGGCTCATTCACTGCGTGATATCACACCACTTGTGACCCTCCGAAGCAGTACTCTGCCTCCTTTAGGGCTCTTTGTTTTGAAAGCAAACAGCAGCAGCAGCTCAGCAAGGAACGGCCTGCCAGCAGCACCCAGCGAGAGCCAGGCCGCTGGGACGGCCCTGCCCAGGCGAGGCATTAACCCCAGATCCACACCTACCTGACCAGGTTCTTGGTTTTGATCCGAGGGGCTTTGACTCCGCCACCGATGATGCTGGAGCCTGTGATGTAAATCCCCCTGCGGCAGACAAGGGTGGTTGGAGGAGGGCCTGGCACTCGCTGAAGGGCTCAGGAGGAAAACCGGGATCTTCCAGCTGAGCCAAGAAGCATGCAGCTGGGGGACGCTGCGGGCTCAGCCCCAGGACCCCAGCGGTCCCGGGCACTGCCAGCCACAGCAGCACAACAGCTGGGGCACAAGAACAACCACCGCACGGCCCCCAGAGATCACGGGACACCCCTGCCTCGTCACACCCTTGCAGCCTGCAAGGTAGCCTGCCCAGACGCTCCGGGAGTGCAGCCCCACGGCTCTGCACGCTCACGCTGTGCTTCCCCTGCCCTGCTGCAGGAATCCTCAGCGTACACGCAGCTACCCCGCTGGGACAGCGGGAGCCTGCTGAAGAGCCAGCCCCACTCACCAGGCAGCGCCCACCACGGACAGGGAGATGGCCAGGCCGATGCCCAGGTTGGACCACATGTAGGGAGAGGTCTCCGTCAGGAACCTGGGCAGGAAGAAACACCCCGTGTCAGCACGCAGGCAGAACCCCCCTAGCCACGGTGCGCGGCCCCAGAACAGGCACCGGGCAGCCCATCACGCCCACCGCACAGCCCAGGGTGGGCCGGGCAGCGCCAGGCTGAGCGACACAAGGGCACCCTGGCTGCAGTCACTGAGCCACAGCACCCGGGCAGGAGCAAGCTCAGCTGCAGCTGGGTGAAGTCCACACCTCTGGCGGAGGGGACACACCGCTTGTTGCGGCTTTTGCTCCCCTGGGACGCGGTGACTGCTGCCTGTCACCTGAGAGCCAGCGCTGCTGCCACCAGGCGCTGCCACCAGCCGCCCTCCTCACGCAGCCCCACGCTCGGCGGGGGGATGTCGGTATGTTTTGGGAACTCACCAGGCCACATCGAAGCGGAAGCCCAGGTCAAATATTGTGTAGCAGATCCCTGGAAAGCAAGAGTGACAGCAGAACCTTCAGACAGGCACCAAGCTGCGCTGCTGCTGCCTGCCCACCTGCTGGGGCCCTGCTGCCGGGCAGAGGCAAGGAGAACAGCACGCAGGAGGGCTTCTGGCAGGACTGGGCGCACGGTGCCCCTCCGAAGCAGCCCCACGCCCCAGCACCTTCTCCATCTGCATCACCCAACGGCTCAGCCCCGCTGGAGAGCCCCAGCAGTGGGCAGCGAGCTCCTCTCTGTCACAGCGGGGATGAGGAACGAGGCTGTGCCCTGACCCATCATCACATGCTGCTCTGTCACCGTCCAGCCAGGGGCTGTTCTGCTCCCGAGGAGCCCATAAATGACAGCAGCTGCAGCTGACCCCCTGCCCTCATTTTTCCAAGCCTAGGGATGTTGGAGACGCGTCTGCTGAGCTCAGAGTTTCCTCCAGAGCTAGCCATTTGCGGAGAGATCTGCGCTCCAACACAGGCAGCAGCTATCAAAGCACGGGCTCTAACACAAGCCCCTCTCCTGTGCTGAACTGTGGCAGGGAACCCAGCAGCACTGAGGTGTCTGCACCCAAACCTTGCCGTGTTCTGAGCCCACGAACAGTGAATGGGAACACAGCTGTACACCAGCAGATTTGCTCTTCACATGACTCACAGCTAGAAAAGAGACTGTGACCTGGCCCTGCTGAAGAGATAAAGGCAGGCAGTGTCACGCTGCCTGTGCCGTGCCAGATAGAGGGTTAACAGAACCAGGAAGACACACGCGTGCTGCCACCACCCCAAAACGGGAAGCAGTAACTTCGGGAAGCAGTAACACTGCTCACTGCTCCTGTCTGAGGAACAGGGCTGGCCCCCCGGAGCCCACACAGAAATGAGGAACAGTGCTGCAGCCACGGAGCGAGGCCGCACCCCTCCCGCACGCCTGCAACCTTCAGGGCTGACAGCCTCAGCACTGCCAGGGCTGGGCCCGCCAGGCTGGCACCGGTTTGTGTTGTGGTTCGCTGCTGGCGGAGCAAGGAACCGAACCCAGCCAGCCTCAGCTGCCCCCTGCCCCGGGGAGAGGCAGAGAGGAGCTGCATCCAGCTCAGGGCAGAACCGGGGGGCACCTTCCACCTCCTCAGCAGCGGGCACAGCCTCGGGTTCACAGCACAAGTGAAAAAGGGGTGAAAGACGTGAAAGACCTTGTGAGTTCTGCTCACCAGCCCCTGCGTGACTCAGAGGGCACTGGGACGGGGCCTGGTGCCCCCTCACCCCGAGCTGGGAGCCAGGTCCCCGCCGCCCTGCGCTCACCTCACCGGCAGCCCCAAGCACCGGGTGCCCCGTTACCATCCCCCCCACCCCCCCGGCCCCCCCCCCCCCCCCCCCCCAGCTCCCTCCCGGCCCCCCCTACAGCCCCCTGACGGCCCCTAGCTCCCCCGGCCGCCCTCCCGGCCCCCCGCCGCCGCTCACCGACGCCGAGCAGCGTGGCCCAGAAGGCCAGGCCAAGCCCCGAGTAGAGCAGCGCGAGCCCCGTCATGGCGGCGGCGGCACCGAGCGGCACCGGCGGGGTTCGAGCAGCGTCACCTGACCCGAGCGCAGCGCCCCGCCGGAAGGCACGTGACGCACCCCTCCAAACCTATTGGCTGCGCCACCCGGCAGCCTCAAGAGAACTACAGAGACCACAATGCACCGCGACGAGCGCTTCGTTCTATTGGCTGTTTACCTCCCGGGGAGGGCGGGGACGGGCTCCTATTGGCCCCGCCCTGGAAACGGGCGCAGAGCACGGGGTCCCACGTGCGACCGGGGGGCGGAAGGGGGGGTCGCCATGGCGACGGCCTTCAGCACCGACGGCGAGGCCGCGCTGCGGCGGGCGCTGGGCCTGGCCTCGGCCCCGGCCCCGGCCCCGCGGGGGGACATCGACGGCTGCTACGAGACGGGCCGGGCGGCGGCCTTCGTGCGGGGGGGGAGGCTTCAGGAAGGTCCGGGGGGGGGGTCCGGGGGGGGGGGGGGGGCCGGGGGGGGGCCCCCGGCCCCCCCCCGGGGCCCCCCCCCCCCCCCCCCCGTCCCCTCAGGTCGCGCTGCAGTTCCCCGACGAGCTGCTGCCGGACGCGGCGGCCGTGGCGGCCCGGCTGGAGGCGGAGAGCGGGGCCGAGGTGTCCGTGCTGGGGGACACCACGTACGGCAGGTGGGTGTGGGGCTGGGGAGGGGGGTCCTGGGGGTCCTGCCCGTCTCCATGGGGCACACCGGGGGCTGTGGGGCTGCTCCTGCCTTGCCTGGGGGGCTGGGGGGCTTGGGACAGCAGTGGCGGTGACAGGAGGACCAGGACAAGCAGCCCGTGTGGCCCCCGGTAGGTGCTGGTGTGGGAATAGAAATGTTGTTTTTGCAGAGTTACATTGTTTAGAAGGAGGGAATGCAGCACTGAGATATGCTTATAGTGATAAGAAAGCTTAGCAGGCCACCTTGTAAAATGCAGACAACTAGACTCCTTAGGACAATTAGGTGAAAATCATGGTGTCAAGTCAAGTCAGGTAAGTGAAGAAACATTACCACTGCAAGCAGTAAAAATGTCAAAAGAAATTTGAAATTTAACAGGCCGGCAACTGAAGGCCATGCATTGTTTGTGAAGTATCAGATAGATTGTGAACCTGGATTACTCACTCAGTGGGGAAACAGGGGAGGGTCTTGTCATCAAAAAGTATTTAAACTGTGTTTTGGAACTTGTAGATGCGCTCTCTCCTGCTTGTGGGGCGCCCACCATTGCAATCGCAAATTAATTGCTACTTCACTGAGATTCTCGCCTGAGCCTAAGTTATTGGCTACGGAGTGTTTCTCACACTGGGTCCCCTCAGGCTGCTAATGCTGGGCCCCCCCCCCCCCCCCAGGCTGCTAATGCTGGCTCTCCCCACAGCTGCTGCGTGGACGAAGTGGCCGCAGAGCACGTGGGCGCCGAGGCGGTGGTGCACTACGGCCCCGCCTGCCTCAGCCCCTGCAGAAAGCTCCCGGTGCTGCACATCTTCGGGCAGCAGCCTCTGGATGTCGGGCATTGTGCAGAGGTCTTCCGGGAGCTCTATCCTGACCGGCAGAGCCGCGTGGTGCTGCTGAGCGACGTGGTCTATGCCTATGCGATGGGTGAGTGGTCATGCGGGCAGTGCTCTGGGCTCTGCAGAGCTGCTGGGGGAAGGCTCCAGGCAGAGGGTTCCCAGGTGCCATCAGCCCTGATGTCTGCTCTGCGCCCATATTTCATTCTCCCTTCTCTCTCCCTTCAGGTGAATTGGAGCAGCAGCTGTGCCCCGAGTACCCCAACGTTGTCTTCTCCCAGGTGGTGTGTGGGGACCCTCCCAGCCCTGCGCCACCTGGGGAGGTGCGGCAGTTCGGCCGCCAGTTTCGCATGGAGGCAGCGGGAGGGCTGCAGGACTGGGCCATGTTCTACGTGGGAGCCGAGGGCCTGGCCCTCACCAACTTCATGCTGACCTGGAACCGCTGCCCCTTCAGCTCCTTCAACCCCGCCACCGGCCACGGCCGCCGGGAGACCCTCAACGTCAACCGGGCCCTGATGCGGCGCCTCTACCTGGTGGAGCGGGCGCGGGATGCCCGCGTGGTGGGCATCCTGGTGGGCACCCTGGGTGTGGCGGGCTACCTGGACGTGCTGCAGCACCTCCGCCAGCTTCTGCGCCGGGCCGGCAAGCGCAGCTACACGCTGGCCGTGGGGAAGCCCAACCCCGCCAAGCTGGCCAACTTCCCCGAGGTGGACATCTTCGTCCTGGTGGCCTGTGCTCAGAACTCCTTGCTGGACTCCAGCGACTTCTACCGGCCTGTGGTGACCCCTTATGAGCTGGAACTTGCCTGCAACCCGGCCCGGGAGTGGACGGGGAACTACCTCACTGACTTCCGAGACCTGCTGCCAGGTGACAGCTGCAAATCAGCTACGGCCACCCTCCTGGGGAGCGTCACGCCCTGCCTGGAAGCTGCCTTTGCCTCCGTGTTCACCAGGGAGGGGGGGAAGACACACACAGGGCTAATGTTGCTATTTCCCATCAGGTGCCTGCGCGCATGTTGAGCTGCCCCCGGCTGTGCCTGCAGCAGAAGCTGTTCCCGACGTCTCGCTGATCACAGGGGAGATGCGTGCTGCCCACCTCTGCGACCCCCCAGGCGCCCAGCTGCCCCCCAGCACCTCCCTGGCCTGCAGGGACCAGACTCGGGCCCTCGCAGAAATCAGCCCTGCCGGTTCGTGGTTTGGTTTCATGGTGGGGCCAAGCCCTAGCGCAGGGCAGTGCCTCCTCCCTGCTCCCCAGTAACAGCTCTCCTTTTCTCTCCCCTCCCAGCCTCGTTCCTGGAGTCCCGCAGCTGGCGGGGCCTGGAGCAGCAGCTGGGGAAGACGCCCGTCTCCAAGGCCGTGCAGGGCCGGCGAGGGATTGCTATTGCCTACGAGGACGAGGGCCGCGAGCAATCCTGCTGTGGTGGCAGCACCAGCACCTAGCCAGGAGGAGGGGCTGTGCTGGATGTCACCTCTCACTGCGTGTTAGACCTGTGAGGGGCTCATGAGGGTCCAGAGCTGGCTCCAGCTAGGGCACACAGTGCGTGTGTGCTTCTCGCTGCCCACAGCACCCCTGGGCTGGGGGCTAGGGCAGCAGCAGGGCCAGGACAAGGCATTTGGCCCAACCCTGGCGACGGAGGGCTCCCTGCAGCGCATGGTCCGTAGGAGCTTTGGCCCTACGAGGGATGGTTATGGCTTCACGTGAGCTGACAGAGCCAGGGAGTTGGGGCTTGGGTGGGTTCCTGCTGTTAACTAAAGCTCAACTGAAAAGGATGTGTGTGTGATTTGTCTTCTAGGATCAAACGTGGGCTGAAGAGTACATACAGGGGGCCCTAGAGCAAAACCACAGCTCACAGACCCCCCAACCGTGATTCAGTTCCCCCCACACCCTTCTGCTGGGCTCTCCCCCAGGGGAAACAGGTAAAGTGCAAGCACCACAGTGATGACAGCCACAACGTAGAAATATCCTTAATATAATTAGGTGCAGGGCCTCCCCCCTCCCAACCACACACATACAAACGAGCAGGGGGTGAGCCCCCTGCGCAGCCAGTCCCTGCTGCGGGCGCAGGGGCAGCCTCCCCTCCGTGGGGCTGTGCTGGGGCAGGGTGGGCAGCCCGGCCGTGGGGTAGTCCGTGCCAGGGCTGTCCTGCCCTGGCCCCCCCCCCGCCTCCTGCAGCCGGCACTCCCATCCCCTGCAAGGGGGGAGCATGCTGGGGGAACAAAAGATGCTGACACCGAGATGCGGCCACCAAGTCTAGCTGAGGAGCGTCCCGAGTGGGTTAATTCTAGGTGGAGGGTTATTCTACGAGCCGTACTGCAGCAGGGCAGGGAGGACGGGGGCTTCCTGGCGGGGAAGAGCTGGTCTGGGTTAAATTGTCCACGGTCCTGGGCGGGTGCTCAGTAGTCTGCTGTGTACTCCGTGCCATGCAGCCCTCGGCACAGCAGGGTGAACTCCTTCACCATCTCCTTCACTCGCCGCTTGTTCACACGCTCTCTGCTAACACAGAGGGAGGGACAGGTGAGGCAGGCAGCAGGGACGGGCTGCGATCATCCCCGCCACTCGCGGGACACGGCCACCGCCGTGGGGAACACACAAACCTGAGGATCTGCTGGCTGAAGGTCTCTTTCTGCTCGGGGCTGACGCGGGCTGAGGGGAAGCCGTCCTGCTGCATGGCCTCCTTGATCCAGATGCTCAGGTAGCTGAAGCAGTGCTTGTTCAAGGCAAAGAGGATTTCTGCAAAGTGATCCATGAGGCTGCGCGAGGCCTGGCCACCAACGCCCTGCGACGGAGCAGACAGACCCTGCTGAGCCACGTGCTGAGGTGCTGAGCTCAGCTCAGCGCTCGTTGCCTCTCCCAGCCCTGGTGTCACCCTCCCTGTCCCCTCACACGTGCCACTCACCTCCAGCACTGCCTGCAGCAGCACTTTGCCATTCTCGTGCACCACCTGTCCCACCGGGGCGATCTCTCCGCAGCGGGGCAGCAGCTCTGTCTGCAACACAGCAGCCAGCCCGCTCAGCACCAAGGCAGGTCCTTGAGCTCCCCTGCCTGTCCCACAGCCCCACTCCTCCCCTCCTGGCTCTTGGTGGGCTGCAGCACAGCCCCTCGGGGCTGTAGAGATGCAGCTGAGGAAGCCCTGATACTCACAAAGAAGCCACAGGATGCTTTCACCGTTGGGGCCTCAGGGAACTTGAGGGAAAGGACACCTGCAGGTGGAAATCACCAAGGTGAGCGGCCAGAACCTTCAGGCACCATCCCAAACCAGCCCCTGACTGGTTTCCTCCCAGAGCTGCAGGAGCAGCCCGGGCTCCCAGCAGAAGGATGGGAGCAGGTCTGCATGCACAAGGCTCGTGCCCCTGCCCGTGGTACTCACCACATTGAAACACCGCCTTGACGTCCAGGTTGCTGCACAGGAAGAGGTCTGGCTTCCTTTTCAGAGCCTGCAAGGCACACAGACAGGCCGAATAAGCACAACCCTGCAGAGGCAGCCAGGAAGACTCCTAGGAACCCGGCGCCCCAGGCAGCCTCGGCCTGGACGCATACTTACCTGGGCACACGCACAGCAAGCAGCAGATTCACACAGTACAGAAGGAAACCATCGCTTTTCCCCCCAAGAAAATGTCAACCAAACATCCAGGCCCTTCGCAACACACAGGGAGCTCTGACCCCAACACCTGAGGATAGATGCCAAGGAGGTGTACACACAAATGCTTCAGACACAGAGGACAGGTTTCCTGTCCCAGCAGGGCGGGACAGGCAGAGGCAGCACTCCTGGGATGCTAGCAGCCACGCCAGGCCCAGCAGAGGATACCTCTGGCTTGGTCCTCTCCTCTTGAAGGTGCTGGTGTTCCTGGGGTCACAGCCACTGGTTCACGCAGTGACCCGTGTTTTGGTTGCCCCCAGCCTGGACCAACAACTCACTGCTCTGACTGCAAGGCAGAGGAGGCAACGAGGTGCCAAAACTGCTTAGCAATTCCTGGCAGCCAGTACAAGATCAAAACAAGCCATGGTTTTGTTCTCCACTCGGTGACCACACCAGCCACTGCGGGGCTCAGGCTTTGCTGCTCCACCACCACTGGGGACATCCTGAGCCGTGGCATGATGAGGCCAGTGCCGTGGCTTTGTCCCCCCGTGCTGGCACAGGGCAGTCACAGGACAGAAACATTTCGGCCTCCGCTTGCTGCTCCACAGGAGGGTCTCTGCCCTGCTATGCACAGCAGCCACGTCTGTGCCCCCCACGCCACTGTGCCCACTGCTGTGGGCTGGCACTGGGGACGACATCCACACGCCCTGTCCCACTGTCACCATGACACCAGGGACAGCAGCCACAGCCTGCCCCAGGAAGTCCGAGAGCAGGACACCACGGCAGGAGCCTGGCTCCTTTCCACGCTGGGCTGAGCTGTGTGCTGCCCTCCAAGCCCTCTCCCACGGGTGACAGCAGGGACAGACTTCAGCCAGCAGCAGCACTCAGGCCACCTGCCCGCAGCCACCATCCTCACCCAGAGCAAAACTAATTTCTCTCACTCCCCTTTTTGCTTCCCTTCCAGGAAAAGCCCCTGGCCATCAGCCCGGTGCAGGGAACATGCTGGAGAGCAGGGAGCCTAGCAGGTTTCGGAGTTACCCCAACTCGTTTCTGATGCTTTGTACCACACGCTGCAAGAGGACACGGATTTGGCACTGAAGGCACTGCTACGCCTGGCAGAGCTGGCACAGGTGGAGACCAGTCTCCCTGTTTGATGCGAGCAGTGGCCTTCACTGGTGAGAGCCGGGGCTGCGTTATGCCTGTGTGTGTATATACAGACTGTGCTCCTTCCTCTTGACACGCTCATAGCAAGGACAGCCAGATGGGCAATGGTTCGGAAACATCCGCACATTGCAGCTCCACAGTCTGCTCAGCCCCATACTGGACAAACACATGCAAGACACATCATCATTTTGGGCATGAAACCCCCCTGCTCCCCACCGGCTGCACCCTGCCAAGGGCACCTTGCCCTGGTGACACCACCCAGCCATCTGTTCCTCTGCCCTGCAAAACCATTCAGCTGGCATAAGTCTTCCAAGACACTCAGGTTACAAAATCAGGTTACAAAAGCCACCTACCTGCACGATGCTTCCCCCAGCCAAACCAGCCTGAGGTCTGCAGAGGCACCCGGGCTCTCCTGCAGGCCCCCTGCAGCACCCACTTCTCACTTGGTCAATGCTATGGGTGAAAGCACGCTGCAATTTGGGAGGGCTCCTTCCTCCACCAACGCAGAGCAGCGTGCAAGCCCAATCCAGGCATGTGCATACACATCTAATGTGCAGAGCAGCTTTTTTCCCCCGTGAGATGGGGCCCTGGGGAGCTTCTCCATTAGGAAGCCGCACCAGGTGGGTCCGGCTGCTTCTTCCCAGCACCAGGGAGCCCTGCTCCAGCCCTGGGGCCTCTCCTTGCCTGTCTGTCTCCGTGTTTCCTGCCAGAGCTGCTCTGCTCCCGTGCTCTGGGATGGGGCCAGGTCCTCAGTTTTCACCTGGCAGTGTCCCCCCATCCTCCGCTTGCAGCAGGCACTGTGGAGGCAGGCACTGGCTTCGAGTGTTGTCCTGCAGGCTGGCACAGAAAGGGCAGGGGGCTCTCCTCTGTGGCAGCTAGGAGACCCTCTGGGCAGGTCTTCAGAGCAGGCTCTTCTGCACCCTCAGCTCATCTGAGGTCGGCAGGCACAGAGGGGACATGAGAGGCCACCAAACCCCACTCCTCCAGCAGCCAAGGGACAGCAGGGGTGGTGCAGCTAGCAGTCAGCCCCTGCCTGTGTCTGACACAGGGCTGCTGACGTGGTGGAGAGCTCGAGGGCTCTGCTGTCCCTAGGGAAGAGCTGTGCTCCTCTCCAGGGCCGGAGGGGGATGGCTCACACTGTCACCCAGCCTCAGCACTGCCGGAGGAGGTGACAACTGTGCAGTCTGACCCAGTGCAAGAAAGGAGGGAGGAGGATAACAGTGGTGGCTCTGCATGGTCAGGCACAGAAGGTCCCACATCTGCCCATCAAGGCCCACATGCACCACCTGCCCCTGGGGACACAGCCAAGGTGCTCTGGAGGTCCACGCTGGTGTGGAGAAGCCTGTCAGGTCAAGTGGAACTGCTGGAAGGCTCATTGGGGAGGCAAACTGGAGAGTGCTGGCCCCACGGCCTAGGGCATGGCCCTCAGCCAGCAGCACCTGGATGGATGCAGAAACTGAGCCAAGAGCTAGCACGAGACATCTTGGTTTGGAAACTGCACAACAGAGCTCAGGGTGAGCCAGGCTGTGGTCTGCACTCCCCTAAATCCTAACTCAGAACAACCACACTGCAACCAGGAGCACACCTACAAGTGGTACCCGCTGGCCAGAGAGCAGGCAAGGGCTCCCAGGCACAGGGCCAGATTCTCCTCACCTTGTCCAGCTCCTGGCCTGGTCAGTGCCACCAGAGGCTGGGGCAGATCTAACTGCAAGAGGTGCCAGCCCTGCTCAGTGCAGGCTTACAGTACACTGATTAATTCATATTTAGTTTTGATTTGCAACAACAGCATTAACAAGACATTTGTTTGAAACCAGCATTGTCTTGTGATCAGCTAGCCATCATCAGGGGTGGATTGAGAATTAACACGCTGGCAAAGTGATCAGCTGCACTAACTGGGCAGCCTCACAGCCAGCTGAAATCCTAAGTGACACAGAGAGACAGCTCCCCGAATTGCTTGTGGCCGAGGGCTGACGTGCAGGTACCAGGAGGCAGGAGCAAGCAGGAGCCAGACGGGGCTGTCACCTCCCTTCACAAGGCTGGCGAGAAGGAAGGAACTGGCTGGAGCTCCAGTATCCATGTTGTAAACTCACAGGAAAAACACAAACATAGCATGATTCAAGAGCTAGGGAGGACAGACTCCAGAAAGAGCCTTATGAAAGCAGAGCGTGTTCCTCTGGAAGAGGACAGGCCATGCTGGTGGGGCTGGACACACTTCTGCTGTCAGGTGGTGCCTGAAGTCCTGAGAGCCAGGAGGGATGCAGAGCCGTTTCCTGATGAGTTTCACAGCACCCTGCCAGACTGTCAGCCCTGGGAGAGGAGGAAACCTTGAAACAATCCCACATGTGAGCAGAGAGGAAGGGGATGGGGCCCTTTGGGCTCCGTGGGGTTGCTGGCACAAAAAGCCCAAGGAAACATGGGGTCAGATGGCTGTCAGAGATGGTAGGCTGGCAGCACGCTGTTAATTATCTCCAGACATAGAGGAGGACCCCAAGCTAGAGAGGAACTCAGTACTTTCCAAAGAAACCACAAACAGCCTCAGGAGAGTCTCTGAGGGCTGCCTTCCCCCATGGCAGGACCACCTCTACCTGCCCTGCAGTAGCAAAAGGCTTGCTGAGAATTACTTCAAGTGAGAGCACCTCCCCAGGTGACCTTTCAGTGCTTCCCCACGCTGTTAGGAACATCTCCTACTACCTAAACCTGACTCCTTTTCCATGATTTCCCACCTTTACCTCGCTTCACAGTGAATAAAAATTACCTACGTCTTTGGCATTACCTTTTACACACCTCAAGACCCATTCAACCCCTCAGGCTTTCCTCCTCCTGACGTTTACAAGGTGACGATCTGGCTGGATGCCTTTCCCTGTGCTCTCTGGTCTGTATATACAGAAACGCCGTGCCCCAGCCCGGGCACAGTGCTCTAGCTGAGGTCTTGCCTGTCTGCATGGCAGGGCAAGACACCTTCGTGAACCTCACATCCCACTTACTGATCCTCAAACCATGTGTGAAAACCTTGTCAGAAGGTCACAGCTTTCGAGACTGGGATCACCAAAATCCACAAACGCTTTCCAGAAACCTCAATTATTTTACATCTCTCAACAGAAAGAGTGGTAAAGAAAATGCTGTCATGTGGTTTGTAGGATGAGACTCCTCTCAGCGGGATCTGCACTTCAAAGCACAATGTTTGGATGGACACAACCTGGGACGTGATGAGCAGCTTCCTCACCTGCTCCGTGCCGGCTCCATCCCATAAGACCTGCATGTGGGCCGAGCAGCCGTCAGAGGGGGCTGCCCAACAGCTGGATGCTCAGGACAAGCCGGGCCCAGCACAGTGCCCCAAAGCACACACCCAGGGAGGCACCAGCAGACCAACTCTGCCAGCCACCAGCCATTTACTTGCACCAGGACATCAGGACTTCTCCCCCGGCAGCCACGGCAGGCTGTGGAGCACGCCGGGCTGCTGTTGCTCCTGACAGCTGTATATACACACACAGCACAGCCTACCCGCTGCCAGCGGTGACTGAAGTCCCTGGCCAAGCAAGCAGGATGTCACAACACAAAGAGCCAAAGAGCCCCGGCACAGAGCTGCGCACACACAGGCCCGTGGACATGCTGACGGCAGACCCTTGCTGTCACCCTCGTTCCAAGGAGGGACAGGCAGGCGGCTCCTCCCAACACAAACCACAGCCGTGTGCCATCGAGCCAGTGCCACGGGAGCTGCAGCCGCCACCTTCCAGCCACCATCCTCAAATGCTGCTGGGGCTCGATGGCAGTGCAGCACGGCAGGCTGGCCAGGCAGAGAGCCTGGTGGCACTGGGGTCCTGGTACCACCACAAGCAGGTTGCTCGCCCCAGCAGACGAGATGGTTCAGAGCTGGTGGCCACGCAGCCCAGCACCAGGCTAAGGCAAGGCTGCCTGCCACCACGGTGCCAGCCAGCCAGCTCAGCCAGTCCCGGCTCTGCAGGACCCTTCACAGGGCAGGCAGATGAGTAGGACCACGACCCCTTAATGCTCTAATTTTCTGTCAGCCGAGCGTGGCTGTGGCAGCAGCCCAAAGCCCCCAGAGCTGTGCCCCAAGGCCAGGCGAGGGGGTGGCAGCTTGGGGCTGCCCTGGGGATGGTGCAAACCCAGAACTAAAGGAGAATGTTTTGTTTTCAACTTCCACGGAAACAGATGGAGAAACTCGATATTCAACTAAAAGGAAAAAAACGTTGTCAACAGAAAGCTAAAAATAGGTTTAAATTGAATTAAAAAGAGAAAGAGAGAGAACAGAAAGTGAATGAATAAGAAACTAAAACACACCTGTGCCAGGAGTTGCATAAATGAATCAACAATATCAGGATGATCCCTGGGCCCTAAAATATAATAAAGATGTAACTTAAGAGAAAAATCATACAAACAGCAACTCAACATCATATAGTTATGTGATACAGAAAGAATTTACAAGTGAAAACAGGAGTGTAAGGGAGGAGGGGTGTGTGGGGAAGGGGATGGGCAACATGAGCAGCTTGAAGCAAGTTAAAGAAACAAAACATACAAAAAATCATGAAACTTGGAGAACCCAAGAACAGAAAGAAACTGCAAAGGAAAGGGTCTGAAGCCCCAGGGTCTCCAGCTAGCGCCTGGGTGCTGCAGAGCCAAGGAGAAGATCTTCATGTCCTTGGGGAGGGAGAGGAGGAGGAGCAGGGGCTAGCTGGGCACCATCTCCACAAGGAGAATTAGAGCTTTTGCATTGTGGGGACTGAGCGGGTGTCTTCAGAGCACCGTTTGATCCTGGAAGATAACTGCAAGTGAACGACAACACCTCAGCAAACGCTCCACAGGCCCAGCCGGGCTCAGGCGTGCACATGCTCGTCACCAGCATCAGCTGCTCGGGAGCCCCTGGCACAGTTGCCCTCCTGCCCCGTTCTCAGATGCTCCCCGAGTCCCTGAGTCCAGCACCCCCCACAAAGAGACCAGCTGGTGCCCAGAGGTGTCCGTGCCAGCACCACTCACCCTACCTTACCATCTGAATCCCTGCACAGACATGTCTCGGCCCCCTCAGGGTCGCACGTCCCCCCCTCTCCTGCTGCCTGGAGAGGACCCTGGGGTGGGAGTGCAGCCCTGGGCACGCAGCGAGCTGGGCGGCCACTTGCTGGAGCGAGGCTTGCCTCCGAGTGCTGGCACGAGGGGGCTCTGTCCCCTGCTGCCCTCCCCTCCCTTTCCTCGTGCCAATGTGCTCGCCTGGCTGCGAGCCAGCAGGACCCGAGTGCACGCACACCCACGCGCCACTGGCAGAAGCGGGGCCCTGACCTCTGGGTGAGCCCAGCTCGCTCGTCACCGACCCAAGTGACACCGGAGCACGGCAGGACGTGCTCGGACCATGGTGTCCCAAGGAAGCATGAGCTCCTCGCATCCCCCACCTCTCTAGCTCTGAGCCTCGGACTCGGGAAGGCATCACGTTACCCTCTGATAACGTGAGAAGCTCACGTAAGAACTGGGCTGTTGAAGTGCCTGGGCCAGCAGCTCCAAGGGGTGCTTGTCCCTGTCGTGGGGCAAGTCACCACGAGGCTGAAGGGAGCTGTGGTGTGCAGGGGCCTGTCCTAACCCCATGTGTCTTTTGTAGCGAGGATGTAATGCAGGCAGCAAGCCAAACACCGGGCTCTGCCCTAAGCGAGGATGCTGGACACAGCAGGGACTGAAAAGGTGCTTTCACAGATGTTCACACACATCTTCCTGCTTGTGCAAGGGCTTGGCTCCCAGCCACCACAAATGCCACTGGTCTGCAGACAAACCCCAAGATCTCCCGGTGAATACGCAGCCAAGTGGGCCTGGGGCTCCTGCTCTAGCCTGGCACGAGGTGCCCAGCCCTGACACGGGACTGGGGCCACCACCTGAGCTCCGAGCCCTGCGCTGGGGTTCCCTGCTTCTGCTGTCCTGCAGGGAAGGTACCCACCGTCCAGGGGTTGGGATGAATCCGAGACACAGAGATGGCCCCGTTAGCTTAGCTAGGAGTGAAAACAGCCATTCCTGGAAAGACGCCTCCAGATTCCATGCATGCAACAGCCTGACAACAGCCCCAGCACGACGAGGAGCTCATCGCACATACCTTGCTGGAAGAGGGTCAGCGTGACGGAGGTAACAAGCAAGAAGAGGGCCTTGATGGGAGGGAAGTGGGCAGGCTCATGAGCAAAGATGTGAACCAGCTGCAAGAGACAACAGAGAAGGACTGAAGCTGTCCTGCACCCTCCCAGCCTCCCCAGGAGCGGCAGTCCCAGCTGTGCCCACACGGGTCCCTACCTGCCGTGTCAGGTCGATGGCAGAGGCCTGGGGGATGGTGCTGTACATCTGCCCCAGCATCTCGCACAGCTGGGGCACCATGGGGGCGAAGTCATCCAGGAGAGTCTTCACCGACTTCTCAAAGATGGCACAGACAGACTGCGGGGGGGAGAGAGACAACATGAGCAGTGGTGGTGGGAAAACTCTGCAGCACAGGATCGTGGAAGGGTTGGGAGTGGAAGGGACCTCTGGAGGTCATCTGGCCCAATGCCCCAGCTCAGGCAGGGACACCTAGAGCAGGTTGCCCGGGATGCCTCACTGCTCTTCCCAGACACCAGGAAACGGCCTTCCCCTGTGGCAGGGAAGCTCCCTGAGTGCCAGGGAGGAGCTGTTGGTGGAAGGCTGCACCCAGGCTTTACTGGACTGAGTGAACTGGAGAAACACCATGAGAGGTGACATGGGTCAAGGTCAGAGCAGAGCTCTCCCCTTAGGGGACACAAGCATTTGGTAGCCCCAGCTCTCATCTCCCTGCTGATGGCACGGCTCCTGTAATGAAAGGAGATGAGCTGACTGGGGCAAAAGATGGACAAGAATGGCCAGACACTGTTGGCAGGCAGCAGCGCTGGGCTGGGCAACCCAGAAAGACACCTCTGTTACGAGGTGATGCAACTGCCTACAACAGGTTGGCAGCATCACCCAGAGACATCCGTTGCTGTCCCCGGTGCAGGCCAGTGAGGACAGAGGCAAAGCAGCAGGCAGTAACACAAGGCTCCTGGTTACCTCCACCACCTGGGCATCATTCAGCCACTTGCTGAGGACCTTCTGTATGAGCTGGAAGACTTGCTGCAGAACAACTACCACCTGCAAGGAACGAGAAGAATAAAGAGAATTGGCCCCAAAGCACTGGAGATAGGAGGTTTGGTGCTAAGCATGGCCTGGATTCAACCCTTCAGGCACCCCTGCCTTGTCCCCTCCCTGGAGCTGGGAAGCTTTCTTCTGTGCTGAAGCAGCCTGGCACCATTGGCAGGTAGCACTCAGACTGTCCTCCAGAGAGCCAGGAGGGATCCTGAGATCAACCTCTGCCTACTAAGGAGAGGCTGGAAGAGCTGAAGGAGCTGCTTTAGCCAGAGCGCACCAACTACCACCTTCATGGCACACACTGCATTCTCCACTCACTCCCATTACAGTCTCTCCTTCTTGCACCAGCCAAGTATAACGGGGTGCTTGGCCAGGCTGTGGCCAACAGCATCGAGCTGCCACTGTACTCACTGGGTTGGGTCCTTGCTGCACTGGCAGCTTCTTGACTTCAGTGCTTTCATGGTCGTCATCGTGGTGGCTGATGTCCAGGGTGGTGAACAGGTTGGAGAGCAGCCCCAGGATGTGGATGATGGCCAGCTTATTGGAGGGGTTAGGCTGCCAGGGACAAATAAAGGTAGAACGTGACACAGACTGTGTTGCTCAGTCCTGGTGAGGCCTCTGGGATCCAGAGGAGCTGGGACTGGAGAGGTAAAGAGCCAGAGAGGGGTTCCTCACACTGTGCCCTAGTCTTCCCTCTCTACCTCTTGGCTGAGCCACGAGGCCTTCCACCCACCCTTACTGGCAGAGGAATCCTGGAGGATGCACAGGAGCACCACGGCTTGCTCCATCTGAGAGCAAACTGAGACAGCTCCCACCAGGGCGGCATGTGGAACATCACATGAGGGAAGATGACACACGACCAAAGCGTGGGCTCCACCCTGGGGTAGCAGATGCTGATCCAGACAACACACAGCTTGCAAGAGCCAAGGAGCTCCGGTCTTAATGATGAGTAGCTGCAAAGGGCAAAAAGCCTACAACCCAGCTGGTTGGTGGGTCTGTGCTCATCACTGCTCTGCCTGCCGTGGGGTGAGGGGAAAAGACGACTCATGTTCAGGAGAGCTGCCTCAACGCACTGCCCCGGGGACACAGCCAGCAGGAGAAGCGGCTGCTCCGGAGGCAGGTAGCAGCACGAAGGCACTCACCGTTTCATCAGCCAGCTTTTCAAGCTGCTGGATGTAGGGGGTGATGAGGGAGTGCAGGTTCTTCAGGATCTCCTCCACTTGCAGCGCGGACAGCAGGAAGCCGAGAGCCTGCATCAGCCACATGCACTGGCTTGTCTGGGTCGGAGAGGAGACACAAGCAGGCGGGTCACTGCCAGCCACAGGCACTGCCTAGAGGTGTCCCTGCCAGCACCACCCACCCTGCCTTGGCACTTGGCTCTTTGCACAGAACTGTCACAGCCCCTGTGGGGTAAGCATCCTCCCTCCTGTTTGCAAGAGCAGCTTGGGCTCTGTCCCCATGCTTTCTCTTTCCTCCTTTTCCTCCCCAAAATGTGTCTGCAGCTGCACTGAGGTGTCCCCGCATCCTTGCTGGGAACTGCTAGAGTTACATCTCCCTGGGAGCTTCCCTCTCTTTGAGGAAATGCCCCCAGAACAGCCCCTGCTGCAGCAGGAGCCCTAGGATTAGCCATGCAGAGGGTGGCAGATGGCAGGTATTCCTGGCCACGCCAAGCTGCTGCAGGGCTGAGCTCTCCCCCAGGGCAGCCTAACGCATAGTGGGAGCCCTCATGTGCTCACAGTGAGCACAACTAAGGGGCATGGGGGCGAGCAGAACAGCCAGAGGTGTGAGCAAGCGCCTCTTACCTTGTGAATTTGCTTCATCAACACCTCCTACAAAACAGAAAGGGAGAGAGAAAGAAGAGTGAGTGCTGCAGAAAGCCTCCTCACTTCCAGGGGGCAGGACTGAAGCAAGAAGTCAAGACAAGCAAAAACAAATCGAGTTTCCCTCGGGAAAAAAGGATGGATGCCCAAGTGCAACCTCAGTAAACCCCTGATGGGAAGGCCAAGATGCCACTGCCTGCCGTTTCTGCACGTACAAGAGGACAGTGGGTTGTTAGTGTCCTAGGAGCAGGACAGGCAACAACAACTCCCCCAGAGGAAGCAAGACACCCTGAGCTGCTGCTTCATATCCTCTGCACACCCCAGCCTTGCTGGTCCGCTCCCAGCTCTCACCTGTGACACAGCCACGATGTTGGCAGCATAGGGCGGCAGGTCGTACTTGCACTCCCGGCAGATCTTCTTCAGGGTGGAGACGCTGGAGATGGAGAGCTCAGGGTTGCCCAAGGCCTGCAGCACCAGTGGCAGCACGTTGTTAATCATGACGGGGTGGTCGGCCAGCCACTCGGAGAGGGCTCCTGCACACACAGACAGGGTCAGACCACACCACGACAGCCAGACCCTCGGTCCCAACACCCCGGGCTGCTCAGCTTTGCTTCCCACTGTTGTTATTACTCATCATCCCCAAGAAAGATGGCTCTGTGGCCAAGAAGAGCCTGAGCTAACTCCAAAGCAGGCAGCAGCAGAAGGATGATGGCAGGCAGAGGAGAGCCCCCAGCAAGTGGCTCGAAGCCTGGAGGGCAGCTCTGGGTGGGCACAGGGGATTCAGAGTGACTCAGGTGGGTCTCCCACCCCAGCCTACACAAGAGCAAGGGCCTCACCAATTGTGAACATGACCGTGTCAGCCAGCTGCACGTTGCTGATGCTGATCCGGGGGATGAGGCCAATCAGTCCTGGCACCACATCGGAGTAATTCACATCAATGGTCTCGGCGATGGACTGGAACCCGTACAGTAAGGCCTCTGTGTGCTGCGGGTAAGGGAGAGGGGACAGTCAGAGCCACGTGCCCAGCGCCATCCCCAGCCCCTGCCCCAACAATCACTCAGACCCTGCAGCAGAGACCGTGGATGCTGAGAGAGGGGAGACAGCTGCACAGTCACAGTCACCAGGCACACCAGGCTTCAGGGGGCAGGATATGTTCACCCCAGGTGGACCCCAAGGGATAAGGCAGTATTTTAGTGACCAGAATCTGAGAGTGATGGCCGCCCAGTGGGGATGCCAAGATGAGCAGATAGATGCCAACTAGCTGCAGGACAGAGAACCCTGTGCTTCCCCTGCACTCATGCTGCTCCAGGCTTTGCATCGCCCCACTGCCCTGCCTGCAGCACTCTGCTGGGTCAAACCTGGATCCCCCAAACCAGCCTCGCAGAGCTTCTCCCCCCAGAGTCAGCCAAGGGCACTCAGTATCTGGCAGAGCAGCAGGGTGGTGACACAGAAAGGACAGGGAAGGCCTCCAGCATTTGTGCTGTGCCTCAGCAGCACAGCG
Source organism: Heteronetta atricapilla (assembly GCA_011075105.1). Lineage (NCBI taxonomy): Eukaryota > Metazoa > Chordata > Aves > Anseriformes > Anatidae > Heteronetta > Heteronetta atricapilla. The sequence goes on along the minus strand of CM021738.1, from coordinate 21,268,889 downwards.
CTGGGACAAGACAGAGCAGAAAGGACCGAGGTCAAACCCCAGCTGGACTCTGGTCAGTGCTAAGGACAGGGAGGTGGGAGAAAAGTTATTCCAACAGATTTCTGAGTGCCCACATGTCAAGGTGATCATGCTCTTTGCATCCATCATACCCCTTTGCTCTCAATGTCCCATGGCAAGAACAGCCCCCTCTGATGCTCCCCCATGGGGCTGGCACCCCGCAGCCCAGTGCCCAGCTCCCCTTGCTCACCTGCCACGTGGACGGCTGCTCTGTGTTGGTCAGGAGACGTCCCAGTTTGTCATAGAGGCTGCTCAGGAGCTCAGCACCCAGCATCTCGTACACGTACATCAGCGTGTCAGAGATGTCCACCCTGCAGAGACACAGGGGGGTCTCCAAATGCTGCCCCATCCCCTGCAGAGCACCGCAGAGACATGCTGCTTCCCCTCCTGCTCCCTGGCAGGGTGACAAGCAGGCCACCACCAGTGTCTAGGCTGGTCCAAACACCAGCTTGTCTCCAAACCACCACCACAGCCAGAACAGCTCTTGGCAGGAGAAATCTCTTCTGTGTCCTTCCTCAGGTCTCCCCACAGCTCTGAGAGGCAGGATGCTGCCAGAATCCTCTCCTGCCTACCAAACATGTCCCATTTGCACCCAAAGCCACATCAGTGCCTTGCTCCTGCTACCCGGGCAAAGGCCTTGCCAGCAGCCACACCTGTATATCCGAAACTGCTCCTTCTCATCCGAAGACCAGAAGCCGTACTCCTCGTCAGAGGGGAACTGGGCTTTGTGCAGCAGCACGTCCACCAGCTGGAAGTAGACGGGCCTGTAGACCTGCTGGTACACCGCCTGCTTGTCGGGCTCAAAGGAGAGGATGTCATCCTAGTGGCAGGAGGGGGAGAAGTCAGGAGTGGCAGGGAAAGAAGGAGGAGTCAGTGCGCATGCTGGATGGGGCTGAGGTGCATCCTGCAGGGCTGGCTCAGCGTGGAGATGCCTTTCCAGCTCATACAGGGTCTGCCCAATGCCCAGCCCTTCTGCAGGTGTGGAGAAGACAGCCGTGGTCTGGAGTCTAAAAGCATGCAGGGCTCCAAGGCCACGTGATGCGCAGCAGAGAGAGCCTGCAGCTGTCACCTCACCCTGAGGGACTGCAATCATGAGCCCTGTGTCAGGGCCTGGCCCGCAGCGAGACACTGTGTGTTCCTCTGTGCACAGCAAGGAGCTAAACTGTTGGGTTTGCTGGTGGGAAAAACATTCAGCCTGACATTTTAATTATGTTAACGAGGCACTTCAAGCTGGCTCAGACTTTCCAAGGGATACTGGGGGTGGAAAAATTGAGCCCCAAGGCCAGTATTTTTGAGCTTCCTCCTGCTCCGACCTGCACATTCACATGAGACCCACTGGGCTGCTGCAACACCCAGCATGGCCCTATTGTCTCAATTTGCCCAGAAACTGAATGCTGCCACAAGCTGCTCCTCAAGAAGGGATAAGTTAAGCCAAAAGCTTGCCCCCACCCAGTGCCATCACTGTCTTAGGCCCTGCCATGAGCACAAGAGCCCCAGGCTGGCTGCCCCATGACAGCCACTGACCTGCAGCGTGTACCAGAAGGTGAGCGTCAAGGAACTGGTGGTTTCGTTGACAGGATAGTGCCCAGGGATGCCCGTGCAGAACATGATCATGTTGACTAGGGCCAGGAAGCTCTGCCAGTGCTCCACCTGGTCCAGCAGGGCCCTGGGGAGCAGAGCACGCCATGGTCAGGCTCGCACCAGCGCCGCGGGTCTGGATCCTCTGAGGTGAGGCCCCCAGCGAGGTGACAGCACTCACCGGGAGTGGTTCTCCCCCAGGGCCACGGCGATGCGGCAGATCCCATGCGACGTCTCCATGTCCCCGCTCTGGACCGCCTGGCGCAGCTGCTCCTGCAGCCCCAGCACCGGGGGAATGAGCTTCAGGAGGGTGTTCACGTACCTGCAGGCACAGCCTGGATCAGCACCGGGCATTGCCCGCACCAGCACAGGCTTCCAGCAGCATGCTACCACTTCCCAGGGCTCCCACCCAACTTTCCCTGCCAAAATGCTGTGTTGTGGAGCAGGATGTATATCCATGGGCCTTTATTGCTACAGGACCTCTCCTTCCAGACAGTGCCAATGTTGGAGGAAGGCTAAATGGAAGGTGGGCTGAAGCTCCTGCAGTGGAGCATCTGCAAGCAGAGAGAGGGGTTGGACCAGCTCATCACTGCGTTAGCCCCGTGCACATCCTCCATCACACCAGTGCAGAATACCTCTGCCCGCGACCACCCCAACCTGCCTGGCACCAGCAGTTTGTCACTGCCACAGCCAGCTCCGAGGGCAGCCCTTTGGGTTTGTCCTCCCCGTGCTTACAGCCAGCGCTGTCAGTGGGAACCTGCCCCATGCCAGCAGGCTCCCCTCCTGCTGCACAGCCACGAGGACACCAGCCCCATCTCATGTCCCCCAGCCGCCCGGGCTGGCTGCAGCCCCGCGGGGCTCCCCTGCGCTCCCTCCTCCCCGGCAGCCTCGCACATACACACGTCAGCCTCCCCTCTCCGGTAAGCGATTGTAACCAAGGCAACGAGCAAGGAGGCAGGGAAGGTGAAACGCAGCCCTGGGCCCCTGGAGAGCGGCTGTGCTGGAGGCTCAGCGGCCGCCTGTCACTTACCTGCCCAGCCAGGCGTGTTATCGGGAGCTGCAGCTCTCCCGCAGCCTCCCCACCTGCCCTGCGGGGAGCAGGAGGCGCTCCCCGTGCCAGCTCTCCCCTGGGGAACGGGCAGATGCTGGCACTGAGAGAGCCACACGCCCCCCTGCCGCAGCATGCTGCCCTGCTGGCCCTGCTCTGGCCGCTCCTTAGCGGCGAACGGAGCCATCAGCCACCAGCCACCAGCATGGGGATGATGAAAGGCACGCTGGTGGCAGCCCCTCCCAGGTCCAGGCCAGCAGCAGAGGCAGATGGTGGCATCTCCTTGGGTATTTCCCTCCAGCCACTTGTGGTAGCTTTCCTGAGCAAGATGTGTTGTTTGTGTATTCAGCAGCTGAACACATTTTCCTTCCAGGCCAGTCACTTCTCAAACCCCAGTGAACTCCAGCACCCACAGGTCCCTCCGCAGGACCAGCGCCTCCTCCTGCTCTTCACACAACCCTCCCCGTGCTCTTAGCAAAGACCAGAGCACGGTGTGGAGGACAACCCTTGAGACCAGACACACACAGCTCACATGGGACAAGCTGATCCGTCCTGATCCAAAATCTGCACCACGTCCTGACAAAAACAACAAAAAACACAACAACAAACCCCAACCTATTAAAAATCTGCTTCTAATGAAGCTCTTGGAAAACTCTTCTAGCGAAATTCCTCTTCAGAGGAAAGCAGGGTGCCAAGCAGCACCCTGCTTCTTTTGGAGGCCCCTCAGTGCCTGGAGCCCACCACAACTCCCCCCACCAGAGCCCCCTCCCTGCTCTCCAACGCCGCTGCCCAATGGAGGAGCACGCAGCTCCGCTCCAGCGCAAGCAGCCCAGCTCTTTGACCTGCTTAGCCAGGGGATAATCTTCAAACGAGACAGAAAATCCAGCTCAAGCCTCCTCTGCCAAAGAGATGCAACAAAATCTTGGTGCCTGTGCCCTTCTGTGACTCAGGAGCTCCACTGTTCCCAACAGCGAGTCTGTGGCGAGGCGCTGCAGCTGCCATCTCCTGGTGCATCCCCAAAAAGAGCAGCGCCCAGTCTTGGAACAGCATCCAGAAGCCGGAAAGTAAACCACATCCTCCTTGTGCATGGGAAAACAGGCACACAAGCCACCAGCACAAGGGACTGACTTACCCAGGGGTATGACAACCAGTGTCATGGCCACCATAGCATGGGCAGACATCGCACCTGCGGGAGCATCCCTCCTGCCCTGATCCCACCAGGCAACACGAAGGGAGCGTCCTCTCATGGAGTATTGTTACGCAGCTCCCCACCGAGCCTTTTGCTGAAATTAAAAATACCCCTGCAGGATTCCCTCTGCAGGAATTTCAAGCAGGCCAGCTGGGAGGGGGCGAGGAGGAAACAGCCATGGGAAACGGAGCACATCAGGGGAGCCCAGGGCCAAACCCCATCACAGAGCAATGCTCCACACAGCTCGGGCTGCTCCGCACAGGAGCGGGCCAGCAGGGCAGCACCGAGGATGCCCAGGGCAGCAGGGAGCACACAGGCAGGCCCTGGTGAAGACCGGGGAGGAAGAAAGCAGCTGAAAAGCAGCAGAAACCTCTGAAACAGGCAAGAAAAGAGAGAAAGGTCAGGAGCCTCCCCGGGGGCTTCGGGAGGAGCTGGATCTGCTGTGGCTGAGCAACAAAGGCGGAGGGCGGGACTGCTGGCAATGGGAAGGCTGGTGGGGACACGGCTAGGAGAAACTAAGGGTTCCTGTCCCCTTTATGGAGTGTCACCCCAGCAGTGGCTCCTGCTTGAGAAGACATCCAGGACCTCAGCGTGGAGCAAAACCCCGCTCCAGCCAGCCCCTGCCAGCAGCTGGTGTCCCCGCCGCCGCGGCTGGCTGCGACACACACCGCCTGGCAGGGCAGCTCGGTGACAATGGCCCTGCTGTCCCCGCGCTCCAGGAGGCGTACAGAGAGGGGGGAGCTCCACCACGGGTGACAGAGCTGGGAGGAGGATGGCAAGAGGCTGCGAGGAAGTGTCTGGCATGGTGGGGCCCAGTGATGCAGGAGCTGAGAGCAAGCCCCCCTGGTCCCCTCGCGCTTCACACCACAACTTGCTTTGCAAGCCCCCCAAAAAGCTCGAGCGACTGGGGAAGAGTGCTGCAGGACCAGGCTCCTGCACACAGACAGGGAATCACATCTGAAGGACTTGAGTGTCGAGGGAAACGGAAGGAAAGACAGCAACATGTCAGAAATTCAAGACCTGCAAGTCACCTTCTCCATCACCTCATTTCCTGCACTAATCCTGCTACAGGGTGGCTGCGCTGGCCCAGAACTCACGGTCTGCAGGCAAGCACCTCTGCCATTGCAGAGGGCAGCCCCAGCGATGTTGGCAGCTGAGGCAGGGACCGGTGCTGACAGCGCAGCAGCAGCACCGCCGCAGAGGGTCGGAGCCTGCGTGCTGCACGGCTCAGCACAGCTTCTGCTAAACCCTCCTCCTGGCGGGGATGCGGGAGGTTGCTAAGCAGCCAGGAGATGTGGCCCAGGGATCCGGAGGAGATGCACTTTCCCTTCTGCAGGCATCGGTCCCAGGAGCTGACAGCAGCTCAGACGATGCTGCCAAGACAAGGAGCTCGCAGCCCCGCGGCGAGGCCCTGCGGGACCTTCCCCAGCCTTGGCTCCTGGCTCCGGGCAGCCACAAACAAAGGACAAGTCCTCAGCTGGGCCACGCTGCTGGCGTCAGGATGGAGAAGGCAGCCAGGTCTGGGTTTATTATCTCTGTATCAAACACACTCCTTGGCCGGACCTGAAGCAGAAGGCAGAGGAACATCTCTGGCCAGATCCGGGGCAGCTGCTCCCCAGTCAGGCTGCAGGGTTTGGCACAAGGAGCCAGGGGAAAGAGCTGCTGGAGAGGAGGAGGATGGAGAGGGGCTGTGGCTGCATCATAACTGCTGTGAGGGCAGCTGGGTGTTTGAGCTGCTGCTCAAACGTGGCACCCAGCAAGAGGAGCGGGCCAAAAGGCAGGGAACACAAGCAGGGGCCAGCACAGTGCAGGAGCACCAACAGCAGCGCTCAATTTACACGTCCTGGTCCCCAGGGTGAGCCAGGCAGACAGCAAGCAGCACCTCCCCACCCCACACCCTGGGAAAGCCCTCTAGCAGGGTGTGTAGCAGTGGTAACGCACACAACACAAAGCTGCCCACCAGCCAGCTGCGGTGCAAAGCCTTCCAGCACCAACCCGGTGAGACCAGGAGAACACAGCTGACTGCAACTTCTCTCTCACTTCCAGACCCTGCCACCGCCATCTCCAGGCCCAAGAATAGCTAGAAAAAAGCCCGAGGTTTCTGCTGCCCACCCCATTCCCCTGAAGATGCCTGGGAGAAGCAGCCTGCAGAACACAGGAGAGGCTGCCCTTACCTCTGGGCATCTGGCTGGGAAATGGCATTGACAACCGCCTCCACCGCTGTGTCGAAGAGCTCCGGGTCCTGCAGGGAGGTGAACGCTGCTTGGATCAGATTCTCGCAGTCCATCAGGGGGATCTCCAGCTGGACCCAGCTGGAGAAACACTTCAACACCTTCTGCTTGATGAAGCCCGGGGAGTCCTGCTGCTGCAGCAGCTGCTCCAACAAGGGGAAGACGGAGCCGCACTCCTGCGCCAGGACGCTGCGCACCTGGCCCTTGCGGTACTGGGGCAGCCGGCTGGTCTGGAACTCCTCGGGCAGCACCGTCAGCAGCTCCAGCAGCGCCAGGCACCGCGCCCGCCCGTCCACGTTGGAGTCCTCCGCCTGGAACATGCGCACCATGTCCGCCACGGCGCAGGGCCAGGCCTCCGGCATCATGCTGAGCGCCAGCGAGGCCAGCGCCACGCACAGCCTGGTGAGCACGATCTTGGAGCCGCCGGCAAAGCGGGTGATCTGGGTGAAGAGCTGAGACTTGAGGCTCTCGTACTGGTCGGCCGGGATGTCGTTCCAGTAGCGGGAGATTTTGATGTGGAGGGCGCTGGCGCCAAAGTACTGGATCTCGGGCACCTTGTCCATGTTGAGAAGCAGCCAGCTGAAGTGCCACGCCTGCGGGGACACCTGAGCCTGCATCAACCATTTCTGAGCCAAGTTTTTGTTCTCGATGTTGGGGTCGTAGTACAGCTGGTGGAGAGCCTGCAAGAGACAGGGCAATGCCTCAGGATAGCCGAAAGTAGCCCTGTCCTGTCCCTGGGCACATACCCAGCCACCACCACAAGGGTGGCTGCCACCCTCCCTCACCAGGCTCCTGGTGAAGCGAGAGACCTGACAGCAGCAGCAGGGCCTCACAAACCTGTCCTCCGCTCCTTTCCCCTCTGGAAATTTCTCTTCCTGAGTCACCTCCTGTCCTCTCCTTCACCCTGACCAGACCTGCTGGTAGCTGCCACAAGGGCGCCTTAGCCAGGCGCAGTGGCACGGCCTCACCTGCAGCGAGGCGGGTCCTCCCTGCCTCCGCCAGCACGTTAGTGCCACTGCCGATGTTTCCGTCTGTCAGGTTTTAGGCAGCTCTGGAAAACCACAGTCACTAAGCTCTTAATCTCTGCACCGAGTCCCTTTGAAGCGCTCCCAAGCCCGCCCAGCCACAGCTGAGCCGTGGAGCTGGCGTCGAACTCTGCCCCCACCGCTGCCTCGGGACACTCGGGCTGCTCACTCAGTTTCCCCTTACAGAAGAGGAGAACATCACTTACCTGCTCCCGCAGGCCGCGAGAGATCTAGTTACTGCTTTGCAGAGCTCACGGATCAGCATGCAAAGCCCTACACCGGCTGCAGGGCTTTGTGTGCAGAGGAACATCCTACAGTGCTTAAGCTTAACGTTAATAGAGTGGGCAAGGTGGGCACAAAGGGGCAAAGGCGCAGCGTGTGGTTTGTGGCAGAAGTGCGTTCCTCTACACAGGCCTGCAAAAAACAGGAAGAAGTGTCTCTGCCTGCCAGCACCAGCACAGCACAGACCCTGGGACCGAAGGGACAAGCGTACTGCAGGTCAGGCAGAGCCGCCACAGGGACATAGCTGGTGATGCCCCAGTGCACGAGGTGGGAAGAAACCAAACTCCATCTTCCAGCGGTGAGCCCTTTGGCTTTGTGCAGCACAACTCATTTCAGATCACTGTGTGTCCCATGAGCAAGGAGTGGTGATGGTATTTGTCAGGCTACCACACACCCGCTGCACCCTGCTATCAAGCTGGAGGATGGTTCCAGCAGGTGCAAAGGACTTTTTGTGGCCCCATCCTGGCTCCAGGTCTCAAATATCCTCCTCCTCCTCCCCCTTGAAAGCTCTCTGATGTTCTTGTATGGTTCTTGTACCCAGGAGGGGATTTAAGCCCTATTTTTAAGCACGCAAGACTGGCAGCCTAGGGCACAAGAACACGCTTCCTAAGCAAGCACTCGTACCTCATGCTGTTTCCCAGCACAAGAGCAAAGAGCACAACAAAATGGCAGAAACATTAGAGGGAAGGCATTGCCTTGGACATCATGTGAAATGTCTCTTTTTTTAAGACTTAGATGCAGGGAGAAACGAGGATAACCTTTTTATGAGAAATAAGGAGGTTATAAAATACATGACAGAAGACACGGTAAGCCGATGGACTACAGAGAAGCAAGCTCTGTCCCACTGAAAGATGCACCCTGACACAAAAAGGTTAACCATGGGGAGGGAAAAATCTGTCCTGAGAGAGAAGTGGCCAAGATGAACATATGAGTTATCAACAGACATCTGAAACCTTGCTCTCCTCTCAGTTATTTTGGACTCTTGCCTGAAGCAGTACTCAATTGTTGAGGCAGAGGCACTACCCACCCCATCAAAGACATAATTTACCTTGTTACTGAACAGGAGATGTGGACGTGCTGCTCTGAGCTACTCTCAGGGCTGGGAACCTGGCCCTCACCTGCACGTAAGCCAGCGTCCTGCTCTCCTGCTGCAAACTGAGTCATCCTGCAGCAGGGCTGGGGCTCTGAACCATCTCCTCCTCTTACTGTCTTCATCTTGTTTGCTCTCGTCAGAGCTTGCTTCCTGTGTTCTTCCCAAAACAAAACCCACTTGAGGTTCAGAGAGACCCTGTGGAAGGAGGTGCAACCTGCAGGAGCTCAGGGACATCTCCAGCGGAGGCCCCACGAACAAGCGGTGGAGCTGCTCAGCACCTCCACGGTGACCTGAGAGGGTGGGTGGTGAGGTGACAAGGTCTGTGCACCTAGGAGTCTTGCTGTAAGCTGTTGGGGGGGGTAATATTCTGGAAAAACATCCCTGCTGGCTTTCTCACTTCCTCTTCTTGTCCTTGAGCATCCTGCCAGGGAGAATACCAGGTGTGGTGGCTCTGGCCTGAGCACAGCTGGACACCAGGTAGAGAGGCCCCACCTGTACCCGCTGCAGTGCTCTGCACAACACAAGAAAGCTCCTAGGATGGGTGTCAATGCTGAAATGCTGACCATCCCAGTTCTTCTCAAAGCACCAGATGAAACCCTAAGGAGAATGCTAGGTTGTCTCCCTTGCCTACCACTTACACAAGCCACATACCATCCTCTGCCAGGGGCACAGGACACGAGGCTGCAAGGCAGCATGCTCTGCAGGAGGGTACCTGCACGCAGCACACTCGTCCCTAGCAAGAAAAGGCAGAGTCCTCATTCTGCAGGCAGGTTTTGGCACCAGCTGCTGCTTGACTTTCACTCCAGACATTGCCTTGCCAGCCAGCACTTTCAGGCCCAGAAGGAAGTGCTGGAGATGATGCGGGAAACTCACCAGTGCCAGGAGGGAGAAGCAGAAGGCATGAAATTGGGCAGCGACATCTAATAGGATGGCTTTGTGCATTCTGATTTAAAAGCGTGGCTGACACCAGACCTGCCTCCTCTGCAATTAGACCTGTAACATGAGACCTGGTAAACAGCCGGGCTGTCAGCTATGCCCTTTGGCCAGGGAACGAGCTTTCTCCAACATCATCTCTGCTTGGTTGAAAATAATTCAAGCTTGTTATTATGGGCATTCCCTGCTCTAAAAAGCTGTGGTCAGAGCCCTTTGGGCTTCAGTTACCGGGGTGGTGTCAGCCACTTGAGAGTGAAGAAGCTTACCCACAAGGTCAGAGCTCCCACTCTGATCCCTCTGGAAGGCAGGAGGGGGAACAGCATGGGGATCATGGATATCAGCTCACGCTGTGGCACCAGCAGGGAGAAGGAGCTGCAGCAGCTGCTCTGAGCTCAGCACCTCTGCAGCCCTCACTCATCCTTTGCAGCTCCCACAGCCGCGGCAATTTGTCCCCCTGACTGCAGGGTGCCCGATGAACACGGGGCCTGCCAGCTCACCAGGGGCATGGCACTGCCAGCACCGTTTGAGGGGTGACAGGAGCCCCACGCACCGAGCGAGCTGCCTGCTGCTTCCCAGCAGGGCCGTTACATCTCCGGGGCTGCTCTGCAGCTGACAGAGGGAACCGGGCAGGGAAACCAGCCCGTGCAAACACACTCCGGGTCTGCTCCATGCCTGGCACCCAGTGCCGAGGGCAGCAGCGACACGTCTCCTTCGGGATGGCCTCCAGCCTCCTGCTGCAGCCTCTCGCCCTCCCTTCTAGCTGAGCGCACGCTCGCCGCGCCAGCGCTCCGGGCCTGCAGCGGCACAGCCATTACCCGGCCTCTGCCGAGCGCAGGGAACGTCATCCCGCCTCCCCCCGCACACCAGCCAGCCTCCCTCCGAAATGGCAGGGGAGCCGGGCAGAAGGCAGCCTCCTGTCAAAGCATGGAGGATAAGGAATGTGAAATAAAGCCGAGTGGGGAACCCCTCTCCGAATAAACGCACCGCCGCTTCAGCCGCTCTTCTCCCCCAGCCTGCCCACGCGGCCTGCTGGCAGCGGGGATGGTGCTGCAGCCCCCGAGCAGCTCAGCTGTGGACAAATCCTCGCAGAGGACAGCGTGGTCCCCGGCACAGGCAGGCTGCAAGGGACAGGCATGCTCTCAGTGTGGCACCAGGCTTGGAAAGGACCCCAGGGCACCTACCACCCCCTGGGCCTGGGCCCTGCACAAGCGACGGGTGAGTGGGACTCAAAAGGAGAGCTGGGAGCAGAGAGCCCAGGACGAGCTGTGGGGATGCCCCAGAACCCCTGTTCACCATGTCTTGCTCCTCCTTCTCACCTCAGAATCATTCTGAGGCCCCCAGGCTGCTGTCTCACTGATTCCCCCTGTACAAGAGGTCACTGCTGACCAGAGCCTCTCGTGATGGTGTAGCAGAGCACAGTGGAGGCCTGGCAACCACAGCAATGTGCCGGACTCTCATCTGACCACAATCATGACACAGGAAGGAGCTAGGTGTTCAGCTAAGGGTGGTTCTGCTTAAATGGCAAACAAGATGACTCCTCGCTTCCCTTGATTTTGGCAAGAACATCCCTCTGAGACCCCTACCTCACCATCACAGGTGTGGATGCCCCATCAGGCATTGACGGGCTGCCTCTGAGGAACAGCCGGGCAAAGCTGCTGCCAGCAGTGCACTGGACAGGGAGCACCATTCCTTCACCCCAATCTGTGTTGTGATACCTGATAACAACAGTTATGGACAGTCAACAACATTTTTTCAAAGAAACCAGGTGCACTTGGGTTTCTCTTCCCCCTTGTCGTGGGCTGAAGGCAGCCCTGGCAGTAGCCACCTCACCCAGCCTCAGCATCTCGCACAAGCAGCCCCCAGAGCGACCCCATGGTCACCAGCTCCACACACACCACCTCCTTGTCCTGCTGGAGATGCTGGGCATTCACCAGGCACCTCCAGACAGGTGCACGGCAATCTGGAAGGCTCAGAGATGCCATGCTGCTAATGTGCTAGGGAGAAGATGTCAGTGGGTATTACCGGCACCCCAGAGGATGAGAGGTAGGCCAAAGGAGGAAAACCTGGAAGGTTAAAAAAAAAAAAAAAGAAGAGAAGAAGAGGGAGGGCTTGGAGCTTGCAATTGGGAAATTCACCGAGAAAGGCCCTGGGTTCCCTCTTGTTTCAAAAAGGGGGGTTTTGCTACAGCAGATTCAGCTGCACTGAAAGCAGGTGAAAAGGGTCTCATCCATCTCCTCCTGCCTCTACCACCACTCTGCAGTGGAAAGTGCTACTGATGTCGACCCAAGGCAAACCAAACCTCAGGGCACAAGTCCTGCAACACAGCTCCTGTGAGACAGATAGAGCCAGCAGAGACCAAGCATCTGCAACCCATCCTGAACGGCGCAGAGCTCACGCCGCAGCAGGAGTTTCACCTCCTCGTGGTACCATTGCCCATCACCAGGCTGTCAGCCAAGCCGGGGATGGCCCTGGGCACGGAAAAGCACACACAGTTCAAGAGCCAGATTGTAACGTTTAGGCCCGGGGAGGCAAACCACCCTTGAAGCCCGAAGCCCTTGGATCACTCAGCCTTGCCTTGTCTTAGGCCCCTCCAGCTCAGCGGCAGGTGCACGGGGAAGCGGTGCCAGCCCGGAGCCCCCGGGTGCGCAGCGGGCCGGCACGGCACGGCCGCAGCCTGCTCTCCTTGTGCTTAAGCCAGAGCAGCATCTAGGTCAGGCTTGGCAGCAAATAAAAAGCGGCCGCAGGCCAGCGCCCTGCGCTCCCTGACACAGCAACCGGAGCAGAACGGCTCCGCCGCCGCGCAGCCTTGCTCCTCCATGTCGAGGGGGAGCTCCAGGTGGAACACACAGCAAAACCCACCAACATCTGCATAAAAAATAACAAGGGGGTATGGAGGGGCCTTCCAAAAATGGGAATTGTCTAAAACCATCAGGAGAGTGCAACTGGCACTGCCTGGCCTTCTCTAAAATCACCAGACGGGCACTGCCTGGCCAGAGACTGGGTACAATGGCCACAGGATGCCTTCCACCATGGGGACCTGGAGATGCTGTGACCCTCTGCCCTAAGGGCTAACCAGCCCTCGTTCTGCCTCCAGCCCCAGTGCTCACACCGACTGACTCAGCGCGGAGCCAAACCCTGACTTTAATCAGCATTCAACATTATTAATAGAGCCTTGCACAAAATCTGACAGGCAGAAAAGCCCAGGCCAGCGGAACATCATTTATTTGTCAGTACCAACTCTGACAAGGCGGCTCTGCCCACCGCCCTCCCACCTGCCCAGCCCCCAGCCAGAGCCGAATTCTGCGGGATTTGTGTCAGAAACACCCCGCTGCCCCCCTCTGAAAAGCGACACGGGGGGGCCTCGAGATGCTCAGCCTCTGGGCTCCTTCTGCTCCCACCCCACGTCTCTCCCTCCCTGTCCCCAGCCCGCGCTGCCCCCCCCGCGGCCTGCAGCTGCATCTCCTGGGGACGTCAACCAACGATGGCAAAGCCTGCGACTGCGAGAGCTCGGGCGGGCAGGGGGATGGGAGCCAAAGCATCCTAGAGGGCAGATCTGCCTTCTCCCTGGCGTCGGGAGACCGAATGCAGCACAGTGTGGGGAGGGAGCGCCACGCTTCTGCACAGCCCGCGCCAGGCTGCCCCCCGGGCACTGCCCACCGTCCCCGTGCCGGCTTCGTGGCTGGTGCAGACAAAGAGGTGGTTTGTGTCTGATGGAGGGGGAAACCAGGGGAAGAATTGTCCAGCGGCCCTGACCCTATGAGGGTTAAACTGCAGAAGGTAGCGTTAATAGAGCATTTTTGCAGATGTGGGTTAAACCTCAGGGCCGTGCTCCATTCTGGTGTCACCGGTGGGCTGTGTCACCTGTGGCCACAAAGGGACTAGTGCCTGGTTATAGACCTGCAGCTCGTGGCGTGACACCTCCCCAGGCCAGGTAGGGGTGTAGGATGCCGGCGATGCGCCCACCAGCGCGCCCGTGGGCACCACTTTGGCAGGGAGCTGGGGCTATTCTTATCCAGGAAAAACGAGGACGCTGGGATTCCCGCTAGCTGTCTGGGGTTCGAGATGTCGGATGCTTGATAAGACGGGCGGCTGCAGGAAGCAGCGCTCCCTCGCTGCTCGCCCCTCACCTGCCCCAGCACCTCCACCATCACCCAGGGGAAGCATTTGTCTCTCGGGTACCCCCCTCGGTCTCCGTGATGGCTTTCGGGTCATTCTCCACGACAGATTTCGGGTTCTTTGGAGGCTGGCAGGAACTCATCCACAGCAGCGTGCCACCACCAGACCCCAGTTCTGCCCAGCAGCTGCCAGCACCCCAGCCCTCAGCACCCCAGAGGCTGCCCCTCTCGCTCCGCAGCCGTCTCGGGGACCCTGGGGGTGCATCAGGTGGGGACGGGCGCGGGGTGAGGAGGGCACTGGGGACTAAAAGAAGGCAGGGAGGGGTGATGAAGGCAGTGTGGGGTGAAGAAGGCACCGCGGGGCGAGGAAGCTCTCCCGAGCAGGGCCCTCCCCGCCTGCTGGGGCCGCTGCCGGTGCGGCGCCGCTCGCCCCCCGCGCCCCGCGGGCTGCGCTCCCCTTCCTCCCGCTCCTATTTCTGCCTCATCATCTTCCTCCCCCCGGGGGCTTCTCCCGGGCGCACGGAGCGGCTCCGTTCGGCACGGAGGCCGCCGAGCAGCGCCGTGCCGAGCCGAGCCGAGCCGGGCAGCAAAACCCCGCGCCGCGCAGCAGCGGAGCGGGCCGTGCCGAGCCGAGCGGTGCCGCGCCCCCCCGAGCCGTGCCGAGCCCCCCGTCCCGGTGCCCGCTCACCTTCTCCACGTTCTCCACGGTGAAGTCGAGGCCCTGCGGCGGCGCCTCCGCCCTCCGCTCCATGGCTGCGGCGGCGCTGGGCGGCGGCGGCGGCGGCGGGCGCAGGACGGCTGCGGGACCCGCCTCCGCCTCCCTCCCGCCCCGCTCGGCTCGGCACGGCTCGGCTCGGCTCGGCACGCCCCTACCGGGCGGACCGGGGGCCGGGCTCGGCCGCGCCGCCCGCCGGGAGCCGTAGTCCCGGCCCCGCGCCCCCCCCCCGGCCCCGGGGCCCCCCCCCCCCCCCCCCAACACGGGGACCCCCCCCTCTCCCCAAAACCCAGCACCCAGCAGCGGGGTCGGACGCGCGGCCCATCGCTTTATTGCTACGGGAAAAGGCGGCTGTACAAAAATAGAGTTTATCCTCAAATCTTACAAATAATAGAAAAACAACCAAAAAAATAAACAACAAAAAAAATAGGGGTTGGGGGCACGAGGAGCCCGAGGATGGGGATGGGGCGCTGCTGGCCGCAGCCCCAGGGCTTCACATCAGCGCTGGGGTTAAATTACACCCGGCCCCCGCAGGCCCAAAGTCATAAATAGGAGCTGCCGCTCGAGAACAATAAATAAATAATTTAGAGTAATAAATAGTTTAGTGCCGCAGCACCGCGGGGAGGGACCCTGCAGCCCCCTCTCGGAGCTGGGCAGGGGTCCCGGGGGTGCCCGTGCCCTGCGGAGCACCGGGCGCTGCCCCATGCTGGTACGGTTTGGCCCCGCTGTGCCCTTGCCCTTAGGGACACCCCCTTCCCACAGGGTGGCTCTGGCCATCCCCAGCCCCGGGGTGCCCCTTCCTGACCCCCTCCAAAGCCCGGGCGATGCTTGGCAGGGGTGTGGGAGCACCAGTCCAGGCAGGGCACAGCGTGGTGGGGATGCTCCGTCCCCCTGCGGCTCCTCTCCCAGGGCTGAGCCAGGTAGGGGTGCACCCAGGCAGGACCCCATGGGGCCGGTGGCACCGGCTGCTTGGCACTGAGCGGGAGGGGGTTCAGCTGCCGACCCCCCCTGTCACGACTCCAGCTTGCCTCAGTCCCTCGTGGCCATGTAAAACCAGGGGCACCGGACCCTCCTGCCTTCCTCCGAGTGCCAGCGCCACGAGCTGGGGGCTGCCAGCGTGTGTCGAGCCGGGGCTGAGCCGGCAGCCCTCCCTCAGCCGATGCAGCTGCACTCAGCCGCCGAGAGCTTCTCCACCGTCTGCCACGTGTTCTGCACGTCCATGAAGGACACGGCCTCGTAGCGGGTGGGCCGGCAGCAGGGGTGGCTGAGGATGCGCTCCTGCGGCCCCGGGACGATGAGCTGCTGCCGCAGGAGGCTGCCCAGCGTCAGGTCGTAGTTGCTGCGCGCCCGGTGGCAGGAGCCACTGCAGTACTTGAAGAGCACGATCTCGTCCGAGTTGAAGCCCAGGCCCAGGTCGCGCACCTTCACCATCAGGTTGCGGATGTGGCAGTTGCGCCCGCGGGCACTCCGCCAGGGTTTCCGCACCGCCTTCTTGGCTTTGCCCGTGCCCGGCGGCGAGCGCTCAGCGCGCAGCAGCAGGTCCTCCGCCAGCTCTGTTGCACCCAGGGCCCCCGTCGTCACGTTGTCCCCTGCAAGCAAACAAGGTGACACCATCATCCCTGTCCTCCCAGGACCACCAAGCCCACACGTCCCCTGCGGTGACCCATCTGACACCCGCTGCAGCACAGAGCCACCGCACCCACCCAGCTCCCCCATGCTCGCGGCCACCGTGCCCAGGCTGTGCATCCCCTGTGTGACAGTGTCCCCCCAGCCCCGGGGTGTCCCCCTGCCCCAGCACGCACCGTGCAGCTGGCTCCAGGCGAGCGGCACCTCCATGTCGTCCTCCGCGCTGGGGCTGGCGGTGGCCATGTCCCGCGGCGTGGGGGCCGCATCCAGCGTCCCGTTGCAGTGAGGGGTTCGCAGGGCGCCTGCAGCAAGCCCAGCCAGCAGCGAGAGGATGGCGAGGACACCCCACAGTGTCCCCTCCTGCAACACAGCATGGCACAGCAGGGTGAGCACCGGGCTCAGGGATGGGGACGGGGGACGGGGGGTCCTGGCCATCGTGGGCAGCCAGGCCTGGGCTCACCTTGGGCTGCGGATGCGTGCTGGGTCCTGCAGGTCTTGGCTCTGGTGGCCCCGCTCGCTGCTCCATGCTGGCTGCAAGCACAGAGGTGTGGGTCATTGCCTGTGCAACACACACGGGGTGGGCACCCACAGCTGCTGCTGGCAGCACCCGTCCCTGCCCACCCAGACCCCGGTGGCAAATGGGAGAGGCCCTCAAACCGGCTGGAAGCTGGCACACCTCTCCCCTGCCAAGCACGCCGTCCTCACCCCCAGCACCCCACAACACCTCCCATCCCCTCCCCGCACAGCCAGGCCCCCAGGTCCCCCACGTCTCCCTCCCTGGAGATCCTGGCAGAAGGGACTTTGCCCAGCACCTCTCCTCGGGGGGGACGCAGCCGCCTCCTCGCGCAAGCGGCCCGGGATGCCAGGCTGTGCCGTAAGGCAGCTGCTGGGACTGGGAGCGCCGCGGGGGGGGCGCCTTTCCCATGGCCCTTCCCTGGGAATGTTTTTCTTGCTCGCGGTGGGAGCCTGACCTTGGAAACTCCAAATCCATTAGCGCAGGGTCCCCCGGTGCGGCCACCCCCCGGCCCCGCGCGAATGGGGCCGTGAGGGGTGGGACAGGCAGGTCCCGTGGGGACACGGCAGTGCACCATGCTGGGCTCTCCAAAGCCATTCACCCCAAGGACACTACCCAGTGCCCAGTGTCCCCCCACAGAGGGGATTCATGCTGTGGGCCCCCGAGAGGTGCAGGGACAGAGACAGTTTGCACCCACATGTGTGGGGTGCGGGGAAGCCCCCACTCCTCAATGCTCCAAGCATGGAGTGGGGAAGCCTGGATTCCCCGGAGGTGGCTCCCAGCTCTTGGCCTGCTGCTGAATCCCCACCTCTCAGGGTGGGACTGTCCCCTTCGAGCTCGGTGGCAGCCCACAGCTGGGGGGTTCCCCCTGCCCCCTCCATGGCTTTAGCCCAGCAAATCCCAGGTGCACTGCTGGCCAAAGAGCGAGGGGAAGCAGCAGGGCACTGCTGGCATGGGGAGACAAAACCAGTCCCTGCAGACCCTCAGCATCTCAGGGGATGCTCACCAGGCCCCAAGCCCCGGTTGCTGCATCCACTGCCGCCTAGTGTGGGTGGCACCCAGCCGTGCCACGCCAAGGGGCTGTGACAGACCCCACCAGGTGCACGAAGCCCCTCTGCATGCCATGCGCTGGGCAGGATGCAGCCCCACGGCAGGCAGGGCTGGCACCAGGCCCCCCAGCCCCGCCAGCCGTCGCAGCTTGGCCAAGCACGGCCCACGCAGCACATCGCTCCCGTGGCGGCCCGTGGCCCCGCGCCAGCCGCTGCCGCCAGGTCATCGTTTTCCCAGGCCGGCACCCCCGGAGGGGCCCGGAGAGGGTCCCGTGGCCCCGGCAGCAGGAGCCGGCCCCCCGTCCCCGCTCCCACTGCCCCGCCGCGGCCCCTCGGCCCCGGCAGCACAGCGGGACGGGACGGGGGCCCTCGCAGGCTGCGGGCCAGCGGCCAGGCGGTGACACAGCGGCTGGGGCCCACGCTGAGGGGGTGCCGCTCCTCCAGCCCCGTCCCGTCGGGGGCACCGGCGGCGGGGCCGCCCTGCCCGCCCCGTCGGGCGGCGGAGGGGCACCGGGCGCTGCAGCCGCGGCCCCAGCGGGGCGCATCTGCCCCGGGAGCCGGTGAACGGGCGGCGGGGCCGAGCTGCACTGCGGGCTTCGCCCAGCCGGCGGCAGCACGGCCCCGGGATCCGCCGAGAGAAGCGGGAGGGCGAAGGAAGCCCCCTCCCGGCGGCACGGCCCCGCGCTGGCTGCGCACCCCCGTGGGGTTGGGGAACGGGGAATAACCGGGCCCGGTCCTGAGCGCCCCGCGGGGATGCCAGAGCCGCAGCCCTGGCTGCTGGAGGGGGTCCGGGTGGGGTCTGCTCCAGCCCCGGCTGGGAGAGCCCCCGCCGGCCACTACCAGGCTCCGGAGGTCTTCCCAGGTCGGGATCGGGCCGATCCACGCGAGGAGCTGCCCTCGCTCGGGACAGCCCCCCCACAACCCACGCGTCCCCCCTCCCCCCGGGCTGAGCAGCGCCGTGCCCCTGGGGCTCGTCCCGGGGCACGGCGGGACGCTGCGGGGGCAGTCCCGGTGCGCACCCTACATACACTGCGTGGCGGCCGCTGGGGAGCCCCAGCCCCAGGACGAGTGTCCCAGCATCCCGGGGGGGCCGCTTTGGGCCAGGGATAAGGCCGGGCTTCGCTGGCGGCGTGGGGCGATACCCGGAGACCTCCTCGGGCACTTGAGGGCACCGGGAACCGGCGGGAGGCTGGCGTCCCACCGCGCTGAAGGACTTGGGAGGGAGGAAGTCCACGGGTGACACGGGGCTGGCACCTGCCCCGCAGGGCCGGGGGAGGCCGGTACCGGGCACGTGGGGCCCACGAACGAGCAGCTGCCGCCGCGTGGAAACAGCCGCGGCCACCCGGGGGCACCGGAGGCAGCGCCGGACCCCGCGCCCCGGTCCCGGGGCTCTCCCCAGGGGCCGCCCGGCCCGGCGGGACCTGCCTTTCCCGCTCACCGGCTGGCCCCGGGAAGCCGGGGCAGGGACTCCCCCGACGTGCCTGAAGGGGTGAGCCCGAGAAGGGGCGGGCGAGCCCGGCCCCGTGCCCCCGGGCACCCCCGGCGGGGTCCCCGCCTCTCCCCGGCCCGAGCGGGGGCAGCCCCGTTCCCCGCCGCGGCTCCCGAGCGCTTCCCACCGCGGGGCCGGGCTCGGGCAGCCCCGGGAGCCGCCGGGCCGGGACCTGCCCGGGGTGACGGGGGTGGTCCGGGCCCCCCTCGCCGCCCCGCGGGTTTTGCCGGTGGGGCGGGCGGCGGAGCGGACCCCCGTTATTTCTCCCCCCCTACCTCCCGGCCCCGGTTCCCCGTAGGCTGCTGGCTGGCTGGGACGGCCGTTGCCGCAGCCCGCCGCCCCGGCCCGCACTCACCGTGCCCGCGGCGGGGAGCATCCCCCGGGCAGCCGCCGCCCGGCAGCCCCACCGCCCAACCCCGCGGGGCGGCGAGGGGGGGCCCGGACCAC
>CM021738.1:21075159-21249098 GCA_011075105.1 Heteronetta atricapilla | reverse complement strand
CCCGTGCCGCTCCCGCTGCGCCTCGGGGGTCGGGGGTGTGGGTCCCGGTGCTCCTCGGGGTGCGGTGCCGGTGCCGGTGCCGGCGGGCGGGCGCGCAGTGCGGGGCAGCGGCGGCTCCATCCCGCTCCCGCCGCCGCCGCCGGTGTCAAATTCCAGCCGCCGTCACCTGACCGGCGGGGCGGGCACCGGCACCGGCACCGCGCCCCGAGCGCCACCGGGACCCCCCGGCCCGCCCCGCAGCCGGGACCGCCCCGGGAGCAGGAGGGCGCCGGCCCCGGGACCCCGCCAGCACCGGGAGCCGCCCCCCGACCCGCGCCGGGACCGGGAGCCGCGCCGGGACCTGCACCGGCACCGGGACCCGCACCGGCACCGTGCGGCCGGACAGCCGCCGGACAGCCCTCCCGGACGGACCGACGGACGGACGCCCCGCGGCGAGGCTCCCCGGCGGCGCAGGGCTCGCTGCCCCGACAGCGCGGTCGCAGCACAGGCAGGACGGACACGGCACCCCCCCCACCGCGGGGCCACGCTCAGCCCTTCCCCGACCGGGACGGAGCCCCACGCGAACCCCGAGCGTGGCGAGGGAGGGTTTGGGGTAGGGGGGACACGGCCCCACGGAGCACCCTCACGCGTGGCGTCGGGGAGAGCCCCGCGGAGCCCCCCCTGCAGCCCCGTGGGGGCCCCCGCGGCTCGGCGTGGCCGCAACGGGGACCGTCCCCACGCACCCGAGCCCCCCTCGGGCCACCCGTGCGCCTCGGCGGAGGAGGAGTCCGGCCTCCCCGCCCGGCCTCCCCGCCCGCCCCTGCGCCCCCGAGGCCACCCCGGGCCCGGCCACCCACCGGCGGCTTCCTTACCTCCGCCGCCTCCCTGCCTCCCTCCGCCGGGGCCGTCGCGGGCCCCGGGGACATGGGGGCCGGCTGGCGAGCCGAGCCGAGCCGAGCCGAGCCCGTGCGAGTCCCTGCGTCACCGCCCAGGGCCCTCCACGTCCATCGTGGGGCTCTCGAGTGCTCCTTGCGAACGTGCCAAAATCCCAGGGCCGCCTCCGCTCGGCCTCGCTTCACACGTGCTCCCCTGGCCGGAGCTGGCCGTGGGGGCACAGCCCAGCCTGGCCGAGCCCCCCGGGGCCAGCCCTCATGGCTCGCTGCCTCCCCGGGCCCTGCCCGCGGCGGTGGCCGGAGGCGTGCGGCCCGGCTGCGCGCCCCAGGATGCTGCCGGCTGTGTCATCTGCCCGGGCAGCGCCTCGCAGCCTCGCCGGGCTTATATAACTCTCCCTTGCTGGAGCAGGGCCAGCAGCCACGCTGTTGCTGCACGCTGGCCCCGGGGAGCCCCTGGGGGCTTGCCCCGGGCTCCCTGCTTGCCCCCCGATCCCAAAACGGCGTTGACGGCTTCCCCGCCGCCCGCACTCCGCGGCTGGGAGGGCTGGAGGATCGTGTGTGAGCTGCCCGCCTGGCCTGGCCTGGCCTTGTCTTGCAGGATTATCCCTCGCAGGATGACAGCTCCCGCATCCCTCCCGCGGCAGCACCTGCCGGGGAGTGTGCTGGCTCGGGGGTGGTGGCCAAGCCGTCCCTGGCGCTGCTAGCGGGGTGGCAGAGCGCCCAGAGGTGCTGTTCCTGCCCCAAGGGGGCTGAGCATGTGGGGGGGGTCTCGCTGCCCCACTGCTGCGGCCTGGGACTGCTCCTGGCACGGCAGCTGGCAGGGGTGAAGCCTTGGCTGCCTCAGCACAGCTAAGATTTGGGGGCACAGCGACCCTGGGCTGGGGAATTGGCAGGGACAGGGTCAGGGAAGGGGACCCTCTGCTTCTCAGGGCAGTAGGCCAAGGTAAGAGGACTGCCTGCTTGGACGGTCTCCCCGTGGGTGGCACGTCCTGCCCCGGGTTTCCTGGCCATGCCCACGGGACCAGGACTGGCCTCAGCTGTGTCCACATGGGGGGAGATGCCCAAGAGGGGCTGCCCCCCACAGTGAGCAGCCTGCGGGGCTTGGTGACAGCCAGATGTGCCCCTGGTGGGGTGCCCCGTCCCTTCCCACCTTCCCTGTGCACTGCTGGGCTGGTCCTCGTGTCCCCTCGTGTCCCAGCTCAGCTGGGAGCTGGCCCTGGGCACAATGCTGGGGGTGGCCATGGCACAGTGGGGTGACCAAGGGACCCCTTGTGGTGCCCACAGTGTCCCTGGACCTATAACGAGGTGGCTGTGCAAAGCCTGCCCTCTGTCCCCTCCTGGGGGTGCCCTCTTTGTGGCTGATACCCCATAAGCCTGGCGCTGGCTCCCTCCTCCACCCCTGGAGATGTCACCCTGCTGCTGCCCTCAGCCTGGGACATCATCGGGGGCACCACAGCGGCAGGAGGTGGCACTGCCCAGCGCCGTGCCTGAACCCCAGCTGCTGCTGGCACCGCCTGCACCGGCCCCGCAGGGCTGTCCCCGTGTCCCTCGTCCATCCCGGCCTGACGTCTGTCCCCGCAGGTGCCACCAGGCGGGACGGGGCTGACGTGCTCCAGCCCGACGGCAGGATGGAGCTCGCCACCAAGCACGTGGGGAGCAGAGCTGTGACGCAGACGGGCCGGCTGGTTGCGCTGTCCCTGTCTCGGTGGCAACGTGATTCCTTTGGGGACATCTGCTACCAGAACCAAGCATCTGCTGCTGCTAACGGGGCTGTCCCCGCGTGCCCTGGTCCCCGGCTCGGGTACGTGCCACATGCTGGGGTGGCAGCGGTGGCTCTGCTCTTTCAGGTTCTGGAAAGGGAGCGTGGAAAAGAGGGGTTTGAGCAGCTCCAGCCGCACCCTCTGTAACTAGAGGTCCGTAGCTTGCAGCCGCGCTCCCGGGAGGCAGTCGCCTCCGCAGTGTCCCACCAGTGCTGGCAGGAGGCCACCCCTCGTGTCCGTCAGACCTGTCACCCACTTGGAAGCAGCCCCCCCAATTCCCCTGAGTGACGAAACCGTCCCTGACTCGTCCCACGGCCCTGGAAGCTCCCCAGCATCGCTGGGGCCGTGGCAGGGGTAACATCCGCCCTCCGGGCCCCAGCAGGTGTTGGAGTCGGTCACGGCCTCAGCCCCCGGCTTCCTAAACTGCTTCCTTCCCGAACATAGCAGTGAGAAGGTCACTTGGCCGGACACCTGCCTTCGGCGGGGCCGCACCCAGCGGGGTGGTGAGCGGCTGGAAGTGACCCCGCTGCCGGGGAGTCCCCGGGAGAGGCCCAAAGGGAGGCAGAGTCGCATGGAGGACGCTGTCACCCACCTCTCTGCATGCCCCAACGTCAGGCGCGGTGTGCTTTGATGCATGCACCAGGATCAGAGCGAGGGGCCCAGGGCTCTCTCTGTCCCCTCCAGCCCAGGCTTGGTGCCTCGAGTGCTTGCCACAAGGGGAGGACGGCTGGGATGGCTGCAACCACAGCTCGGAGGGGCACAGAGGTGCCCACGTGGTGAGCGGAGGCTGTCCCTGCGGTGCCCCCATCGCCCCCTCCAGCAGGACACTGCAATGCAGCGGCTTGAGGCTGGGTGATTCACAGCTCAACAGGTGGGACGGCAAAACACCAGGAAATGGCCAGCCCCACATGTACCAGGGGGCTGCGGCCCCCTGACACATCGTGTACTCACCCCTCTCCCCTCTCCCATCCCCTCGGTTGCTGGGCAGGAGGAGCACAGCCCTCTGCTGGCCCCAGCGCCAGCCCCCTGGATCAGGAGGTGCCTTTGGGGTGCTGTGCTGGGGGAGCCAACAGCTGCAGCGGGCTAGGGATAGCCCGAGCAGGGGAAGCACTCTGCCTCCCCTAAAAATGGCCAAAGGCAGCAAAAGAAAGAGGCCAGCCAAGCTCGTTTGATAGCTTTATTGCTTCTGTGATATGACTGAATCGATGTGACATAAGCCGGCTTGGAGGAGCCTGCAAGACTCTTGCCCTCCCTACCTAGAGGGAAAATTAAAAAAAAACAACGCAGAAACTAAAACTAATTTTAAAAACTCATTGAGTTCTTACATCTCAGCTTGGTACAGCACTGGCGAGCTCCCTGGCCCTCGGAGCAGGTCCCTGTGTGAGAGACCACAGGCTGGGTGGTGGCCCCATCACCCGCACCCAAGGGTGGCAGGGGGTCACCGTGCCCGATGCACGCTCGGACCGACCGCAGGGACCCTGCTGCTGCTGGCGGAGCTCAGCTGGTGGCCACCTCCTTGCCAGGCCACCTGGAAGCCCCTGTCTGGTGCTGCCCGTCCCCAGCCTGCGCACCCTGGTGTGACCCGGCCAGCCCTGCCCTGCCACCTTCTGTCTCCCTCCCGGCAGAACGGAGAGCCGGGAAGCCCAGAGGTGCTGGTCGGAGGATGCTGGGCTCAGATCCCCCGTGGCCTCACGTTCCCCAGTGGTGCAGCCTCCATTTGGCATGCGAGCTCGAGGCCACGGTACGGCCAGCCCTGACCCGGGTGATGCTGATGGCAGGGAGCAGTGCCGTGGCACCCCAGACCCGCTGCCCACACCAGCAGGAGCAAAGCCTCCTGGCACCTGGATTTCCCCACCCCAACCTCCCGGCGCTCCCCCAGCCCCTCTCCGGGCAGGTTCCCTGCCACCCCCCTGGCCTCTCTGCACGGCAGCACGGCAGAGGCGTCAGGCAACCCCGCTCTATATTTAGGCCGTGGAGAATTCCCCTGGGCTCTCCCTTCCGAGCTGAAAAGGTGAGTCACGGCGAGGGAGAGGCCAAGACTCGCATCCGTCCCACTGACCCTGCTCTGACCCGCGTGCACCGTTCCGAGCTGGCAGGGCTGCGGCGTCTCGGAGGGCGGGAGGTGGCTGCAGGTGCACGCGAGGAGACAGCCAAGGAGAGGCCTCCAGGAGCCAGTCCCAGCGCCACGTGCTGCCCCGGGACTGGGGCACACACCGGCATCACCCACAGGGCCTGGCCGGAGGATGCTCCGTGATGAACTTGCCCCGCTGATGTCCTTGCAGGGAGTCCTGGATCAAGAGGGACAGGGAGATACGGGGCAGCCGTGGTCCCCCAGCACCTCCATCCTCGCTCTCTTTCCACTTGCAGGTGTCCCGACCCACCGCAGTCACCCTGAGCCACGTGCTCACCTGGGCACTGCTGCCTGACCTTGCTGGGGTCTGAAGGCTCTTCCCCTCTGGCACCTCAGCTCCCTGTAGTGTATGGATGGGGCCCGTCACCCCCCTCAGTGCCCTGGGGCTCCCCCAGCAGCAGTTGAAGACCCAGTTCAAGCACCAAGTTGGTGCCACACCCTGGCCAGGTCCAGCACAGGCACCCCCTCCAGGACCTCCAATCCCTTGAGCAAAAAAATAAAAAAATAAAAAATGGGGGAGAACATTCAAATGAGTATCTGCCACAGCAGATGGTCAAAAGCCTGCTGAAAACCCCAGCTTTCTGCCTGGAAACCTTACGGAGCATCCTGGGGGCAGGCACGTACCTGGGGGGAGCAGGGATCGCCCGGCTGGGAGGCCAGAGGGACAGGGGAAGGGAAATGGGAAGGGGGAAGGAAGGGAGCACCTCCCAGATCCCCTCCGCTGACCCCCGTGGTGGCCTCGACACTCAGGGCCGTGGCTTGGGACGGTGCCCTGCGTGGGCACAGCGTGGCCTGCTCCTGCCCTGACGCCCATTTCCACCCGATTTCCCCCCGCAATCCCTCTTCTGCCCACGCTCTCCAGGTGGACGAGAGCACCCCGCTGTCCTCACGCTCGGCCACGTTGCTCAGTTTATTCCAGCTCCTCTGAAATACGTATACAAATCAAATGTGCAAATACTGCATCTTGGGACCAAGAGAGCAAAGGAAGGGACGTGCTCCTGAGAGCAGGAGGAGCAGCAGTGCTCGAGCAGCACAGGAGGAGCTCAGAAATGAAGTGAGCAGGGGCCAAGCAGAAGCGAGGGTTCCCAGCAGGCCCCCAGCCTTGCCAGCAGGCTCCACCACCACTGAGGTCAGGGAACACGATCGAGTCTGGAACGTAAAACATCTTCGGCAGCCCGCTCTGTAACTGCAAAGCTCCAGATATCCACGCAACATCTGACCTCCTTCCAAACAACGAATCACTCCTCTCCCCCACAGAAGCAGAGCGAGACGCTGTCCAGGAGCGGTGACACCGACCTGCTGGGCTCGGTGAGGGCTCACAGCGGGCACAACCCGCGAGGCCCGAAAGCCTTGAGCACAGCCAGGTGGGCTCGGCAGCGCCGTGACACGCGGGACGGCCGTGAGGGGCTGCTGCAGGCAGAGGAAGCCACCGGCTCCCTGCTCCACGCCAGGGTCGGGGCAGAACAAACGGCTACGGAAAACAGCCAAGGAAGTGGCTGCTGCTGCCTCTGCGCAGGAAGCGAGGAAAAGTGCAGAAAAACAAATCCATGCTCATCTCCGACACGAAGCTCCAAGTGGAGAACGAGGGAAAGCCATCCTCCCTTTAAATTATAGCAGCACCAGCAACACCGAAGTCTTGGACGGATTTGTTTTCCTGGGGAAAGGTCTGAGACCAGCGACAATGCAGACAGAGCGTGGCGAGGCCGAGCTTTTCGCAGGGCTGTGCACAAGCAGATTTCGCTTTGCACCTTGGTATTTCTAGTATGATTCCAGCAGAGTTTCTTTAAAAAATAATACTTTGTACATTCAGGCATTGCTGCCTTGGGGCAGCGTCACCTCCCATTTGGCACAAATCGTTTTATTCACAAACCTTCCTTCTCTCTCCTGAGTCTTTCCCGTTTCATTCTGGATACAGAAGATCCGTCTGCAATGCAGAGTTCAAGAACTGCCCGCTCAGCCCCTTGCCCGCCTCCTGCCAGCTCTAGGGCTGAGGGCAGCAGATGCTGCCCTCCTGCAGCCTGGCAATGCGAGAGGGCCTTCCCAGAGCACCCGGGCATCTCTGTGTGTCTCCAGTGAGGCGGGCTTCTTGCGGGGGGCTGCCAGTGCCTGCTCGCAGAGCTGCAGCGTGCGTCTTCCTCTCCTCCCTTTGAGGCAGCGGCTGCAGCCGCTCAGATCCCACTGGTCAGGTCGGTGATGACTCGGGCTTTCACCAGCTTCCGCAGGAACTCCTTCTCCCGTTGGATGTTGTGCGTCCAGGACTGGAAGGAAAGGAGAAAGATGAAGGTCAGCAGCTATTCTTGGCCAAGCATGCCCCATGTTGTGGGAGCCTCCAGCTGGCACGGGGTTGTGACAAGCAGACAGAGCCTGCTGCTGACCAGAAGGCCCTTGCAGACCAAGGACCTTCTCTTATCTCGATAGAGCCAGCAGAGTCGGAAAACTAGCTCATCCTGAGACCAGCCTCACCGAGGCCAGCTCCTGCCTCCACGGGCCCTGCCAAGAGGAAATCAGACACCGAAGGTCACACCAATACAGCGCAAAGGGTGGGACGGGCACGTCTCCCAGCCAGGCGTTAAGGGCAATGATTGCTGTCAGCCCCCCCAGTGTGTGCCCTGCTGCCGGCTTCAGCAGCGATCACAGCATCTGCCATCGCCCCGCTGCGCTGGTACTGGTAAAGCACTTAATGGAGGCAGGGAGTCATTTGTCCCCTGGGGAGTCAGAGACAGAGCAGAGCAAAGAGACTTTCCCCAAAATCTTCCCGTGAGATGAGAATCCCAGGAAGGGAAGCCACTCCTTCAGGACAGTGCTCTGGGCGGCAGGTAACCTTGGCTCTAAATAAGATGTGGGCCATAAAATACCTCGATGGGAACATCCCAGAAATGGCTTCAAGCAGCAAAGTACAGAGCCCTCTGCCAGACCGTGGCGCCTCCCTGCAGAGCCCTGCAGAGCCCTGGCTGTGTCCCTCACTCACAACATGCTTGTGGCTGTCCTGTCACCTGCGGGTGTCCTGTCTGGTGCCAAGAGGTGCCAGGGACCGACGGTACCTCGCTAGATTTCCAGCACATTTTGGAAATGCCTCTCCTGCTGCTCTGCACTCGTACTGCTGTCCCCTCAGCGCACAGGATTTACGACAGTTAAAGCTGCTGAGAGATCAGGCAGGTCTTATCTTGCAACCTGTGTTCAAAAGCAGCTTTTGACTCCTGGTTACTTGAGTGCTGCAAGGGTGCAGCAGCACAGGTAGCCGCACGGCCACGCGCGAGGCCGAAAACACAGATGACCCTGCCTGTGAACTGCAGGGATGACGTCGAGAACCAGCTTGGTGTTTGGCTGCTGCTAGCATGAAAGCAGAAACTGAAAACCGGCACTGGGAAGAAAGCTGGGTAATAACAGAAAAAAAAAACAACCATGAGTTTTAAGAAGCAGCACTGAGAGCCACGGAGCTGTGGGAGCAGGGCCACACACGCCTGTCCCTCGGAGCAGGACAGCCAGGATCCCCGCGCGCTGGAGGCACTCCCACGTGTGGCACGTCACCCGGGGGTCCTGCGCGTGGCCCCGCCGTGCAGCAGTGCCTCTCCCGCAGCACAGCCCCTTGCTACGAGCACACGGCGCCGGCAGAGGCAGCCGAGGGTGCGTGTGCTGCTGGCAGCGAGCGGTGTCTGCTGGCACCGGGGCTGCGCTGGAGCTCCGCGCCTTGCAGCACCGCTTGCATCTGGCTGCGCTTGCTGCTCAAAGCCTACCTGGAGCACGAGGGAGCCCGACTGTGACCAAGACGTCACAGCACAGGCTCATCCCTCCTCTGTGTCCTGCCTCAGCACACAGCAAAGGTCAACTGGTTTCACCCGTACGAGCTGCTTGTGCCCCTCGGTACGTATAGAAAGTGGGGAGCAGCCACTTCTAGGCAAACCCAAACCGCCTAAAACATCAGCTCAGGCTGCATGCAAGCACCTTGTAGGACAGCAGGAGGAAATCTGCTTGCATGAAAGGTACAAGGGAGCAGGAATTTAAGTACAGGAGGTGGATGGTAAAACTGCGCTCTCCTACACTACACGCAAGGCTGCTGGCAAGACGTATAAACCTCGGTTATTCAGCATGAAGGCTGCTCTGTGCTCTGGTCACTGCCACAAATTCTTCTTTCCAAGCAGAAAGCCACATGTAAGGGAAATTTAGCCTCCCACTTGATCCCTGTATCTTGCTGCTGGCTGTGGCTGTACCCTCAAAGGCTTTGCGGTCGGGTGTGAGACCACAGAGGGAGGGGAAGAGGCTTTAGTGCCCCCGCAAGCAGCACCAGCAGGGCGCTCGGTGCGGTGCTGCTCCACCCGACAGGAGGCATGAGGCATGTCTTCAACACTAGCTCAGGTTACTGATTGCAGGAGAGGGACTCACCCCACTGACAGACAGAGCTAATCAGGCGGAGGAGACTGCATTCCTGCGCCGGCGGCCGCAGGGGGGAGAAGATCCGGAGCAGATTTTTCAAAACTGCCAAGGAGAGGCAGGCACCTCGCTCCCATCACCGCCGACAGGGGAAAGGCACCAGAACACACCACAAAACCTGCCTGGGATCCCGAGTCTTGTAGGCTCTACACTGCTTGGTGCAAATAACCCAGCGCACAGTGCTGCTGGCTGCTGGCACAGGGTTTGGGGAGGTCTCATAAAAAGCCAGCTCTCGGCAGGCCCCTGACTCTGGGGCCAGGACCATGCTGTACCTGTGTAAGGGAAGCTCTCTGCATCACACCAAGCACTTGTCGCTGTTTGTTGGGTAAGCCGAAGAGCTCTGTGTCACCGTGCTCCTGTGTGAGGTGTCCCAGCCATCTCTTTCAGCTGGGGCAGTGTCCTGAGCTGCAACAAGTGGTAAGGGACTGGTGATGCTTTGGCACCCACATCCCCACAGAGAGGGTCACGCTGGCAGAGTGCTAATTCTGCAATTTATGCAGTGTGATGTGAGCAGAATCCACACCTGGAGGAGGTTTACATGAAGCAGCCACAACACCAGTGATTTGTTCCTGATAGTACTGTGGCAAAGAAGCCTTTTTTCTGCCCTTGGATACTGGATGTGCTTCGGCTGTCCTGGCAGAAGTCCCTTCTGACTGCTTTGACTCTCTTCCCATGCACACTGAGCCGTTACTGCCTCATTTCCTAATCCTCCAGGGAGGATTGCTTACGTTCACAAAGCTCCTGCCCTAAGCCCTGAAGCTACACCTCAGCATCACAAGCAGCAAAGCCCAGCTATTTCCCTGTGAACCTGCACCTCCAGCCAGGGGCAGAGCAGCCTGGACCACGCACTGCCCCCTCCAGCTGTGTCACCACGCGCCACACCACTGCTGCTCCTGTGACCTGGCAGAGGGGCTCTGCCCTCGCTGCTCTGCTGCGGGCATCGAGCAGGCGCTCGGCCCCGCTCCTGCTTGCGTGAACAAACGTGCAGCTTGTCTGAGCCATGGATGGATTAATGAAGGCTCCAGAGCCCTTCTTGTTGTTTGGGGTGCAGGCTGGCATTTCCTGTGCTTCGGGTCTTTCCCTGCTTGTTCTTTTCAGCGGCAGCAGCAGCAGAGCCGCTCTGCAGGCACACGCACTGTTCGAGCTGTCCATCCCAGGGGGTGGCAGCGGGCCTGATGTATGAGCGTTTGGTCACAGTTATCAGACCTAAATTTATCATTGGTTAAAGCCACCTTTCAGGACTATGCAAATGCAGCAGCCTCAGAACCACCTCTCCTTTCTTCTTAATTCCACAAGGAAGCACAAAACACCCTCTGTCCCTTCATGAGAAGCCAAGTGGAGTATTTTAAGACTGAGAAAATGTTTCAGAGGCCAACCCACGAGGAAGGTAAGCTCACCATCTGCAGTCAATTACAAGTGGGGCAATGGCTCAGCTTCAGAGCATGCTAGTCTTATCAAGTCTGCTGCAATGCCATAAAATACAGGGAAATTAAATAAGAGAGAGTGAAGTCAACAAAGAATGCATTCAAGGAAAAGAACAGGTTGCAAAGTCAGAGGTTTCTCAGTTCTGCTACATCCTCCACATTTCTGCAAGTCAGCAGCATTTCTCCCCAAAGACCTGCACAGAAACCACGGTGGCAGCAAGTGGTGCTTCACTGGCAACGTCCCTCGCCCAGAGCTCATTTTCCAGTCTCCACTGCTGCTAATTCTCTTAATTTCCTTGTTTCATGGTTAGGAAAGAATCACTCACAATTCCTCTTTCCCCTGTCATTCTCATAGCAACTTGAAATCTTAAACAGCTCTTTCAGCTCTTGCTTGTTCTAATACATATATAGGGAGCTATTGTATCTCTTCTCAACCTTCATTCTACCAAGCTAAGAAGCCATGCTTTCTTTCTCTCCTACCAAAACAGGCTCTCCATCTCCCCTAGGAAAACTGGGAGACTTCTCAGAAGCGCAGTTGCTCCCTCTGTCCTTATTTACTCTGAGTTCACTTGTGGTGAAGCAGGAAAAGGGCTCACCATTGCCTTGTGCAGTTCTCTCTCTACCAGGAGTCCTTTCCCTGAGTCTTCCCAGAGTTACATTTGCCTTTTTTTTTCCCACAGTAATAGCCTTGCATCCTGAATTATCCCGTGATTTATTAGTACACATCTAAGCACTTCCCTCCTCTTTCATTGTCAAATAATGCTTTCCCAGCTTATAATAAAGATTTCTGTTATTGTCCCAGCTGAATGACTTTCCATTCATCCCTTGGGTTCCATCCCATCCAGTTCACTCCTGTTCTGAGGGTGATCGTGGTCTTCCTGGATGGTCTTTTGATCTTCCTGTGTATTGACCACACCTGGCTTTGTATCACCACAAACTCGACTTGCACACCACCGCCTCCTGTGCCAAAAATCATTAATGCAAATACTGAACATGACCTTCTCCGGGGGAACTCCCAGTCCTCCATTCAGTGCTGCTCTTTGTTTTCCTCTTCAGAGCCTGTTCACATACAGGTGCTGCACCAAACCGTAGCTTCAGAAGCTTAACTAATAATACCTCGCATGGCACAGTTTCACACGCTTAACTGAACTTCAGACGACTCATCTACTACGCTTCCTCTGTCCCTGGAACGATTTTTAAAAAAATCAAATAAAGATATTAAATTAGTTTTTGTAACCTGCCTTTGGTAAATCCATATTGTGTTTGCTTTCAGGATTTAATTATTCTTTCATTTAAACTTTGCTCTGAAGCTCTGAATAGTACCTCTGAGGTCAGATTAGGAGCTCTGAATTTGACAGGATTGTTTTCCTTACCTTGCTCCCATCCCCCTGTTTCAGGGAAGAAAAGGAAAGGAAATAAAGGTATTACACCCACTATAATTTAATCCCAGGGAACCACATGTAACCTGATAGATTTATTGAAGACCTATTCCTCTGGACTTGCAGCTTAGCTGGCTCAACACCGCGGCGTTAGGAACAGGGATCTTTCAGGCATTCATACCCCGTGCATTAACTCGAACAGCTCCTGCCTGTCACTACTGACCCAGTCATTTTCTGTTTCTACGAACTTACCACCATAAGTCGCCCTTTCCCTCATGTTCACCCATCCCCCCTGTAGAGGTAATGTGTTCATTCACACAGTTCCCACTTGGACTCTTTAATCCCTACGCCTTCCACTTCCTTCACCCCCTTGGATGCCAAAGCCCTCATAATTCTTTCCTGGTTTCCATATTATTTGCTTGCAGCAGGACCATGCAGTATTTGCTTTATTTTCCTTTGCGAGATCAAATTCAGCCTGACCTTTGCTGTTTTTCACTTTGTCCTTTCTGACCGACAGGCTGAAGTCTCCTCTGCCTGATGCTTTCTCCTGCTCCTCCAACGCCACTCTGAAGAAGATATTTACGAAGCTTCATCTTGAACCTTTTCCTGCCAGCTTTGCCCTTGCTACAAACACGAATCATAGACAATTTTTGTATTTTTGAGGAAAAAAAAGATTTCAAGTTCCCCTCTATGAGTCCATGAGTAATTCAGTGCATCTGCTTTTGGTCCTAGGCTAGGCCTAAACACCTGCGTGTGCACACGCATCCCAGCTCCACTGAGCACCTCCGAGTGCTGCCCCAGCCCTCAGCTTACCAAACTCCCTTTTGGAAACAAAACCTGAGCTACAGAGCACCTCTGCTGCCTTTCCATTTAATTTAACAACAAAGGCACTTGACCAAAAGCCCTTTCCAATGGCCCTCTGCAGGGTCTTCACGCCTGCTAAATGAGGGCCACCAGCTCTCCCCGTCCCCTGGAGGTTGGTGAGCAGCGCTGTGCTAGCTGTGACATCTGGCAACACCTGGGCTCCCCCCGACAGCGATGCTGGCTTCTGATGGACGTCTGCGGCTGACTTCTGCCAGCACCCAGCACCGCCACAGAGGGCTGTGTACAACGTTGGGTCAGCAGCTGGGCTCTGCACGCCTCTGCAGATCTTTGCACGTTTTCTCATACAGAGATCCTCACCAAACCTTAATTCTGTTTTTAACCAAGCTGTTGTTAGGACTCAGTGGTACCCTGAAAGCGTTACCGTATTTCTGTCCTACCGAACAATGCAGTACCTGTGCCACAGTCGTGACTGCTGTTCCATCAATCTTTCCTAGATCTGTATTACACAGACACAGTCCTCACGCACAGGAACAGCATGTGAGGCCTTCGTTCCGCCAAAACGCTGTCAAACAGGTGGCTTTTAAACAAAGGCAAAAATGTATAAACCTCATCAGTCATCACTGCGGGCCCCAAGAAAAAGCACTGCCCTTTCAGAGGTCCCCCTGCCCCAGCCCCTAACCTCCCCCTCCAAAGCTGACCTCCATTTCAGTCCACACCATTCCTTGTACTCCGATGGCAATTCATCAGCCAGGCTCGAATAGCTGTGTTTTCAGCCTATAAATCACCAGGCCAGACATCTGCCCTGCTTTCAAAGGAGTTTTGTTCTTCTTGCTGGCTACCGCAAACTTTTAGGTACTTGAAGGCCTGAAGCAGCCCCGTCACCCCCCTCCCAAGCAACTTTCCTTGATTTAAAATGCAAAGGGCGGCTTCACAGAGAGAGTCCAGATGATGATAAAGCACTATTGTTTGTGCCTTTGTGGGCCGAGACTCCAAACTGGATGTTTGTGGATTATTGTGAGAGGTGGCTGCTGGCGGGGAGAGACAGAGACAAAGCTGTGTGTCACGGCATGCTGCAGCCCACCTCCCCGGCCCTTGTGACAGCCCTTACACACCCTGAATGAGAGGCATTAGGAGACGGTGTCCTCCAGCATCCCACAAAGACCTGCAGGGGAAGCGGAGCCAGGGATCAGAAAGAAGCCATCAAAGGCAGGCTCCCCCTCGGGTCAGGCAGCGAGTCCCTGAGGTGCCGGGCACAGCTGTATCAAAGGGGCTGACACCTCCGACAGCAGCGGCACTGCTGCTTGATCTGTGGCTGCAGAGAAAGGGAGAGCAGTCAGCAGCACCGCCGGCACAGCCACAGATGGGATCCGGACTGACGAGGGTGGCTTTTAAGCACACTTTCCCCATCGGTACCAGCCCTGAGCGCAGGGAATGCTGTGTGTGGTGCCACACAGGGCAGAGCACGCAGAGGAGGGATGCTGGGAGCTGGTGCTGTGCTTCGTTCGCGTGATTTAACACAGCCTCCTGCTCTCAGTTTCAGCAGCGCCTCTCGGGTATGTTTGTACTACTCTAAACACTGTCACTTTCCCATCCTGAAGTAATTTCTGTCTGAAACACTAACCTGCTTTGCCATTAGCAATGAAGTTGTATTGTAACACAGGCAGCTTCATTCATTTTCTTTTAATCCTGAAAACCTTTCACTCCCTTTTAAAACGATTCCTTTTTTCCTCACCTCCATTTCCATGCTTCCTTCTTTACACTCCCAGTGCATCTGACACTTCTCCTGCATTAACAGGAGACAGTGACCTGTGACAAAAATACACTTTTATGGAGTACTTGGGCAGGAAGCACTACAGGACATGGGCAAGAAATAAAAATATAATAAACTATTAAAAAAATCAGCTTGATGGCTCATCACCATGAAAACAGAAACAAGTGAGCATACACCTTGGCAAGGATTCATTCATTTTCTGTACAGCACTCAGGGAAGCAGCCAAGGGTCGAAAGCTGTTACAAGTTACTGGAAATAGGGAAAATAGTAACTGAAGGGAGATGACAGCCTTAGACCTTCTGCATTTTGTAAGTTATAACAAGAAGGATCAGAGCTAAAAAATGACTTGTGAGAATTCACATGATGGCATGAGGTCTATCGGGCAGCAGCCCTCCAGTAACAGACCAGAGAGCAGCAGGGTTACAGCACCCAGAAAACCCTCACGGAAATGCATGCCAGGACTTTGCATCTCCAGCACAACAGGGAGAAGATGAGACCAGGGGAGAAGGTGCTGGGCAGCAGAGCTGTGATGCAGTTTTGCACTGCAAGTACTGATTTTCCAGCTCACAGCCTGAAAGAACCATGCCAGCACGCTCCCAGCTCTCTAGAGCATGTTTATGAGCAGAAAAGGGTCTCCTCTACAAGGCCTGCCAGGACAGAAACGGGCTGGAGCACACTGAGCTTTGCTGCCCCTGGGACAGAGGGTAAGGAAACCACCCAGGTATAAACCGGAGAAATTTATTCCCATGGGCACTCACAAGAGCAGGAGAATCCACGTGCCTTTTGCAGCCACGCTAGGGCCCTACAGGATTAATCACTGCATCCATCCCCCTGAACGGTAACACAGATAAAGCTCCAGAGCATCTGCCTCCTCGTGGAGCCTTTTCCCTTGGAGCAGGAAACGTCTGTCCAGCCCCTGGGAGTCTGAGATGCTGCAAGAAGCAGAGGAGGCAGCTGCCTCCCGTGGTAGCAGTAACAGCACAGTTTTGGATCTTGAGGGCTTCTGCCCCGTAGGGGAAAGCAAAGACTAAGCAAAACTGTACACGCAGGCTGCCTGATCGCCTCTTGGAAATTCAGCCAGCGGTCCCACAGAGAAACAGGAAAAATCACATGCATTTCCACAGAGATTTTATCACCTCAGTCTTGGCATGGGAGAGGCATCTCCGCCCAGCTGTGAGCAAGCAAGTGTATTTTGCTGGCTTTTTTTTTTTTATGTAATCAGAGCAAATTCCTCAGAGATGAATCACAGGGTTTCAAGGGTGTCCAGCAGGCCTCAAGTGTAAATCAGTGACACACCTTGCTGCGAGGGTGCATGCTCCTCGCAGGCCCCTTCCCCCTGTAGAGACAAGACAAGGGAACGGAATGGATGGATATGATCCCATATGCCACACACACACGGCACCTACAGACCCAGGACTTCGATGTTTACATTTCCTCTGTAAAGATGGAGATGGTTTCAGGGTGGAGCTGGAGTGCTTCCCTGCAGCTGCTCTCGAGGCTTAAACACTGAAGATTTGTCAGTCATTCAGGCTGGAGGAGCCTGGCAGTCACATTATGGGATGGGGTCGTGTTTAGGGAGACAGCCAGGAACATGCCTGGCATGCTTCTTATGGCCACAGGAATGAAGCTGTAGGTGTTGGGACCATCACAGAGCCCCCAGATGCCTGCTGGTGCAGTTTCAGTTGGGCTCAGTTTCCATCCCTACGAACAGTTCACCGTTATTTAACACGCAGCTTCCTGGAGGACCAGGAAGAACTAGATGCAGACACAAACCTGGAGGTCCAAAGGTAACACCAAGGAAGGTGCCCAAGTGGGCCTTTAGGTATCAGAGCGGATGGAAGAGATGAAAACCTTTGTGGAGCCTGGCTATGGGTCAGTCTCATTTCAATGGCAAGGTTTGCCACAAGGTGCCAACAAAGGTCAACCTTTAGGTTTGCAAACCACGTGCAGGTCTCTGAGTGAGTGTGCAGAGTGTTTCCAGTCCAGAATGGGGCAAATCTTCATTTGTGAGTTACCTGAGGACAACTGCAGAAGACAGAACCCTCCTATCATGCCCTTTGTCTTTCAACTTCACCCTCAGGTGACTAACAATTACCAGCTACCATTAATATTAAATGGGAGAGAAAGAAATGCAATCCTCTTTCTGCTCTTCACATTCCACAATATCACAAACAATTTGTCATGTAGGGAGGGGCAGAGGCAGGAGGGGCATTAATTATTGATACTCGGGAACAGATGGCTTTTCTTGTACCAGGGCAGAGAAACGTAAGAGGAGCCTGCGGGTGAGCACGTGAGGATTAGATGGGCAGACACCGATCATATAACCAGCCTTCAGATGGAACAGGAACCTTCCTCCCAGCACCAGCTCAGCAGAGCTCTCATCAGCAACCCCGGCTGTGGAAACAAACCCACTGACATCTAAATTAGTGAGGCTCCACCAGACCTTTCAACGCTCCCTCACCTCTGTACAGAACAGCCTGGACATGCCGACTGACAGCTCCCAGACAACAGAGGCCTGTCAAACCAGGCACAGACTGGTCTCTCTCGGAGACCCAGCTGGTTGCATTTCACCTGTTCATCCCCATCTACTGCCCTGTGCCTTGCCAGCTTTATCCCTCAGACCTCATACATACTGTGCCCAAGAGAGACTCCCTCCTGTCTCCTGCTGGCTTCTGCAGGTCGCTCACGGTGCTGACCTCGAGAATCAAAAATCCAAGCAATCTGCACTGGTAACTTTGGATATGCGTCTGCTGACTAGCTCTCAGGAGCCAGAAGATAGGGTGGCAGGCCCTGGAAAAACAAGACTAAATGCATGCAGATGTGATAGGGTCTGGGTGCCATGCACAGCCCGCTGGCAGCAATGAGGAACACGGCAGAAGGTGGCCAAGAAGGGGACAGAGGAACGGGAAGCTCACTCACGGCAGAGCTCGTACTTCACTGCACACCCCTCTCCATGGTGCTTCCCGACTTTTTCCTCTGAACTCTTTCGAAAAAGCGTTGTTTGTAAGAGCTTTTCTGCTCCCTGCTGATATTCAGCAGCTTTTGGCACAAGAGGGTGGGCGGGTGCAAGAGTAACACCAAGTGCCAGGGCCCACCCATTCCCTCTAGCATACTGCAGGCTGTGTTACTTGCATCAGTGCCTCCCAGGTGAGGCCTTGCAGCATTTCAACGCCTCTCCTGCAGCAGAGGGCTGCTGACTGTCATCCAGCGCCTTTTGCCAACTCCTTCCATTGACCCGTGCAAGGAGCAAGAGCAAGACGGCTTCATTCTTGTCAGCTCCTGTGTGGGTGTCCTTGATGTCAGAGACATCTTTTAGGTTGCAAACCAGGCTCGGCACAGGACACCCGCTGTGAGTATCCCCAAGTCCAAGAGCAGACCGTCTTGGAAGAGAAACTTAGCTGCTGCCTCCAAAGGCCCAGAAGGTACCTCAGGATCACAAGGATGTATTGAGGTACTTTCCTTGAAGTGTTTAGGGACCTCCTCACAGTCTTTTCCCAATCTCAGTTTCTTCTCTTGGTCTCTACTGAGAGGATGTTCCAAAGCCTCATTGCTATGAGGATTAGAAATGCTCTTCCCATTTCTCAAGCTGACTGGTACCAATTGCTAATTCCTCTCAGTCAGCCTAAGGTTGTGCAGCCTGCAGCCTGAGTCCTAAGACATGCATGATCTTATAATTTGAAAAAACAACACCTCCAGGCTTCCCTCCTGACCTGGATCAATGGCACAGTGGTTCAGGTGACAAATACACGTGCCAGCAGACAGCAACTGGCCGTGAACAACACAACAAGCGTTCTCTCCCTCTGAACAGCAGTCTGTTTTCACAATGCGGAAGAGGACAGAGAAAGTTCCTCTGTCCAGTGAAGCCAGTGAAGAGGGGGAGCAATTTTAGGAAGACATGAGCCAAATCTGTGCCGGAAAAGACGGCTCTACCAAAACGGCAGCAGCTCTTCCCACTACAGAAGGTGCTGAGGCCCGTGGCAAAGTTTGCTCTAGTTCAGCACAGGAAATGGTCAGACCTAAGATACGGCTGCATTATACCACCATGAGAGCTTTTGTTCCTTTAAAAGGGCTGTTCATCTCACTGGGATAGCACCGGCAAATGTTTCTAAGGTAGATGTGGCTTTGAAGAGCAGCCTCCATGTGTTTATATTAGCTAACTGCTGCTTTGGTCAGCCTGCACAGGCTAATCTCACCTCCCCCATGTTTCACAGGGGCTGAGCAGGGGATCATCTAGCAGAAGAAGCACGTGGATTAGATAGCAATACAGCAGATCACAAAGCTGTAGCAGGCCACATCTTTTCAACCCCTGAGCATATTTGTTCCCTTTCACCCCGCTCAACATTTACGCAAAACTTTTCTCTGCCGCTCTGAGAATAAGGAATCACATTATATGCACATTCCAGAGAACTTTTCCCAGCAGAAATAACTGTTTTTAACACACATTGCGCTTGGGGGAATGTCTGGAGTTTTACGGGCAGATGCCTTGGTGGAGCTGTCGTTTGACCCACGCAGGAAAGCTGGAAGTTGATCACTGTCCAGGGCAGGCTCTGTGGTCTGGGTGGTCGGTGGGCTCGGGAAGAAGACATGCTCAGCAGAAGTTCCCTACCTCTTTGATGGCAGACATCTTGATGTTCTCATAGTAGTGCAGCGGTGCATTGGGGGAACTCATGTCATAGCCAAACCCAGCTACCGCCACCTCATCACAGTTGTGGAGCGCCATGGTTATTGCTACGCTTCCCAAGGTGGGGATGTTCTGAGAGGAAAGAAAGCAGGAATGGAAGTCATTAGCAAGTCACCATTTCTGTTGTCAAAGATTTCCTCTTATTGTCTCTGCTCAAAGGAAAACTACTAAGCACAAAATCCAGAATAAGATATTTGGCTACATCTGCACATGAAATGCCCGGTGCCAGCTTGCAGGGTCAACAGCTTCCCAACCTGTAAAGAAAATCCTATGCTAGCCAGCTTCCTGCAAAGCATCTGGCACAAAAGCAATGGCTCTTGTTTGAGACTGACAGCTTTGCTATCCTGAGAATAGGGCAGCAGATGAGCTGGAAGACGAGTCACAGTGGACACGTTAGTTTTGTGAAATTAAAAAACACGTAAATGCTGGAGTCCAGGTCTACACATAGTACTGACCTCCAGCTAGGAGCTAGGCTAATGAGGCATACTTGTCCCAAATGGGCCACCACACTAGAGCAGAAGTGAGGAACAGTACAAATGCTGTATTTTAGTGATGGCCAAAGCACTTAAAGGAGGCCCTTAAACAGCTCTAGAATATGGAGAGGGGACCAGGTGGACCCAGTGTGCACTGAGACCCCTTCCTATGCTTGAAGACACCCCCACAGGCAAAGGACACTGTCCTGTGCTACACTCCTAGCCCCAGCACACTGGGAAGATGTTCAAAGACTGCTGCTAGTCATCTGAGCTGGGACACCCCTGACTGTTCTCTCCCTAATGCTGACTTGCCATTCGCACCAAAGTCCAGCCTCAGCCCTTCCCATTTCATCTGGCTTCTACAGTGTTGCTATACGGTGCTCTTGTGCGTCCAGATGAATGTGATTGCTGCGATGGATGAATGTTTCCAGTGTAAAAACCCAGCTCACAGACATTTCTAATTCCCCTTTAACTGGATCAATCTGCTAAGGTAGCTTTACCCCAGGGGCTAGGGAGAGGCTGAGAAATCCACCCACGTATCTTATCATTATTTGTAAGACATCCAACACCACCATATCAAAGGTATCATGAATTCAGAGGGCATGCTCAGACAGTCACTGGGGGTGACAGCCTCTCAGCTGAGATGTAGAAACCAAATGTGCGCTTACATCTTGCGTGTAAAAGGGGTTACCCTGTACCAGTGAGCAATGCTATTGCATTTCACCCCGTGTTCACAACAGACTGGGAACGCACATGTTTTGAGTTTCTGCCTCTCATTCAAAGGAACCCGCTTTTGGCAGCACACTGCTGCGCTCGATTCTGATTGCCTGACCACGTCCCAAGACCGATGTTTTCCAAGGAAAGAACTCCACCCATACCTAGCTGAGATGAGCAGAGCTGGGAGCACAACCCACATGCTATGGAGAACTCAACACGCTCTGCATAACAGCGCACTGATGCTACACTGATATGCAGACAAACGTGCAAAAATGCAAAAACTGTTCACGTCTAAATAAATGATCATTAAATTCAAACATCTGCAACGCAACTGTAACAGTGCACATTTGAAATGGAAAGACCTTACTACATCCTGCTGTGCCAGCTCTAGATGTTAGGAAAAGAAAGACAGTCATTTCGGTTTTGCTGTTTAACTTCATTTTACACAGACCATGTCTGCCACAAACAATATTGGTTTTATTCCGGTTACTTTAGTTAATTGTTAATTCACTAGTCATCATAAAACCTCAAGGATGGGTTTAAAAAAAACAAAAACAAAACAGAAAAAGTTTACTCAGCAAGGATAAGAAAATTCCACTGAATTTCAAAGTACACAAGAATATCCTGTCTTCCCATGCATGGCAATTTAAATTCAGATATTCTCAGCTTTATGTTTTACATAGGAAATGACACTCAGATGTCGCTCTAATTGCATCAGCAGATACGTGGACGTGCCACAAAACGTTTCCCTTAGCTGAGCTATAGTTACTGTGTCCAAAACACAGCGCGTAAATGGTTACGTTTCTGAGAAGATGTCATTGTTGGGGAATACGATGGCGTTGACACCACCCACACTTATACGGGGCCCATTCCCACGGTACAGCTCAAGGGAGACACGG
The DNA here is from genome assembly GCA_011075105.1 of Heteronetta atricapilla. Taxonomy (NCBI): domain Eukaryota; kingdom Metazoa; phylum Chordata; class Aves; order Anseriformes; family Anatidae; genus Heteronetta; species Heteronetta atricapilla. The sequence continues at coordinate 21,227,738 of CM021738.1, read as the reverse complement.
GGTCTTTGCCTGGAGGGAATTTAACTGGCTAAGTTAACTTTCAAGAGCTAACTTTCTAATGTGAGTCTTGCAAAACCACAGAGAATTAATCATACTACCCAACCTTAATGGGAGAACTGCCAAACCACCATAACTTTCTTTCAAGTACATCCTTATTTCTGTCTGGAGAATAACTGATAACAGAAATCAAAAGTGAACTTTCCTTTGGTCACCAAATACCTGCTTCACTTTACTCTATGTATAAATCCTGCAATAGCCTTTATGGAAAAAATTAGGGATAATTTTCTAATCTGTTTCTGCCCTTTAGTAGTTCCTGGCATCCTGGTATCTCCGTACTGCCTGCTCCTCTGTTAAATCATTAAAATACCAAAGATTTCCTAACCTCCAGATTTATGGCAAATAATCTGTTTAAGACCCAATACTATCAGAAGTTCAAATTGTGCCCTTAGCAAAATAATTTTGTGTTGCCCTAAAATCACGTTCAGAAACAGATGATCTGATGACAGTTTTTAATTAAGCGATGCCTTATTTATATTCATGCCTATGGTGGCTACAGCCTATTACATTTGTCCCCCTTGAAGGCCAAGATTTGTATCCACTTACGCTTTTACTGCCGAAATGAAGCTTCACATCCTGCTGCTGCAGTCAGATCCATGAGGAATAGAAAGGACAGCTTAGAAAATTCTTGCAAAAATTATCATCCCTGCTATTCACTGGGTGCAGTGGGTGCACCAAGGCAGAGCCCACCCTAAGTAATGGCATAGTTAACAGAACCATGAAGAAGAGAACATGAGTACAAACTCTGTGCACACAGATAGATGCATGTGGATCAAATGCACAGAACAGGGTGTTTGCCCCTCTCTGTTGGAGAGGAATCAACCATCAGACAGATTAAACAGGAACTGGGGAATCTGAGAGACTTCTGGGAGGGAAAAAAATGGAGCCAGTATGAACAGAAGTATAAAAGCAGCATGACTGATGGTTAAGTACATGTCATTTGTAAGTCAATAGAATGCTTTGGTCCTGATTTGGTGTAAACCACTGAAACTGAGCAGTTTGCTCCTGTGACAGCCTGTTGAGTTTCTGCTCCTCCTTATCTCTGCTGAAAATGAAGCCCTTCCTCTTGTCCACCTGGCATAAGAAGGAGAAGGACTTGTAGGATCTAGGGACAGATCCTGGGCTGTACTACAGAGAAGCCAACCCAGCAGTGTTCTCCAGATCCAGAGGAAAAAGTTCTCCTCTTTTCTCAGCTGAGTATTGGCACATGAGAGTGAACGTGTATGAGAGAGAGGGAATTGTTATAATTATTCTCTGGCTGCATCTACACAGCTTCCAAGCTCTCCTGATTGTTTGCTGGCATTTAAATTGGCTTGCTGCTAAGCTCTAAGCTGGACCTAATGAACCAGTACAGCCTATGGGGCAAGCTGGGGGACAGGTCACTCCAAAAGAAGCTAGGCACCCTGGACACGGTGTGCCAAACCTGGCTTGCTATGCGCTGCGCAGTGCGTCAGTGCTATCTCAGCACACACACCCTTGTGCCGTGCCCCAAAGACATACCAAAGCAACCACCACACCTCTTGTGTTGAGTTATGAAAATAAAACTTTCTCAAACAACTGAGCAGGCCTCTTGTTATTTTAGGCCATTACAAGGGGAAAAAAAAAAATCCCAACGTTTCCCCTCAGGGTTCATAATCCTGCTCATGGCACTGTACGTGCCTGGGTACTCCTGCACCCCCAAGCAGAGCTGCTTTCAACCAGATGGCTTGGCAGTAACCGAGAAGTGTACCTGAAAACATTTTAATGCTTAAAAATGTTTGGCCTACACGTCACGGAGAGCTGTGTCAGCCTCTCTGTGCGCAACACTCAAAGCACCTGGTGGCTCATGACCCACTAGGCCTAGGCTAGACTTCCACTTCTGCTGGGACAATGGATGTTCCAACTAGGCCAACGAGGTCCTTGTTTTGGAGAGAAGCGTTAGTACGCCTATGGTAAGACCTCCTGCACAATCCTTCTCTTTCTCAGCCCTGGCCACAACAGGGCCGGACAGGCACCTGGACAGGACCGATACACCAGAGGAGGCTGGTCAAGGACATGGCTCTGAGCAAAGGCATGCCTCTGAGAGGTACCCGGGCCCTGCCACACACTGGGTTACTGCTTTCCATGAAAGCAGAAGGCAAACTAACAGCAAACACAGCAGTGGTGAGCACCACGTCACCACGGTGGAGCTGCACAAAGGCAGTCCATGCATACAGAGCATGGCTCCTTCCAGGAGCTGCTGGCACGATGCCTTCCGTAAGTGGGGTGAGCACATGCATGGTGGGTCCTGAGTAAGAACAGCATAAAGAGAAGAGATGCAAAGATCTCTACAAAGGTCTTGTGTAGAGTCAGGGATCACTGCAAGCTCCAGGTGGTGCGAACAGAGCCAGTCTGTACCACCAGGTCAGGGAACTAGAAATGTCTTTAGCAATACAGACAGACATACAACAGGTTCTCCTAAATCCTCCTCCGTTGTTCTCTGCTGCAAGAGGAAAACATGAAAGGATTGTCTTCAAGACATTGCTGTTTTATCTTCCATTGGGCCCTCTGAAGAGACCTTCTACTCACAGAAAAAAGTAAGACATTCAACAAGATGAATACCAACCCTCCTTTGGACTTAATCTCCAGACCTGTGCCGGAGATCCAGTTCTGGCAACTCAACCAGGGGACTGTAACTGGTTTTTGCATGGTGCATGTGAAAATCTCTTAGTGCTTTTCATTCCATGCCCGGGTCACTCCTGTGTCACTGCCTTCTGGACTGGAAGGAAATGACTGCTGTAAATCTGTTTTTAGAAATATTTGACTCCCTTAATATGTTAAATGAATTCCAGTTATTTATGGGATTTCTCTTAGCTCAGGGTAAAGCATATTGGATTTTTCAGACTATTTCAATTGTTACCTTTTTAAATAAAAGGGCGAATGCTGCTAAATAATAAATTCCCCCAAAACCATACTGCAACTAGATACTCAGATTGGTTTGACTACATTACTACATTTTAAGGGAAACTTGAAAAAACGCTTACCCCAGAAAAATTGCTACCAGTTTTATCAGTTGTAGACCTGATCACCTAATAGCAATAAAGCTTTAAAAACAAATACTAAATAAAACTACAAAGAGCCATCACATGCTATATAGAACAGCCACTGTATTTTCTTTTTGTTCATTTATGTTTGCACAGGAACAATGTGAAAAATATTTTTTGCTTCCCTTAGCCGGCAAGTTTGGAAATAACATCATAAAAGGGAATTTAGCATCACTTGTTGTGAAGAGATAAGTGCCTGGCATTCTGCAGAGTGGTCCCTGTTGCAGGAGATTCCATAGTTACCTCCATCCTTGTACAGAATCAGCTACAATATTGGGCTTCAAAAGACAAACAGAACACCTCCAACACTTCCTTCACGTCCCAGTTACCCCTTGCTGTAAGCACAAGGGAGCCTCCAGAACTGGCAGAGCTTGCAGTAAAGCAAAATGGAAAGGCTAGGGACCTGAGCTGGGAGACACAACATGCTGCCCAGCAGCTTCAGTTTAGCCATTTCACTGCTGAGCTCCTGCACAGCCTAGCCTAAGTCTAACACCTTTGATGGCATCTAACCTGATGCACGAGCTCTGATTCACCATTTGTAATAGAGCACGTTCCCGTTCAATGCAAAGAGTGTTTCTTAAGGACTGAAAAATTTAACAGAAGGCAACCAAGGGCATGACTTTACTGCATTAGCTGCTCCGTGGTAACCATGTATGTGCTTTTCCAGGGTCATCACTGGCATTTCCAGAAAGACTGCTTGCCCACACTATGTAACAGCAAAGAGAAGCCCTGGGGCACAAAGTGCTAACTCTCCAGCATCAGAGGTTAATCCCCAAGTGTATGTGGGCTGTCAGCACCCTGCAGAGGTGCTAATCCACAGTGGGGTGCCTGATAACACTCCTGCACATGGCCTGATAATAGTCTTGCACATGGCTCCTCCTTTGGTAAGTTGATGCTGAGGCTGGGTGAAGTCCAGAGGTGGATGTTTTACCTTCCCCTAGCGGGGTCTATAGATCCATACACTTCCAGGACAGGAACCATCCAAAGGCTGACAATTCTGGGCAGCAGAATTTAGCCTCAGAAGAAGTTAAATCATAAGCAGTTCCATGGATGCACTGTACCAGCAGAGAGAAACATAAGCACCACTCTGCACTGGAATCCCTGATCAGAGTCCTGACAACTTGTGTCATCTGAAACGCCCTCCCAACCTCCTCATGGCTCACCAGCCAGAAAGTCACTGTTCAAATGGCTCTGAGCACTACAGAGCGGAAAGGACTATTCACTATAGAGTAAAAAGCATCACAACAACAACCATTGTGTTGTTTTACATGCAACAGGCAATGCCATCTCTGAACTGATGTTTGTGCTTGTCCCTCGGTTACTTGTCTGCACTGTGAGGTAGGTTTTTGCATGCCTGAATTACCAGCTGCAATACCACTGCTGTTTGGGTTCAAGCCCAAAAAAGACCTGTATACACAGAACTTCCACCAAAACACAAACCACAGGCATACACCTTTTTCTAGTTAGTCAGCCAGGCCTGTGCTCACTCATTAAGAGGATTCTTTAATCAAAGAGATTAGCTCATTTCTCCTGTATTAAACCAGCTTCAGGCATTGACATGTCTTTAATTTTCCCCAGACATTGCTAGGATCCTACACGGAAGTTCTTCTTTCTCATCATTTATCCCAAGAAAAGAGAAGTCTCTATGTAATAGGAAAGAGCTCTCCCTTTTCTGAAGACTTAAGTAAATGGGCTGAGAAAACTGAAAAGCTTTACTTGTCCCAGAGAGAAGTCACTGCTCACTGTGGGTGACCAGTTTTGCTGCTCACTCAGACTGCCAGCCACCAATACCACAAGCTCAATCTAAATATGTCTGAGTTGCACCCCCCCTGCTATCCTCCAGAACCATCTGGCCCAAATTATATTATCAAAGCAGAGGCTGTTACTACATTCAGCCTTTATTGAATCCTGGGAAAAAACGCTTTGAGATCAGCCCTGAACTATTTTACTAGCTCTCCTCAACCTTGCTGAAAAAGCCACCAAATTACAAAGTTAATTGGCAGCACATTGTTACCATATGTGGTGTGCAGGAGGCACACCAAAGTTTATTTAGGCACCAGGACCAAAGAGGAGTGGAATATTACTGCCCTTTGTGAGGATTTCATGTTGGCCTTGATTACTGAGGCATCCCCAGCCCTGATCCTCCTGTGTGTAGCTTGCCCACCACACCACCCTGCATTTCAGCACGCAGGTACCAACCTGCCCCCATGCAGGTTGCTTTTTTCTTGAATAAAGTTTCCCAAGCTGTCTTGCAGCCCTACAGCATGACTGAACCCAAGCAGCTATGCTCTGCAGCTGCTATGTGAGCTATGCTCACGTAGCTTTCTCGTGGAGCAATGCTCCTTGCTCTAGCTTGCCTCACAGGGCCAACTCATCTTGCTGGATCTCTCTCAAATCATTAATCAGAGTTGGATTCTTGGTCTACATGGCTGTGATCTCCATTCTTCCCATTTAAATTCTCAGAGAGACAAAGTCAAATCTGTATCACCAGGATTCTCTTCAGCCTCTTTGAACTGGCAGCAGTGCCTTCTTTTGAAGCATTTGCACTGATGCAGCAGCTTTCACTACTGTGAAGCCCAATCAGTTCCATAACAGAAGTCTGTACGTGATGTCTGCAGCAAAGTTTGTACCAACAGGCTACAGGTACTCACCCGTTTTTAAACTCTGACAGAACCACTATATTAAACCGTCCTTGCCCAGACACACAGGGTATACTAACATCCCGACCCCACACACAAACCTGCACCTGCAGAGCTCTTTCTGGCCCATCTCACGGAACAAACTACAATTTACACAACCTAGCTGGGGTCATGGGCAATGATTGCTTGCCTTAAAGCTCCATAAACTATTTTTAATACACTTTCATGAAGTGAAACATGAGGTTTCAATTTAGTTGCCTTCATTTTCCAATCTGATCTGTGTTAAACAACCTATCAAAACCTCATAAACTTCAGTTCATAGCATTTTCATTTCCGGATCCTCTCCTCTCCTCTCCGCTTAAGTAATATCTTGCGTATTAAAATAACGTGTTTAAAAATAAAAACAAATCTGAAAAAAATAAAGGCAAAGTCCTGATGATTTCTGTCCCTCATTAGGGCACCAGTCCTTATTTTCTGGAAGACAAATCAAGACCACATCCTTCTAAGGATAAGTCATGGAGAATGCAGAGAGGCAAAGTACATTAGATCCTAGCTGAAGGGAGTATTTGGGTAAGATACCCTCAGTACTTGGAGTGAAAATCCAGTGTTTCCAGAACCACATGACAGCTTCTGTACGTACATGGGCAGCAATGCCAGATGCTCTCATTTTGAAAAGAATGATTCTCTGTGGCTGAATCTGTCTGCACATCTTGCACACTGCATTTTAAGTAGTGAATTTCTTACCTCCAGGCACCCACCACCTATTTGATCTTCAGGAAACAAATTTCTCTAATATTGTAAAGAATTCACTACATAATTAGAGCATGGAAAATAAGGCACTATTCTGTCTAGTCCAAATCCATGCCATGACATCACAAATATCCTATAGAGATACTAGAATGATAATGAAGGTGTTTCGTTAATAACTATGACCTAAAACTATGTTTACATTGTTTTCTTCTGTAAGATTTTACATCTAAGACCTGCCACTGTAAGATCAGAATTTCTTAGGTTTCATAATCAAACCTTTACACTCCTTTACAATAAACCTGGAATACAGGACCAGCAGAGAGATATCAGTGATTTTAGGTTGCAGTCTCCTTGAGTGAGACTATAAAACTGTGACATGACATGCACCACTACCAGATGCACTGAGGATGCAGAGAGCAGGGTTCCTTGTTCCTTTTGGGAAAGAGCCCCACAGAGAAGTGCCCTTCTAGCAGGCTGTGGATGGCAGGAAATCACCCAGCTGGTGCTGAAAGCCTCGGAGCTGCCTCCAGAAAAGGGGCTTTGGAACAGCCATCTCCTGGTACCAAAAAGGAAGGGTCTTGCCTTCCTTTAAGTAGGCTGAGCACTGCCCCCACAACAGAGCCAAAGTCCCTTCCCTTCAGTGTTCAACTGCAGAGGCCAAGAGGAAAAAGTAAGAACAGCGAAATCCTACTGCTCTGCTGCTTGCTCTCGCCCTTCCCCTTGGTTCTGCTGCTGTTTTATACCTACCCCTCGGCCCATGAGGCCGTTGTTGAAAGGCAGTCCAATGAAGCTGAAAGCTGCCTCCTGGATGAAGTAGGGATTCAGGATACGTATCTCATGAGGCTCTCTTGGGACACGGGTCGCGACTGACTTCCAAAAGCCATCAGAGGCACTCTGGTAACAAAAGGAAAAAAAAAAAAGGTAAATAATTATACACAAAAAATAGCAGATTGCTATTATTCTACTACAATACACTACTGGCAGCAGTTCCCACTGTCACTGCTCACTGCCACAAGGCACTGGTATAAGCTGATGGTAGGAGGGTATCTCCTGGTGGGAGGGTACCTCCTGGAAGGGTGATGGCATCATCTTCAGATGCACGTGAGCTAGGCTGGATGACGAGTGTAAGGAAAACAGAGGGGTCTGGGCTTCAGCACGAATAACCCCCTCCCTGGTGCCACATTTTCACTCTTATTGGCACTTCAGCTGGTCTGATTAATGCCTTAAGCATTCCGGCACATGCTGTGATCTCTCCCACCTGCCTGCAAGGGGATGCACTCTTGGATAATAAATGTTTTAAAGAACATTCAGAGAACTAAAAATGACCGCGCAGCTCTACTCTCAGTGTGTAAGCTGCATACTTCCTACGTTACCCTGGATTTATTACCTTCTGTCAGGTTTTAGGTGAATTCAGTCATAAACTTATAAAGGTGCCATGTAGTCTTGTGAAGGGCCATGCATGCTCATAGCACAAGAAAAAAAAAAAAAAAAAAAAACACAATTATGTCCATTGTTTTTCCCAGTGTGTATTTATTTGAAGTCTTCACCCTGCAAAGTGAGGTGGGAGAACATGGAATTGCCTGGAACTGTTGCCCTGCTTGGCAGCCCTGCCTAGAGGGGGGTGTGAGTCTCTGCCACATTACTGCAAATCTGTGCTCCCGCTGGTCCAGCCACCATGGGACGGGCACAGCACCGCTCTCAGAGCCGCTGGGGACTCCTTGTTCGCAGGACTTCCAGCCCCATTACATCCTAATGTTTCACTGCTGTTTGGGTTAAAAACGCAGAGCGAGGCAGAGGGAGGACAGCAGGAATGTTAATCTGCTGACAGCTCTGGCAGGGTAAGCCAGCTCAATACCTCTTTCTCACATCTTCCCTGCGATCTCCCAGGCGAGCAACAGACAGACATTAAACTCCACATAAAAACCACATGCTAGGTAAACAGTAAGCCATTATTTACACCAGTGTGCAGTTGCTTGCAGCATAACAGTGATGTTACAGTTACTTTCAAGGCACTTGTTGATGTTCTCCCACAAAATCCTCAGGAGCCTCCCATGCCCAGTAGTGACCACCCCTGTAATTATTGATGGTAATTACGCCACAGCCTGTGCTGACTGCTGCTCTCACGTTGCTTGTAGTGTGCACAGCTTGTGTGCACTCTCACAACACCTTACAGGGGCTTCCCATGCAGACCACTCTCACATTTCATTTCACGTTTAATATTTAATGTTTATATTTCATACTGAATTTCAGATCCTGAAGAATTAAACTTAGGTTCCTAAGGTTTGTAAGATAAGATGTCTCTTATAAAAGGCATTAATGCAGCAAATTCAGAGAAGAAATAGGGATGCACATTATCCAAACCAATAGCCTAAGACAGCCAAATGCCACTGATGCCCTGTTTTGATCCCACCTCAAGGCTACCCAAACACAATCCACTTTTGCTGACCAGAACAAGGATCCTGAGAGTTAAAGTTCACACGCTGACAATGGAAAAGTGCTCTCAGGACCCTAAATGGAAAAAAATTCTAACTAACACTCGTGTTCTTTCATCACAGTTGAATTAGCAAGAATGCCTACAGTCAAAGTGATCTAACACTCTCCATTACAACACCACATTTTCAACCACTGAGTGTTCCTACCATTTTCAAACCAAAAGTATTGGAAAAAAAAATGCCACTTTACAAGTGTTAATAAAGTACTACATCCATTTGACCAACAGATTTGGGGGATTTGGTCTGTCAGTTGAGTTTTGTATCCTTGTGAAAATTCATTTAAAAATGGATAAATATTAAACCTTCTGAATTTCATAAGAGCGCATCTAAAGCAAAGGTCTTTCAGTTCCAGGGGGAAAAAAAAATTCACAGATTCCGCTTGCATTGAGCATGCTCCGGGTCTCACAGAAAGGAAGATGATAAACAAAAATCTTGTACAGCTACTCATTCGGTGAAACCACCTTATCATGGTTTTAAGCAGACACTTCCTGGAAAAACAGCGTGTGATCCTGAAACTAAAATAAATTTATAAGTTGAATTAAGGTTTCACGTGCAGCTCTAAATAAGGCATCGCTTAAATTTTGCAAACAAATCAAACGTCTGCAAGCTATTTAAAACAAAACTGCTTTTTGTTTGCATTCATACTTCACAGAAGATTCTACAGAAGTTCTGGTTGTTAAGGAGCTTTTACTTTTTGGGAAAATGTAATAACACGTATCACAGTTGCTCATTTTTCCAGTGCTGCATGAACCACCAGGACCAAACCTGTGCTCCTCACCACCAGTTCAGTGCAAGTGCAACCCAAACATGGATGCCATCCATCGCTGGGTATAATGCCACCTGCCCACTTTGGTCCTTTTGGTGTGGCTGTTTCTATTGTCATTTACCCGGAGTATTTCCCTGGCTACTTTCCTTGGCTGTCACACAGTTCTGAAATTGTTCTGGTTTGTCCTTTTACTCTTATTTCTGCTTGCTCAGTGCTGTTCCCTGCAACTTTCCTGTGCAATTCCTCTTCGTTTAATGAGGGACATCTCAGGTCATCTTTCATTTTGGTATGTTTTCCATTTGTAATTTCTAAAATAATTCCAGTGAGAGATGGGGAGTCTCAGCAGACGGCTCTCATATTTCTACCTACACAGTAGGCAAAGCCCTGGGATTTTCCTTACTCACAAAGAACTAAAAACTGTTTTCCTGGCTTATAATTACTGAAATTCTCAGCCTTGTGGTTTGGCTCCGCAAACCCTGTAATTTCGAGCTGCATCTCCAGCTTTGTGGTTTTGTTCTGCAGCTTGTCACTGGCAAGCTACGAAACAAAGCACCACCACGACTGCAAGCCCTGGGAGGCTGCTCCCCTGACGCAACCCCCTTCGGAGCCGCACGGTCGGAAGCGCAGCCCGTGCCAAGGCTCCTCGCTACCGCTGATGCTCAGCTACGGGGCCGCTGTTCTGCCTCGTGGAGATGTTCGGTCTGATTGGACACAGATGTTCGGAGAGGTTTCCAAAGCAATCGCTTCCCGTCGGGGAACTCTGTCCCTTCTTTAGGCTATTAGGAGAGATGGAGCTAGAGCAGGAGCGGCAGGCGCTTGGTGGGAAGGCAGGAGCTCCCTGCCAGATTCGGCAGCTCAGAGTCACAGTTTGAGCTGGGGCATCCCCTGCTCCAGCAGCTAAGCCTGCTTCCTTGCAGCGCTTGAAGACGGGTCTCTGAGGACACGGTATCTCCCTTCCTGATAACCATTAGGATAATGAGTCAGAAAGTGAGTCTGAAAACTGCTTAGGCAATGCTCCCACAGTACCTCATCACCTCCTGGCGCTGACACAGAGACCTCGGGGTTTAGGCTGAAAGAAACATCCCCATGTTAAATTCCCACCCTTATTATCTGTTGGTATTGCTGAGCACCTGGAACCTCAGTGACTGATCAACATGCAGGGTGCCAAGTGCTGCCTAAAAGAGCTTACAGTATAAGCATAAAGAAACAGGCAACACGGGGAGAGAGGAGATAGGAGAGCATGAAGTACAGTCTCCGTGGGCCACAGCACTTCTAAGCAATCCTGAAGCATTTTCAAAATTGTATAATTGGAAAGGACACCACAAAAGGTTTTAAAGGAGACTAAAAAGTAGCAAAAATCTAGATGGGCCAGGGCTTTCAAGCCAATCTCTTGTACAGCTCTGATCTAGGGGGAGGAACAGTAATATCCCCTCTACAGACGCAGCTCCGGGACCTTAAAGAGGAGCAGCACGTGGCATGTCAGAGATGGAAAGTTATAAGGAAGGGATAAAACATGGCACACCTCACCTAACAGCTCCAGGAGCAGGGCAGTCCAGCTACAATCCCTCATTCTGCCTACTCACAGAAGTACTGAATGGTAATGGGGACAGATGGTTTGTTGCAGGCTGGTTTTGTCTCTGTTCAGTTTTCCATCTCCTATTCCCAGATTTATCAAGGTGGATCACATCATATGCTAAAATAAAATATGGAAACTCAGACCCTTAGTCAAGAAGTACACCCTAATGGAAGAAATCAGGGGTAATGCTATGGCATCCTAGTGACACGGATGATCCCTCTTCTGTACCTCTTTGATACTACTAGGTTTACGAGTACAAGAAGCTTTGCTCAGGAAGACTTCTAAGTCTGATGGGAAGGGGAAAAGAGGCTCTAAAGGTCAACTATGCGACACACAAAGTTGAATTAGCTCCAGGTATGCAATACTGTGCTGCAGAGCAACAAGAAAGGTGACAAGACTGGAGAGAGTAAATGGAGAGTAATCTCCATTTGCCACTGGAGGTGGCAAATGGAGATTACTGCTCTTTCAAACCTTGCTAACACCAGAAATGGAGAGGAAAGGCAAGAAGGAAAGCAAAAGCTGGAGAAGACAAGACCTCAGAGTGCCTTGGAGCACTTGGTTCACTGAGATCGCTGCCCCCACCTAGGCTGGAATGCAATTATTCTATACCCATCACCCACGAGCACTCAATGCCATGCAAACACAGCTTACAGCAGCAATCCATCCGCAGAGGTTTCTGAAAGCTTTCTGCTCAGGCGTAACTGGATTAAATGTGGAAGGTGTGCTTTTGCTAGAAAATAACCATCTTATCAGCCAACGTTGCATTTCTCAGAGGTCAAGTAGACATGGAGGCCTATAAAATGGTCTTCTACAAGTGGTGATATAAATTAAGTTTCATCATTTCCAGTGATCATCAAAGCAACGAGGAATTTTTAGCAACGAGAACAGAAGTGCTGAGAGCCTGCAATCTGGGTTGATGGTCAACTGCCAGACCCACTAGCCCACAATTGATATATATTTACCCAACTTTCTTGGAGAAATGGAGAACCCCTCACCACTCTCTGTACACAGCTCCAATGGCCAGCACTTGGCTCTGTATTTCATTCTGCTCTCATCTGCCCCCCTGAAAAGCCCTCTTGCTCTGCCTGAAGCAGGAACATTGTGCATCGGTAGTGGGGACAAGATGAGGCAATGAGCACAAAGGAGATGCAGCTCTTGGAGCATCCAACAGAACAGCAGTTCTAATCTTTATAATTATTATTTCTTCTCTCTGAATACTCTCCCATTGATTAAGTCTAAAATCAAAAGGTTTTAATTTCCCAGGCCCTGTCAGTATGTCCCATCTCCCAACAGCCTCAAAGCACTATCAGCTAACATACCAGCCAAAGAGTCACAATAGGTTGTAAACCCTTCAAATTTAGCTTTTATCAATGTTTTTCAGTGTGAAACCCAAAGAGATTTTCTACCCAGAGAGTTTTCAGAGTTTTCTACACAGTTTTCAGTGGCAAAGACAGCAGCAAGACAGGATGGAGACAAAAGCAGCTTTTAACACATAGTACTTTTCAAAGACAAAAAAAGAACCAAAAACACCTTAAAACAACAACAATAAAATCTAACTCTGCTTCTTCATGAGTTGAACTAATAATACTTCACTACATTGGCTTAGAGATTAGTTTCTGAAGGCTTCATAGCCAGGTCGAGATCTCTGCATGAAAACCACAAGAGAAGGGAAGCTTAGCTCCAAGTGGGAGTTGCAGACTTTAAACTCTGCGCCGGACACATGGACTACATGGAACAGGGAGCTGCCGCGTCCACAGATATTGGCTCTGAAAGCAGCATCTGCAGCAGTGACAAAAGCCATCTGGGAAGTCAGCGCTGATCCGTTACATATCAGTTCAGTCTTCTACACTACAGCACTCCCATGGCTGCTAGTAGCAAGTTTCTGCCCTGTTGGCATGCAAGCACGTATTATGAATAAGTAGCAAAGTATACACAAACAGCCCTGCTGCACTTCATTTGAACTATGTAACTTTGGGTGTGATGCAGCTCACCTACAGACACAGACATCCTGTGCTGCTCATCTGCTGTCTGACCATTCCCAAGACTAGGCAGCGTGAGGCCAAGACCAGCTCTAAAGAGTCAGGAGAGCAAACTTACTTTTAGATGATGCATATTGCAAATCTAACGTAATTCCTTTCCTTTGAATGTACTTCTACATTTCTGTCAGTGTAACTGAGAGCAAAATATGATTCACAGTTGTAAGATAACAAAATGTTGTAGCAAAGGAGGTTGTCCTGTGAAGAAAATGGAACTTGGATCATATCAGATTGGCTGCAAAGAAAACTCAAGATTATTCTGATGCATACTGCGTTTCACAAGTCAAAGCATACATGATAGCTCACATACGGCGTATCAGAAGATGTGCTTGCGCGATGTGCAGATAGGGTGATGGATAGACTGTACTACAGACTCTTTTGTTCAAAACATAAGCAGGATTTTGAGCCAAAGCTTGAAGAAATATTCCTGTTTTGAAATATCTTAGGAAAGACGGAAGTTTTTAGTAAAAGCAATGGATTTAGATAATTTATGTTTGTGTTGTGGTTTTTCGTCCATTAATAATAACCCTTATGAAAAAATATCAGTTTCAGAAAACTCCCAACGAAGAACAGGCTCTATAATATTATTACTATTTAGGGGATATTTTATAACCATAGGGGACCAGTCCCTTTAATTCACTATTATTTTTATTGCATAGTTTATGAAATGTCATACTCACATAACATCTATTAAAAGAACACCACGGCTGAAAGGCCAAATCCACATGTTAGTAAGCGCTGAGGCAGGACAGCCCTGCAACTTCAGAAATACAGTATATCTGTTGTGAACACTGACTTTCTAATTTTCCCACACGAGTTTTCTAATATTGCCATACATCTAAGTGCTTTACAAGCAATACTTTGATATTTACAGCATCTCTGCAGTATTTGGCATCTATCACAACATTTTAAAGGGGAGAAAACACACTGATGAATGCCCAGTTTCCACTGCCTTCCGATGTTCAACTTCAGATACCTTCCCCTCAATTTTCAGAACATTTTCAGAACAGTACAACTTCGTTTAGCTTTTCCTGCTGCTGAACACACACCTTTCCTACACATCTGCCTCGTGGGACTTGAACAGTGTTTGGGAGCTTCTGATCTAACTTGCTCAGCATCACAACGGTCATTCAAAGGCTGAATGGAGGAGGCAATTCTTTCTGCTCTGCTCTCTCCTCTCCACAACACATTCCACAGCTTCTGCAGATGCTCACACCAAGGCTGAACTTCTTCCATGACAGAAATCAGACTCAGTGTCCCCCTCCCTCCACCAGATAGACAGCAGTACTCCAAAAGAGTGAGGATAACATTATTACATCCATATTACGAATAACTTCTGCACAGGAGAACTGAATTAATGTTGAAAACACAACATTAAATTATTTGCTTTTCTTAGCTTCTGATGGCTTGCTTTACAACCATAAAGCTCTTTAAAAAGTTTTACAGTGTAACTTAATACATTAAAAAAAACAACAACTCAAGAACAAATCCTCCATCAAATGGAGTAGTTAAACTCACAGCACTGTCCTCGAAGTGCAACTACAAGCCCCGGTGGGCTGTTGCATTTTAGATCCCCCATTAGAGCAGGGGAACGCATCCTCTTACCAGGTCCTGAACTATTCAGTCCTGACAAAACTGCATGCTTGGAGGAGTTCCCTGCTGGTGATAAACCTTTCCTTTCTCTGCCATCCCAGGACTCATCACCCTCAGCCTCTGAGGCTCTGCTTTGCTCTCTTGCCACACACCCAGGCTGCAGGGAAGGGGGCTCCCGAGGCCACCCCCTGCCCTCTCTGTTGCCCTGTGCCCCCGTCTCGCTGTGGGGAGGCGATTGGAAGGAAAATCCCATTTTGTTCCTAAATCCTGGAGATGCCACCTTCCAGCTAAGTATACCGAAAGGGCACCTGAGAAATGCAGGCAGTGCTCAGGAAGCCTGGTAGGATGGACCGTGCTCAGTTCACTCAGAACTGAGTTGCCAGCACCTACGAGTTCCCATGGAACAAAGCGAGCCGTGGGATTTTACAGCATTTGCAAGGGCCCCAGCAGGCTGCCATGGGACACAGCCTGGCCAATTCCCAGCTGCTGCCCTGAAGAATTAGTGTCTCATCAAAACAGGGTGGGAGAGTTTGTATTTTCTGTTTGTTTGTTTCTAGCAGATAGAAAACCTTCATTTTTGCTAGCCTCAACCTGAGAGACAGCTAAATTACTTCAGCTGAACTTTCCAGCTGAGCCAAACATGTGGCATGGAAAACATCAGTTTGAAGGTGAAAGCATAATCATAGAATCATAGAATATCCTGAGTTGGAAGGGACCCTTCCCTTAAGGATCATCAAGTCCAACTCTTGACACCGCACAGGTCCATCCAAAAGTCCAAACCATGTGACTAAGTGCACATAATAAAGAGGTATAGTCATTTTCCTAGTTGCTTACAGAAGAAAACCTAAGGTGAGCCCAACTATAAGCACAGCTACCTGCTCCGCTTATAACAGTATGCTGGAACCAAAAAAAAAAAAAAAAAAAAAAGGAAAATAAAGAAATAAAGAAAGAGCATTGTCTTTGCAGGTTTTGGTGACAAAACACGAGGGTATCCCAGGGCGCTTGAGGACAAGCCATCAGCAACGTCTTTTTACGGAGCTGAACTGGTTTGTGAGCTTGAATACAAACAAGATCTCATCTCATTAAACCACACATATTTAGACTAAACTCTTGGCACATTGCAACAAAAAAAGCTAAAGAATCACCACAGTAGAAATTATGGCCTAGAAACCCTCATCACTTTCTGAAGTTATCTTAAAGCGAGTCTCCAGGGAAATTTTCACATTGTTTTTACAACAAGAGTACACAAAATAGCTGTCTTCTCCTATTTTGGCATCTCTGCTGAAACGAGAAGCCAAATAATTTCTATGTTCACTGAGTGTTCATATAGAACATATACAAATTATCCAGCATCTTTTAGAAGGGGAAAGCAGAAAGGTCAAAATAACAAGAGTCTGGGAAGATGCCAGGAAGCTCCTGCCCTGCTTTATTGTCTCGGCTAGCATTAATAATAGGTGTTTTACAAAAGATGAGTTTTTTAGGAACATTCTTTAATATTCTTAAAAGACGATAATTTAAATAAACTGTCATCTAAACAGAACATTTACATTGGAGAGTTTTTCCAAACAAAGCACTGATTGCCTGGGCCAGACCCACTATTTGCCATACTTGTCAGTTGAGAGCAAAATTAATTTCACTGGAAGTGGCCAGAACACAACCAATCAGTTGAGAAAACCTCCTGAGCTGACCTAGCAAAAGCCTTGTGCACCCAACAGCTTGGCCATTTTCCTCCAACTGTATGCTTCCTATTGAAAGAAAGTAATAAAAAGAAGATATTAACACTTCCACAAACGTGGCCCTAAGAAGAAAGGAAACACCCTTTGACATATTCCATAAATTCACAACTGTAAAAAGCTAAATATTGCCAAAAAAGCGCAAGGTTTTCCCAGAGTCTCCCTCTTGCTTAGTACCTCCCGTGGTATGGTTTATTTTCAATCCAGTTGAGTGTTTGCATTAAATAACTGTATGCTGCAGCAGGAGAGAAGCTGAATCTAGAGATGGGCTCCAGGGAAGGGGGTCAGGGATTTGCACCCCATGCACATCTTCCTGGGCTGCTGGAAGAAACTGCTTTCTTCCAAAGAAGAACCAGAAGCACCATTCACAGCTGTAGCACAGGGGGAGAGATGAATTTGGGAAGATAAAAGCAGACAGGGAGTTTAGTTACCTCAGTGTTTATTATAGCTAACTGGAGATATAGATCAACCCCTGTCCTGGAGCCCTCGGTGCTTCGAGGCAGAGACAACATTACAAATTGCTCAGACAGCACTAACTATGCAAGTAATCCATGTAGGCCGCCAAGGAACACATGTGTTTCGGGCATAAATTGTCCAATCTATTCCTTTCTGAATTAACATCTGTCATCATGACACCATTCAAAATGACTGAAGACTGGATCATATTAACAACCACACATCTTGGATAAATATTTACTGTTGAAACTTTTTTTTTTCAGTTTAAAGAAAAAACACAGATAGCAAAATTCCTGGAGTTGTGAAAGGGAGCGTCTTTTCAGCCACTGATAGAAAGCATGTGATTTTATTTACAAAATCAAATCAATGTCTCTCGCTCCTCTGCGAGTCCTCCTGCTGCACATGGGTGAACTCACAGCATCCTGTGGTGTTGCAATGCTTTCTGAAGAGCTCTTCTGGGGGATTTTGTTATGTTGGAGGTTGCTCACCTCAGATTCCACGAAGCCTTCTCCCTCAGGACACAGAAACAGAGCTGGCTGAGCATGCACCAGGAAGAGTAAAAATTGCAGTGAACCCTACACACAATTGAATGAAGCGACTAACATCAACAAAAAGCTGCCAAGAGTACTACTGGCTTGCTATCCTGCTTCTCAGAGTCAACAAATGGGTCACAGAGAGTGAAGACAGGAGTTCCCATAGGTCACAGAAAAGGATGGCCAGAAGGCAACACAAGAGTGCAGCTTGATCCTGGGTACACCCATGCAAAACAATCTTCCCAGACACTGGATTAAATCTGTATTTCAGAAGTTGTCAGAAGCCAATGTTTGCCTCTGCAGGTATGTCATTTGAGTATTATAAATTCATATCTCTATGCAATTACATCTGTCCAGGCTGATTTTATCTAGCTTCAGCTCCTGGCTACCACATTCGGCTGTTTCGTAAGCGTACAGCTCAAAATGCCAAGGGAGATCCTGCTGACGTCCTCCTGGATGTCCTGCGGAGCAGGGAGCCGTGCACCCTCCTTCGGGGATTTCCACCAGGCCTTCACTCTCCCACAACTTGAGCAGATCTTTACCAAGACATCCAGTCTTGATTTAAAGACTTCAAATAGCAGCAAATTCATCAAGCCTGTAGGGCAGATGTAGCACAAATAATTATAGTGATATAAATGTGCTGCCTTTTTTGGTCGTTTGCCCCGCTTCAGATTTTCTTCTTCTAACTAAATTAAAGAGTCTTTTGAGAAAAAAAAAAAAGTTTATTCTATGTAGATACAGAGAGACTATAAGTAAATCTCCCCAAAATCTCATGCATAAACTAAATAAATTGAACCCAAATCTCTTAGACTAAGGAAGGCTTTGCAGACTTCAAATGATTCTTGTAGTTCTTTGCTCAAGTGTTAACACAGAACATCTTTATTCCACTAACACTTGCACGAACGGCTGATACCCCTCTGGGCGACGTCTCCATTTCGCTGTTGTCGATGTTCTCTGACTTTTTCCATGTGCTGGATTCACACAGCTCTGCTCTGGTACGGCTGAACATCTGCTGCACACGTGGGCAGGGCGAGATCCTCAGCAAGCAGGGGCTACACTGGTGGTAAAGTCGTGCACGGCTGGGTGGAAGGGACCCCACGCAGCTGCACAGAAGGCCAGGTGGAGGTGATGCCGTGTGAACTCAGCACTTACCTGCTCATTACGTCTGCCAGGTGCCCGATCACATACGTATGGCCCAGTGAACATGCATGTCTTGGCCAGCATACAGTAGTCAGGGATGAAATGGAAGGCAGGGGGTATTTATGAGGTGGAAGAAACCTGAGAGACTTGTGTTGCAACAGGGAGGAGGACATAAACCACAGGCGAGCAGGTGATTCTGTTAGCTCTGCTGTTTATGGAATGGTGCCATTCATTAGAATCAGCCCCAGATTTGGGATGAAATCCTTCGCTTCAGATACTCCAAGTCTGTGTTTGATCGCGGCAGCTACCAGCATAACCTGAGTTACATGCACTATGACCTTGAAATGCACCTACTCGGATTTGCATAATGTTTGTGTCTAAATACAGCCAGTGCCTGCCAAAGAGGGAGAGTGCAACATGAGCACCCTCTTGATGCTTTTTCAAGACAGCTGCATTAGCTCTTCACTTGGCCCTTGCTCACATTAGCTTTTCAAAAGAAGGAAATGCGGAAAAAAAAGAAACTCTTTAAATTCTCCATTTTTTTTAAACTTTGTCTGAGTCACGGATGGATGGAGAAGGTAGGAGTGTCAAATACCCAGAAAAGGCAACTATCAGCTGGATGGCAGCAGACATCAGAAGAGATTAATTAGAAGATGACAATTTTAGGAAGAAGTTGTCTCAGGATAAAGCGGGATGGTGAGGCAATCCCAGAAAGGGTGCCTAGTAGGGCTATGACTCAGCCTTTTCAGGCAGTAATTGTGCTTTAGTCTCTTCATTTAAGAATGATGTGAAGGAAGAGGAACTAGAGAAGAGCAAAAATCGAACTGAATCTCTCTGATTTCTATGTCACAGCTAGGATTATTGAGCCAGAAATGAAGATGATGCTGTCTTGGCAGATATGGGATAAAGGTTCTTTAAGGACTACTGAAGCCTAGCACGAAGAAATGCTTCTTACTTTCTGGTGGGAAGAATAGTGCAAGGAAGACTGAATTTTGTTAACGGCAAGCAAAGCAAGGGACAAAAAAGGACAAAAGCTATGCATAGTGTGGAAATGACTGGAAGGACAGGCATACCAGCTGAATCTTGGTTTGAAGCCTCAAGGAGAATCTGTCTAAAACTGGGGTCATCTATGACGTTACTCCTGCAAATACAGACTCTTCTCAAACCTCTGATACCTAGATTTTTTTTCACCCTGACAATAATGTACTTACGGATATTTTTTAATTTCCTTCACTTGCCTCAGAAGCTTAGGTGAACGTTGCTCCAGACTTGGGGATGTGATGGCCATCCATCCAGGTGGACAACTTATTGGGCAGCATGCCTCCACCCGATAACATCGAGTGCTGCGCAGGCACGCTGCAATGGCATCAGAGCAGCCCCTGTCACCAGCTGATGGCTGGCAGTGTACCTACAGCCACCCTAAGTATGTCTGGGTGGGAACAGCGTTCAGCTATGCAGTGACCTGCCTAATCTTATTACGCCGCTGCATGCAGGTATGTATGAAGGGCAAGCTCCAGCCTGCACTTTCCATACCAACAACCTTCCTCTGGGAATCTGGCCAGGAAGTCTCCCCCAAGGCCCATGTTGCAAACTGGGTCATTTGTCTGCTGAGGTTCCTGCATGGTCGTCACCGCGGCGCTATCTGAGAGCTTGCTGAAAGCTATACAGTACAGAACTAAGATCTTCTTCCTCTTCTGGTCAGCAAGGGCAAGATTTTTTTTATCACGTACCCACATATTTTCCAGCCTCTCTTCTCACCAAGACTGGAAAAAAATTGGCTCACCTTCTCTAACATGGCACCAGTGTTCACCTTCCCCTTACGTCTTCTGGAAACCACCTGGGACTCCTTTGTCATAGCAAAGGGTTTATTTTTAAATGTGCAAGTCTCCCTTGGTTCCCTTGGGCCATTCCTAGCGCTGCACTGGGTGTGCTGGTCCTGACCACGGGGGCACAACCCCTCAAGCAGCACAGGCTAGCAAGAAAGAGATCAAAATGTAAAATGAAAAATAAATATTTTATACAGAATATTTTCCACAGAGTAAGTCATGCAGATTCTCCCACTTTTTCCTCAGCCACAGACTTGGTAGGAGCCAGAAGAGCCTTCTTCTAACTTTATTCTCTTTATTCTTTGCTTCAGCAATTAGTACTGGTTCAGCTGCCCCGACCCAGGCACTGACCCGTCCTGACAATGCGGTAAGGTATGGCTGCTATCAGCAGCTCCTAAAATCCCCCATCCCCTGTGAGTGGCAGTGGCCTTTTGCACTGTGTGCTTGGACCACAGGACAATGAAGAGGCTTTCTTGCCTCTCCCCTGGCACAAGCCTCATCACGTCCTTTGTGCATGTTGGCTGCCTTACTCACCAGCCATGCCTTTCTACGTTATACTTATGGGGGATTATTAATAATGGCTATTTAGAGAAAAAGTCAAATTCATAGAATAGGACAATCCTAAGACGACTTCCCAAATCAAGAGCTTCCTCTTATTAATGATGGAACAAAAGCCCAGCTTCTGTCCCCTTCCACCAGAGGCCAAAGAGGGCAGGAGGACACGAGGCAATGCTTACACGGGATCAGGCAGCGTAACTGTAACCAAGCTTCACGTCCGTAATGCATGAAGTCAATGCAAAACAAAATATTTTAAAACAACTGTTTGGGAGGAGGAAAGAGAAAGAAAATATTTGCAGTCTAGAAGCAGACTCTGGAGTAAAAGTGTTACTGGCCACTCCATTTGTCACCAAGGGCAAGTGACAGGGTCAGAAAAAGCAGGTCCTGCCTCCTCAGCTGGACCCAGAGAAACCGCCTGCTCAGGGGCTCTAAGCTTGCTGGAAATACGTGCATATGGGTGAGGCTTTACTTGGGGTGGACAGCAAGAAGAGAATGCCAGCCCCACTATTGTCCTCTAGCTGTTAGGAGGAGCATCCTGGCTCCTCAGATGTTCCGGGATGCAGAGCAGCCCCCTTGCAAGGCTATTTCAGATTGCAAGGAATCCCCAGCGTACTACGAGGCTGTGATGTTCACCAACTGCCCTGGCAAACACGTAGCGTGACAAGGCCATTGAGGGAATTGTGACAAGGATGAAGGGAATGGAAGAAGAGAATCTCTAAATAAAGGCTGAGCAGATGGCAAGAGCTCTGGCAGCGGTCAGGCCTTGGCTCCAAGCACGGGCAGGCTGATCGAGGAGGGAAGGCAGCGTAACACACTGCAGCAGGCCTAGAAGCAACCTGATGACTTAAAGCAGAAAGAGAGCTCCAAATAAAAGTTAACAATAAATAAATCTTCACTGCTGCCACCTCTGCAACATCTCTATGAGTGACAGGCACGTGCTGGGATGAGGAAGGAGAGGTTGTCTCCTGCCCATCGCTGGAGCCTCAGCAATACAAGAGGACGGCTGCTTTTCAGATAGCATCGTGCGAGCTGTCAGAGGCATGCCCCTGCAAGGGACAGCCAGCCAGCCGCGCCTGGCCTCGCTGCCAGGCAGGTGCTCACTCGCTCCTATGACTTTCACTATCAAAGAGAGCCTCGAGGTGCCGCGGGCGCTTACTGCACAAGTGACTCCTGGCAGTGGCTGCAGAGATCGCTGCTGGAAGTGTCCGCGGGCTCATTACCGCATGAGAAGGAAGCACGCGAGCTGCCAATTTCTAGTGAAACCTTTGCCCTCACTTGGCTGTGTTGCTGCCATGTGCCAGATGTTCAGAGAACTGAGCCCTAAGCAAACAAGAGAGTTCCTTCTGATTCACTAATGATAGGCAAAAAAACCACCCTGGAATCAGCCTCGGTGCCAGCTTGTGATGGCTGGTTTGCATAATTGCTGCTTGTAAATTCTTCTGTTTCAAGAGCAACTAACCGGAACGAAAGTGAAGAAACTTTCAGCTTTTGACTATTATTTTAATCCTTCCCAAGAGAATAGAGAAGGGAAGTATACAGCAAAAAAAACCCCACTCCGTAATTCCCCTGTTACTTTAGATGTTCAGGAAGAGCTCCTGTGACTGACAAAACCCAGGTGATGCAAGATGGTACAGCTGTGGGAAGGAGCAAGGTGGATCACGAGATGGGTGGGTAATGGCTCTTGGCATAATGAACAGCCCAGGAGAGAGCACCACTGTTCAGAGTGACTGACTGTCCGTGAGTAACCACCGCTGGGGATGCGCTACCAGAAGCTGGATGATCTGAGCAGGGCTGCCTGGCACTGCCAGCAGCCTCTTGCAGCAACGACTGCAAGGCAGCACTGCCAGGCCAGCCACCAAAGACGCACGAACAGCTCAGATCCATGACCTTTCTGCAGTAAGTCTGGCTTCCTGTAATTGCAAGCCATGGGGCTCCAATCCAGTTCCTTTCCCCTTGTCCATCTAAATACTGGGTCAGAGCGGTGCAATCCTCCCCCCTCTGCTAAACAAGTCACTTTTCTCCATCCCAAACCCCTTTCTCCCCATTTACCTGCAACACGTGCAAGGATTTGCTCCTTGAGTTTAATGCTTGTCAAAGGACTGAAATCAGATTAACAGGGTCTTACTTGCCCAGATTCACCCACCTTTGCCTACTAATGTACAGGTCTATACTCTCCAGTGATGCAGCACTGCCCTAACTTGCTACAGCCTTGCAATTCTGAGTGCCAGCTCACCCAGAACTCTGATGCAAGTTACCTTTGCTCTGTTGATGACACAGTACGAACATTTAGCCAAGCCTGTCTTTTTTTTTTTTTTATATATATCAACCTTTTCTTATTTTTTTGTCTGCTTCCATACATTTTAGTGAGAAATAAAAAGTGACTGAGCTTTTACTTTTTCTTTGGTCTGTATTCCAGTGCTCCTCTTCCTGTACACAGTGGAAACTAAATACAGACAGTGTGTATTGGAGCATCATGCAGGTCTCTGAAGGGTTGTTTCACCTTACAACAACACATCAAATCCTCTACTTCACTGTTCCGCTGCCTTTTCTGCATCAGACCGATTCTTTCTTTTAAACATCTCCTGAAAATTCTCCTCTCTACAGAGTAAAGCACTTCTCCCTTTCTCAGTGTGCAAGTGTTGCCAAAAGACTAACATAACGCAGAGCAAATCCCTCTCAGCTGCAGGGAGAATCAGCTTATCTGACCACTGACCCTGGTAATAAATAGCCACTCGTCTTTCATTTACTCACTCTCAGATAAACTCCCTTTGATTTCACTTACTTGAAAGAGGACTAAGCAAGGATCCTAGTGCCTGGCCCAGAACCTCCAGTCATGCAGGTCCAAGCAGCTCCAGGTCTGACAACGTCTGAAGAAAATCAGAAGTCTCAAATCCCACCCACAACTCTACCATGGAAACATGCAGTTGCCATCAGAATTCAGGGGCAAAGGAAACAGAGGTCAGCATCTGACCTGTTTTTTGAAGGACTGTGTCCATTCCCACAGCAGTCATGTTCTTCAGCAATATTCTTTGGTTTCCCTCATCTCTGTCCTGAGGTTGGACTCATGGCTGAAACCACTCGTGCAGAGGGACAGGCCTAATCTCAGACAAGGAATAAGCAACAGTGGTGTGCAGAGCTCCTAGATCAAAGTAAGCATCTCGAGGTAAATCCATAAAGGAAAAATGCCTCCTTTCTCCAGACCATCAGCAGAGAGAGAACCAGAAACTTTCCACAGAGAGCACTGGGCAGGCATCTGTCATTTTGAACTTACCACACACTGATAAAAATACTAGCACTCGCTCCCAGAACAAACAGATGCCTACGCCTTATTCCCGTAGCACTGCTGGTTCTCCATCGGGTCAGTTCTTCGAGCTAAGAGACAGCACTTTGTGCATCAGTCTCCATTCGAAAAGGCAGCTGTGCTAGCCACCTGCTCGCAGCTACAGCCAGCGACAACAAGATCTCAGCCTCAAATAGGGGGAGATCGGATTAGAGAAGACAAGACAGATGTTTTCCAGTCACCTGGACCTCATCCTAAAGTATTCAATGAACTGGTTCAGCAGCCTCAAAACCAGTGATGATTCCCTTTGGGAACTTACGTGGAACAGGTAGGGTGTCAAAGGATTGGAAATTGGACAAAAGTAGTTCCTAGCCCTAAGAAGGCAAAAAAGCGAAGAGACTTGATTTATGATATAAATTCTCAGAATAGGAAGATTAATTTTAAAAACTAAAGATAAAAAACCCACTGAAGATAAGTACTAATCCAGGTGGATTTGTCAAGAGCATATCATTACTAAAAAATAGTATTTTCTACAGGAAAAACAGATTTCCTTTTTTTTTTTTCCTACACGAAAAACATAGGAAGAAGCGAGACATGGACTGGAATTCAGTAAACCTTCTGACATATTACTTTCACAAACATGCCAAAGAGCATTATTAATGATACCACTGTGATATGAGTTCTAAAGTGGCCAAAAAAAAAAAAAAAAAACCAACCCTAACTAGGAGGAATTCTCAGTGGGCTCATTGTAGAAATTAAGGATGGGGTCTGCCTAGGAACCAATTCTGTGTAGTGCTTTCATTATCAACCTGGATGATGGAGTAAAAAGCATGTTTATTAAAATGCAGAGGACATGAATTTGGAAAGCATGGCAGGTATGTGGGAGAGCTCTGCAGAGAGAGACCTGGAGGCAGAGCGAGCCACAAGCTGGACACTCATTTGCAGTCCCATGCCACCGTGGCAAAGGCAGACACAACAGTGGATGTATAGAGTGAGGACTGCAAGACCAGTGGTTTGCTCCTCTCTATTTGGTGTTCTCTGTACATTTGTGACAGTGCTCTTTAAGAAAAACATGAATCAACTGCAAGTTCTCAGAAGAGCAACAGAAATTAAGAGATCTGGAAAACATCACCTACAAGAACTGAGAAAAAAAGTAGTGTTTATTCCAAAGAAACGAAAGATAAGGAGCCAACCACAAGAACATTCAAATAACCTGCAATGCAAGAAGCTCATGTTCTTCCTGCTCTCTGCCAAGCTGGGCACTGAAGCATTCAGTTATAATGACTGCGATCGCTCTTCCCAGACTTCTAGCAAGTTTTAGCAAACTGCTCACCTGGGTGAGCACAATGCTACTCACAATGCTATCTTTCTGGGATTGCATTACAACCAATGCTGCATGACGGCAAACATCAGGTAGAAATTCAATTTGTTTTGAAGCAAACCAATCTGTCCTTTGAACTTCAAGCTAAAGACTAGGAGTCCCTTTAATAGCATGCAGGTAGCAGGGCACTGATACCATCAGGATATTAAATGCAGACCCTTCCTTTGCCTAGAATGAAGAACAGAAGCAGGACAGAAACCACAAAGAAAAATTTTGACTCAATTATTCATGTTTCCAAAGGCCATTTGTGCGTGCCCAGAGGCTAACAGGTAGTAACTTCTGCCTTGTAACAGAAAAATAAATGCAAGTTGGTGTCAGTGGGGGACACAAGCGAGGTAGAAGCCCTAAGGCTACCTGTATCACAAGTGTATACAATTATATTCCCAGACTGTTTTCATTCTGCATGTGAACTACCAGCCTCCTCTCTTTGTCCCCAAACACATAATCTAACATCCCACCCTCCAAATATTGATCCATTTATCTTGTTACTTGTTGAAAAATCACGAAAGAACATCTGAAAATAGAAATATATGACTTGTAAAACAAGGATCACAGCTAAATAGAGGAAATTTAATATCTTCATGGCAACAGGTACAGACAAACCATCCACTGAACGAGAAGCCAGTCATCAGAACCTGACTCCAGTTAGGATGGGTGAATTACAGAAAACAACCCTGTAACAGGTCCATGGTACTGAAGACGGGCACCAATACAACTGACCAGGACAAAATACTTACATGGGGCAAACAGTAGCTTAACCATTTCAGTCATCTTAGATTAGATTTGATACTGTTCTTCCAGATGATACGTTAGCCAAACCCAAATTATGAATCTCAGTACAGTAATAACTGAGCAATGTATAATGACTTGTGCTATTCAGGAGGTCACATTAAGTCTGTGGATGGTAGACTTTCCAACAAACTGTGCTGTTGCTGTCTCCTCCTCCCATCCACTGTCACTGCATCCTTACCCCCAAACACCCATTTCCTTCCTTTATCATTGTTCTTATCCTTCCTCTGCTCTTAAACCCTAGGAGTCCAGAAAACCCATGCAAAAGCTGGTCCTTTCATGTACTCTTTAAATGAAAGTTAAATTCACTATTCACAGCACATGCTACATATTCTTCAATAGAAAGCCTCATCTGTGATGCAAGGTCAGGTTACAGGGAGCAGATGTATTTGTAAAACATATTTAATTAAAACTGAAGTCCATGGATGTAAAAAAAACCCTTCACTTAAATGCAGCGGGGCACACAAAGGAACCCTCCTCAGACCAAAACGTGGCAAATATGCCTGTGGTATCACGTCTGTACACCACTTCTAATTAGGTGACCTTCACAATGCCAGCTAACAGTGCTCTTACCACTTTCTCCTTGTAAACAATGTACTTCAGCCACTTGAAATCCTGCCATTTGAATCCCGCCAGAACAAACAGGGAATCCTTCTCATACTGTTCCATTTTCTGGATTGCACCTTCAGGATATGTGATCCGGAGAGTCGTCTTGCCACCCACATCTTTTTCAAAGCCCTTCACTGGAGCAGAGTTCAGCCTGTAGGGCAACCAGAGAAGACGCTGTCATGGGTTCCCGTTTACACTCACATACAATGATGCTGCATCGCTGCCAGCCTGGACCTCTCTGTACACAGCTGCTATGGCAGCAAACATAACCCTTGCAATTCTGCATTGTAAACATTTACAAAGCTTTATTCCAAGTGGCAACAGTTTAATTAAAAGCTATTTAAATTACTTGATTTAATATAATGCAAGCAACTTCTGCACATTCACTCTTGTGATTTAAATTGAGTTGGAAGCTTTGGGGAAAAAAAAAAAGAAAATATGTCCTTGCAAATTCAGACTTATAAACTAAGCGTTAGTATTTTAGTGTTCAGTCACTCCTGGGATATCTTGCAGAAGAAGCAAGACTGTACTGGAACAGAGGATGCAGCTCCATGGGAGTTTAAGCAGACTGAAACTGGTTTTGTGTTCCAACACCAGTCCAGAGCTTGCACTGTTCATCCTACCTGCAGTGAGTCTGTTTGGGGAACTGAGACAGCTAATGTTTTCCAAAAAAAAAAAAGGAAGGAGTAAAAAGGAACAGTCTGCACCTGGTTTAGCTCCCCAGACTGGCCCATCCAGGAGGCGAGCTGCCCTGCAGCGCCAGCACAGAAGAGGTTGGCCTGCGCGCTGGGGTGAGGCTCAGCAGTGCTGCAGTCCCACCGACACAGAGGAGGTACTGCCGTGGAAGCGCATTCGGAGGGGATGTTATGTGTTTGGACGTGCTTTTGTTAAAACTCCCGTCAGGAAGTTGTTTTTTTTCCCCTTCAGAAAGCAAGCTGCTCTGGTGTTAACTGTGATGATGACTTTCGTGACATTACTCAGAACTTCTTTGTGTACGTAGGACAGACTATTCAATACCAGAAACACAAAGCTGAGGAAATTTCAAATAACTTGGAATACAAATCCTGCTGACATCAAACAGCAGCCCCTGATGGAACAGCATTGCCTGCTTGAATTATTGCCGCCTTCTTGACTTGCGGTAGTTCAATACACTGGAAAGTGCTTATGGACTGCAAATTTTCTCATGTAGGAATGTTAACGAGGATCTGGATTTGTCTTTTTCAGCCCGGGTAAGCATTTTAGGTGGGAAACCTTTCAGTAGAAGAAAATCCCTCTATAGAATCTGAAATTCTATTCAGAATTACGGAGAATGAATTCCTGTATACGTTTAGTAACAATACTTTAACACTGGTAATAAAATATTAAATGCAAAGCATCTTAAGAATCAGCACCAGCACAATTTAAACAGGAGATGAAGCCTTTTTTCAGGGCTTATATCCCCCTCACTCATACAAAAACAGTGCTCCTGGCCAGCCTGATCCCTTCTCTTTTCTTCTCATGCTGACTGAGCGTTCACACATCAGTCACCTTTACTATGAACATAATTTAACCTTCACGGCACCGTGTGTGGGCTGCATGACCTTTCATACTGTAAGAGCAAACGGCCCTAAAGGCAACAGATAAATAGTTAAGCATAACATAAAGAAAGCTTGTTAGGCATATTTTCATCTGTCTTCTGGAACTAGAGGGGATGGTTAGTGTCTGTGGTCCTTTCAGATTTCGACGTGCAGCTCCTTGGCAGGGGTCTCCCTGCTCCCAGCTATTGGGTGAGCCGTATCACTGCTTACCTTGCTAAAGCTCCCCAAACCTGGGAACCCTACTTCGCATCTAGACAGGAAACAAAACAAACCATTTCCCCCAAGTAAAACGAACTCCGCTCTCCAGCAAAGGGCCAGAACGTGAGCTGCTGATGGAGTCATAGCACTGGGGTCCTGCTAATGAGCCAGCACCAGCAACCCGCACCCCTGGGGCAGCGCGGGCAATCGAGCAGGGAGAGTTCTGGCAGCTGCAACCTGTGCTCACGGAGGTACATGTTAGGCAGCTTGAGCCTCTTCTCAGGTAGGGTACACCACTAGCCATGAACACAGCTCCATCTTGTCCAACTTCTAGGAAGCCAGACCTCCTCATACTGCCCATGGACAGACAGTTTTCTCCATAGATGAACCCCTGTCTCAGTCAGGAGTTGCTGATATACACCTGGTTTCCCCTCTGCAATCTATTCTAAAGAGACATTTTTACACATTAAAGCACTGGTAACTGCTGCAAGAAGCTCCTGCCAGGTAAACAGTGCGACAGCTGGGAATAACAACTGCACTGAAATCTGATAATATCCAGTTAAAGAAAAACCAGCAACAAACTCACTCCACGCTGTTTTAGAACTGTCAAAGCTGATCTGACTCGCTTTATCACAAGATAAAAAAAATCTTGCAGCAATTAATGGCCCTCACACTGTAAGACACGAAGCATAAAAAAACTCTGTACACTGCTGGATCATTTATTTGTCTACAAAGATATTTCATTTTTTCCCATAAAATTAAACTCCGAAGTCCCACATCTGACCCTTCCAAGGAGCTTTGCAACCCATAAAAAAGGATGCTATACACAAAGGACTTCCCAAGCTTCCACGGGAGAAAAAGGAAGCAAGTGGCTGCAGTTAAGAAGTAGTCTGCTCTCACCTCCTCTTGTCCCATATCCAGCCACCTGGTTTCATTTAACCTTTGCATTTGACTTTTCTCTCCTTTATCCAACCTGCAGCCAGCACAGGTGCTTAGCTGCCCTCTTATCCTCTCAGCTTGCAAACTGACTTAGATTTATGGACGTGGGGAGAAAGAGTTGAACTTTTCATTTGGAAATTAAATAGTAAACCTTCTGATGTAAATTTTAGTGGGTGGCCTAACACAGATGGATTGAAACTGTTCTCTTGCTACTTTGTGAACAGCCTGAGCCCAAGAAGAGTCTATAACTGAATTTTAATAACAGCAGCTGAGATAATTGCGAGCCACCAGACTATGACAAGCAGTACAAGCTCTTCGCTAGCAACTGATAGTACAATGAACTGGGAGAAGGGCTGTGAAAGTTTCATCCTGTTCTGAGCAGTCATCCCTGTGCACAGAGCAATACCGGGGCAGCAGGGAACAGCTCACAGGACCAAAGGACTGAAAAGGATCTTCTCGGTCTTTGTCCAGAGTGGAGAGGGCAGTTGTTACTCTATATATGATCTGTTCTTTTCTCACGTGCCCATTACTAGCACACAGGAGAGAAGAGAGTCTGTACTAAATGATAGCTTCTCTGTGCCTTAAGTTCTTCTAGTAATCATTTTCTTTGTTCCACATTACCTAAGAATTTGCCATTTTCCACCACATCTCATAGTTGACTGAAGTTCAGAGGGGTGAGATTGGTTACATTCTCTTTGATATGAAAACAGTTATCTTATGAAGGAAAAAAAACAGTAGCTTAGTCTCTGTTAAAGCAATTTTTACAAATTTATACTGTGGTTTATCCCACTTTTCCCATTTACCATCATAATATTTTGTTACTCACACTTCAGAACCTGCTAGAAAACCATGCATTTTTCTAAGTCAGACAAATAGGTTTAGTTCCCCAGAGCACGTCCTCCTCCCTCCTACATACACTCACTCTCCATTAGCACAGGTATTATATTTGTTAATCTCCAGTCACCCAGAACACCTCCCTGACTTGACAGATTTATTGCTAAGAGTTATGACCAGACCTATGATTTCCCATATCAGCACGTTTTTCAAGCATTCTGAGATGGCGATGATCCAGGTCCTCAGCAAAAGCAAAGAGTCCTAACTTCGACTGTGGTCCTTTCCACTCGGAGCCATTCTGCCTCTGCTCCCTTATTCAACATCATCATCCATAGTGAAACAGAACTGAAATATTCACAGCTTCTGGGGCACACCTACTGCTGTTTAATCATTATGGGGTCCTCATTCATGGAGGTTTACTGCTTCCTGAGACCCTATGCTGCACAGCTTGTAGTTCTTCCCATCCTAACTGTAAAGTGTGGGTCCTGGGGAGCCACAGTAATCGACAAATTATTCTTCCCTAGACTACCAGGGGGTTGTACTTGGGAACAGATCTAACAGTACATTTCTCTGATTCACCACTTAAGGACATAATAGAAGGAGCTTTTAAAAAAGAAGCTTGAAAGAGAAGGTTCAAGTAGAATCGTTGGAGAGAGCACATTCCCAAACAGCAGTGGAACATGGAATGTTTGAGGAGTGCCCTTACCCTTTGGTGTGATCACCGTTTGTAACTTAAACATTCATATATTCTTGATTTTTTTCCTGTACATTAGTTAATGCTTCCATACTAATGGATGTTGCCACTAGTGTATGTTTAACCTTTGCCTGCAGAGCATGCCAACTGATACTGAAACTGAACAAATGACGAGAAAACTGTGATGCCAAAGACTCACCTGACAACAACATCGTAGTCGTCAATTTTTAACCCCAATGACTTATTGGCAAGTACTCCACCATTTCCCACAATAATACATCGTCGGCAGCTGAGACTGTGGAGAAAACACAGGAAAGAGGTGATTTTTGTAACATGACTTCAAACACAGAGCTGTACCTATTCAGTTTGCATCCATCCAAGAACTCTAGGAAACCTTTGGGAATATTAAGAATCAAGGGGAGGGCAGAGAAACACTTGGATCCCCAGCTCACCCCATCATGCCCAGGCATTGCCTGTGATAAACTGCTTTCAACACCTCACTCCATGTGTGGCCTGGTGAGACAGGCTGTCAGAACAAGCAAATCTTCTTCCCCCACACTCCTGTAATGATGGGCTTGAATCAAACCCACCTGTTCAGTTCAACCTCTTCATTACTCATTTAGCACTGAAATAGCAATAAGGCAAAGGCTTCGTAAGGAAATCCTCTCTCCGAGCAATTTTTGGAGTGCAGGCAGACCTTGTCAGGTTATCTGGGGTGTGCTCACCTTGAGTGCAAAATTGTTGCTGTTCTCATGAGACTTCAAGAGATGGAAAAACACTAAATGGACAGAAAAAGGACCCTACCCCCCCCTCCAGGAGGAAGCACATACATAGACACAACGGGTGAGGAATAGGAAGGAAAATAACCTTAATTAACAGAGAAACAGAAAAGAAAAGGAAGAGAATGGCTTCTCGTGGAGCCATGAGTCACGAGAACTCTTTGCAGCAGATGTTAAAAAGTGATTTTGTTTCGAAGACGGAGAGAGGACTTCTTTCCAGCCATCTAATCCCAAACGCAGCTGGCTCTTCTGGCAGCATGCCCCCAGCTCTGGTAGTTCGCTGCAGGAATACGTGTCTGCAGAGCCTTCTTCGGAAAGGGTCCAAGGCAATCAGCCGCTTGGAGCCGATCTCTGGGCCAGGCGGCCTGCTTAGTCCCAGGCACAGCTGCCCGGGCTCTTCTGTGCTGTGCTCCAGCCCTGCTGCAATCAGCCCGAGGAGCCAGCGTGGGGGAAGCTCTGCTTATGTGGGGTCCATCTTCGCAGAGCAGGGCTGGAGCACACTTGAAAGAATCGGCTAAACCACCGAGGGTTACCCTGCTGACAGAGCCATCAGCCAGACATGCGCGTGCAATTAACAGTGCAGCACCCGAAAAACCACCCGGAACAGCTTGCCAAGCTCAGAGCTGCACTGGAGTCCCCAGCCTTTCCAGGAGGAAAACTTCCAACAACAAGGAAGACACATGCCTGCATCCTTAAAGGCCAAAGAAGCGTGGATGTTTGTGTTAATTAAATCAAGAATCAGAGGAAGACTTTATAGATAATGGCACAAGAAAAAAAAATACACAGTTGTGATGCCAGTGACAAAGAAGAGGCAAGATCTGCTTCAGCAGTATACTGGGACAAGGAAGAAAGGGAAAGCGTCAGTCCCAAATGGCATTCGAGTGACAAAGATGGTAGCGTTTTTGTCAAAACCTTTAAGGGAAAGGCGCTGCAGGAGGCAAACCGACAGAGACCATTTGGTTCTGGCCAGGTGAAGTTTCAAATGAAAATACGCATTTTGGATGATTATGATAAGAAAGTTTGACTTCATAAACAACAGAGCACTGGCTGAAATACTGTAATTTCTCTCCCCATTTGTCTCTGAGCCATGACTTTTCTTACTCCTAGGTTTTGATGAAAATACTGTGCTGACACCCAAAAGCTGGTTACAGACACTGCTCTACCCACTTACCGTTAGGATTTGAGCTTTTACCGATTTCGAATGCAGATGCGTTTGTTTCAGCCTCACGCCACTTAAGCACATTCTTCCCTTTTCTGCTAAATTAAAGCACCATCTACTGTCAGCAGTCCCTTCCACATCCGCACGTGACCCTCTCACTGACAAACCACTGCGTGTAAACATCTGCCTCGAGGTGGATCGTCAGTCCCGGGGCAGACTGGTGAGCACGAGCTGCTGCACGAGGGAAGAGCCGGTTCCACCAGCCAAAGCCGTTCGAGTGGCCTCTCTTGATGGCCCTGTTCCCACACAGTACTTGTAGACCGATCAAAACCCATTCTTAACTTTCTGTTGACCATACAAACTGGATCGAGTTCATCGCTTGTCTCACGCGATGGCAGCTCTCCTAGATCCTGAGTCACATTTGCAGCACCTCTCTGAACCCTTTTCAACTTCGCCCCAAACCTCTGAAGCACTGCCTCTGGAGCACCAGCATGCGGAGCTAATGCTGCTCAAAAGCAGGGTCCCTTTCACACAGAGATTTTACGCAGATCACCTCAGTTCTCATTTTATAATCATGGGTTGGCAGAATATAATCCTCACCTTCTAAGCATGATCTGCATTGTCCCCTCTGAGATGTCTGACTTCTGGGTTGGCTCATTAAACAAACAGAGGTCTAGATTGACCCAAAACTCCTACTCCTTACTGCCCCAGCCTTTGGCTCTAGCAATTGTTAGTGAGATTTTACATTTCCTCTAGATCAGTCTTAGTCACTGAGAATACCTGCCAGCAGGCTGACACCTGAAGTGTCACTAAAGGATTAATTCTCAGCCCTGACAGTAGCTTTTTGAAGCTGTGTCTCACATTCCATTCCTAAAAAGCTGGTATGTCTACAAAGATGTTGCATAGAATCAGAACAAAATGCTGGACTAAGACAAATAAATAATGCCTATCTTTAAAAGGTTACCTTTATCAAGCTTCTACTTTATCAAGCTTCTACTTTATCTTAAAAAAATAAATCACACCTACATGACAAGATTTTATTTTCACAAAACCCAAGATAACTAACATCAATTATGCTGCCATCCTAGCTCTGTCCCATATAAAATTTCCCAGTGTTTTTCCTGCAAAAAAAAAAGAGCTAATCAACTTACAAAACGAACCTCTCATCTCCTATATTTCCTCATGAATGGCACATTTGCTGTTCTATTCAACATTCCAAGAAGGGTTAAAAAGCAAACAGTAATAATAAAAAGAACTCCTTACTTAACCCTTTAAATACTCTCCAGCACTTACTGATTTAAAAGGACATAACTGCTATTTAACATCCTGACAGTTCGTAATAAAAATAAACATTTCATCATTACTGTAAAACAGGATACCATCACTCTCTCTTCATCCAAAAAAGAAATCAATTTCCTCAAGTCTTTAGAT
The DNA here is from genome assembly GCA_011075105.1 of Heteronetta atricapilla. Lineage (NCBI taxonomy): Eukaryota > Metazoa > Chordata > Aves > Anseriformes > Anatidae > Heteronetta > Heteronetta atricapilla. The sequence goes on along the minus strand of CM021738.1, from coordinate 21,192,851 downwards.
CAAATTTTCATTTATTTCTGACACTAAGCTCTCATCTTTGATCTTCTACTCTCTTTTTGTCATATTTTTGGTAAGTACTTTACATACTGTCACCACCATGCCAAAAGTATCTGCTGCACACCCAGAAAGCAGAAGTTGGGTGCAGATGGCATTCCTCAGGTGCACACGACAAAGGTATGCTGACTGTTGGACTTTGCCTAGTTTCTGCATATTGGGCACATACACTAAGTCTGGGCAACCAGGGCTCAAGAGAGGCAAAAAAGTGAGCTGTCTCAGTCTCACCAGCTTTGGCAATCACGCTGTGGGACACAGAAGATTGTAGGGCTACTCTGATGGTGCTACAAAAGGGAAACATCTGGCAGGGACATGTCAGGGATCAAATCTGACCTGAAATTTGGACACTTGGCACTGTCGTAGCTGAATCCCTTCACAGCGAGCACTGACTGACGGTGCCTGAGCGCAGCAAGCCCACAAAGACACTGGCTCAAGGCAGGTTTCTGCCATGCGGGCAGCATCAGTTCCCCAGCTCAATTGTTTCCCCCAAACGGTGTGCAAACACCATTGGGTTTGTTTATATATCACATCAACCCTGGATGTCTTTTCCAGAACAGCTCAAGTAGTGAAACGTCCAACACGGCCCAGGTTCCAGTTTGCTACCAGGGTGGTATGAAGGAGGGTCACGGACTTTCCACGCCGGACTTTCCCAAAAGCCCTAAGCTGGGAACTGGAGCCAGATGTGCAGCCTCTGACACAGATGCTTAGAGGTTGAGTTCATCTACACCAAAACCAGAATTCACGCAGACCTTGTTGAACAATACGGTACTGTAAACACGTGTATGCATTATAGCAATTGCTACTTCCTCTTCCTCCCTTGTCAAAACCCTTTAGGGATTTGTAAGGGGAAAAAAACCACAAAGCCTTCCATTACGCAAGTTTGGAACCGAAGGCTTTGAGGAAAGACCTAACAGAGTCATTAGAAAAAATACGTCTTTAGGGAAACTGGTGCTTAGGGAGGCGTAGCACATTCTGGTTTGGTCTGGCTACTGCAACTTAAACTGGTGCTACCAACCTGAGATGGGGACACAGACACTTCCTCTCCTGCTCTACCAGGTTCCTTCCTCACTTGTTAGTTTATGCACTGTGCTAGTGAATAGTTAGAAGCTTAAGCTCTTGGTCTTCCTTCATTGCTATCTGGAGGCAATAAAAAATGAAATGGTCAATTAGATTTTTGTATTTATGTTATTCCTATGAAATTTATAGGCAGTCGCCACAGAAATTTAAACCAAAAATCTACTGAAAGCTAGCTAATAAAAGAGCTGGGCAACTGGAAATCAAGCTCGATTTGCAGAATGAGGGGTAGGCCACTGCAGGAACCACTACAACAAACAGCAAAAACATAAAGGATATAAATGAGTTTGGAAAAGCCAGAGGACAAGATAACCCAGAAGTGTCAAACACAAGGACTAAGTGAATACCTGTGGGACAAAGGGACAAAGACAGGCCAGCACCGAAGGAAGAGGACACCAATTCCACAGGATGCCCCCTGGATCTCCAGCCTTCCTCAGAAAAGCTCAGTGCTGAGTTGCAACTACCCCCACAAAGAGAGCTGCAACATTACCACCTACCTCCTGCCCTGGTACAGGAACACCTTCCCAGAAGCAGTACAACACAAATGTGCCATAATAAAGCTGACACAGAGAACAGCTAAGAAAGCACAGCATCACTTGCACTGTTACAGACTTGAACTGTAGCATTTGTTCACATGCCCTCCAGCTGCTGCTAGTTATTAACACAACTCTGTTCACAATGAAGGGATTAGCTGGAGTGAGTTGACAAAGCTGTTTTGGGATGATGAAAGGTGTACGCGCACCCGGAAGGATTGAGTTTGCCTCATTTCAGCACCACGTCGGTACACTGTGTGAGGAAAGGTGCATCAGGATGCCCTTTTGGCACAGGGGTAATCAAACAAACAAGTTCACTTCCAGGGCTTCCAGGACGTAAGCAAAGGTAACATCTCAAAGGGGTAGCTTTGTGAAGGAGCTCAGAAATGGAGAAGCTTGGGTGGGGACAAGACTGAAGGCTTGGTGTAGGTCCCCCCCCATACAGCCCTAATCTCCTCTTTCCTTCCTATGCTCTCACGCGCTGCTCTGACCTCACCTCCCCTGCCTCTCCCACCCTTCCCCCGGGAAAGCTGCATTCAGCGTGTGGTTACATGAACACTCGCTTCAATAGACCGAGCAGTGCTCACCCTCCCCACCCAGCCCTAGCCCTCTGCCTCTCATGCTGCTGCTCCAATGCTGTGCCAGCACCACTGCTCAGTGGGAGGAGAGCTCTTTAAGTGAGGTCACTGAAACGGTCTAGGTTAGGAAAGAAACCTTTAAAATAGGCTCACTTTAAAATCTCCCTTCAGACAAGGTATTAGGAAAGATGTCTCTACCATGAAAGTGGCCAAGCACTGGAACAGGGTTCCTAGCAAGGCTGTTGATGCCCCAAGCCTGTCAGAGTTCACGAGCTGTTTGGATAACGCCTTCAGTAAGGTGCTTTAAGTTTTGGTTAGCCCTGAAGTTGACCACTTCAACCAAGGCAGTTGGACTTGGTGATCTTTGTACTTCCCTTCCAACTGACCTATTCTATTATAAACAACACCAGCAGCACGAGGAGAGAGCAGGGAACTACAGTTGGCAAGAGAAGCAGCAAAGATAGCTTCTTCAGCTGTCATGGCCAACAGAGAAAATACTGATGCAACTCCACCCTAATGAGTTGGTCATCCTGGAGCTTTTCCCCTACTGCTAGCATCAGGTTACTAGACTTCAGAAAGCCTACAAGCCGAAGGGCTCAAAATGTTCTAGTCTGCTCCGTTGTACATCTCTTACCTAGCACTGTCACAACAAGGCATTTTTTTCAGCCCTTCAGTCAGGCCATCTCTCGTAGCTGCAAGGAGACGAGCAAAGGGGAGAGAGCTGGACTTCGTCCTTGACTAGTGAGTGGATAGGGAGTGATTCAAACCTGGAGGTGGAGTCCCTGCTCCCCACACACTGGAGCTGCCACAAAAAGGAACTGTTGGCTCTGCTTTGAGCTTGAGCCAAGATCAGAAAGTAGCTAGCTTTCCCTCAACAGCCTCCTCCATCAGCTCTTTGGAATCCAAAAAAGTGCATGCCCCTTGCTGCCAGCACTGTAATTCATCAATAATTATACCAGAAGAACATTTTGGGAAGCATATCCAAGCCCCTTCGTTGCAACTCCATCTACCTGCTGCTTTCGGTTCTCACTTCGCAGCTTGTTATCCCAAGCCTTCCTTGTCCCTTTCTGCCACACCAACTTTATTTTTTCTCTCTTCCCCTATAAGACTTGCTCACTTGGAAATGCCCACACAAAGGAGTGCTGCCTCACCTAGCTGCCATCCCCATCAGAGGCTCACTCAGGAAACAGGTGAGAAATGACAAGGAAAACTGCATTCACTTCATTTGAGGAAGGAAGCACTTACTGCCCAGAGATACAGACACATGAAGCGGCCCATTTGCCCCACTGAACGGGGAAAACAACATCCAGAGATGACCGCAGCTAGCAGTAATCCACCTGCTTCCATCAGCTCAGAAGACATGTTAAGCCTTCTCCTACAATGCCTGCTTGACTGCAGCAGCGCATCGCAGCACCCTGTACTCAGGGTACTAACACGCAGTTTGCACATCCCCAGAAGAGACTGATCCTCCCTGCAAACGGCTTCCAGGCTGCTAAAAGAAATGTGTACTAGACATTCAACACCCACTGCTCTGCATTTACTGCAGAAGTTCCCAAGGAAACAGTATTTCCCTAAGCTATGCATTTACAAGCACACAAACCTAAGTTTTAGGTCTTTCCTATCTCTACACCAAAAGCAAAATAAAGAAAACAAAACAAAGTGAGCAGCTTGTGCTAGTATGGCTGTATCTCACAATCTCTTGTGAATTTACATTAAGAACAAACAAACAAACAAACAAAACAAAACAACATCCGAAACCTCAAAAAACAGGTGAGCAGCAAGAGTCTACTACATCAACTCTCACTGCATGGGTATTTCACCTGCCTCCATGTCATTAACACTTATTTCCCATGAGCAAACTTCTGAAAGAGCCTACATGTAGATTTTTCAACAGATTAAAATCTTAACTCTCCAACCAGAGTTGAGATAAATCCCAGATGGGTGAGACTCAATTGTGTGTAAAATCTCAAAGGTCACTTAAAAAATTATTTTGCCTTCTGGACATCATTTCCCAAATTAATGCATATTCTAAAGGCTAAGTGTATCCGGCATTGCTGTGAGAGAAGACAAACTTCAAAGCAATATAAATTAGCACATGGATTGCAAAATAAATAAATAAATAAAATAATAAACTTTCAACATAGAGATGAACTCCCAACTCTAACTATAGTTGGCAAGCTCTACAATCAACGTGCGAGATGTGGAGAGCTATGGAAAGGTTGGAAAAGCTTCTCAACTTCGTCATGGAAAAGTGGACAGAGGGGATGCTGGGCCAGGAAATAAAACCAAGGTGTTTAGAAAGCAGGAATTGTGTTGCTAGCCTGTGCTCAAGGAAGCAGCACTGCTTGGAAAGGAGTAGTATGGGGACTTTTGAATGAAATCGTGTCCCAGTGAAAAACTCTGACAACTTCTCAAGGAAACCACCTCCAGTCTGGGAGGTGGCACTAAACCAGAACTGCAGGACAAGGGAAAGGAATGACAGTAAAGCAAGGATAGGAAAGTCTAAAGGAGTATCACTGGGGAGCTCAATAACATGTCAGTGAGTCTCAGTAGCAAGCTCTACAATAGGACTGAAGAATCAAAGGAGCTTCTTCCAAAGGCATCGGTCCAAATACCTCAGGACCCGAGAGAATTGCTATCGCATCCTGGCACAGGCTGGGACAACACAATCACACATTCCTGCTTTGAGAGTGAGGAATTCACAAAACATTGTTAAAACAAGCCAGCCCCTTCTTTCCTGCTAAGAGGTTCTTGTGATCCTATTTCTTTGTCAGAAAGGCTGAAAAATAATGTGTTTATTGAAAACCAGCTATTTACTTATTTGAAAAATAGGGAAGAGAGTGTACTGTGATACCACAGGGAACAAAAGACTAGGAAACAGTCAAAAGGTAAAGGCTTTTTTTCCACTTATGCTTGAGTTAAAGGCCTCCAGAGTTTATAGATTTACTGGAAAGAGGACTGTTTCCAGCTTCTGAGCCACCTCCAAAGCACAGGCAATCTCTGGCAACATTTATTTAGGACAGGGAAAATAATTGCTTCAATTCCTCCTACTCTAAAAGGTCTCATCTTACCTGTCAAGAGCTGGAGTTAGACGGTAATCTTTGGTTGCTGACAGGATGGCTTTGATCAGATTATCTGGGGAGAAAGGAAGAAGACATTAGCAAGAACTCACTTCGAGCGGAAATGAAAAACAAAGGGATGTAAAGCTTGCAGAGCAGTTACTTGGAGGGACTGAAATAAGGCTCTCATCACAAATAACTACTTGAACTTGTGTATTCCTATTTCATTTGGACAACGACCTTCACACACTGACTGCAAAGACTCATGATGTGCCAAATTCTGACGGAGTACACCAGAGACTTGCACAGAGAGGGTGCAAGGAAAAAAAATCCAGTTTAAAGCAGTGGCTTCACACCCACTTCCCTGGGATTACAGTCCCACAAACACTTCAGACATGAAAAAGCCAATACCACTGCCAGTGCTTGCTTCATGCAAGCTTTTACACAGCTGAGTGGTGAACTGGATGCAACAACAGAACCACATTAAAAGTAATGCTTTCTATTTTGCTGGGTTACTTTTAGTTTATACTTTTAGTTAGATTTCGCTTTCGTATTTGTATTTACTTTTTGTTCAGTTTTATTTTGCTTAGTTACTTTTAGTTCAGTTCCTCAATCTGGCTTTCTTCATGGCAGAATCCGATTAAATCATCACAGCTGCTTAAAGAAATGCCCATGGAGCCACAAAGCCTAAACTGATACCCAGAGAACACCGCAGCAACCAGATGGTGTTAGTTATGCAAGCATAGACACATGCCCATATTAAACATATTAAATTACAGAAGCACAATGATTACACGTAAATAAATCTATAAACTCTGGAAGCTGCGCAGTCTGTTTCCTTCTAGAGTTGTCCTTCATACCAACTTCCTCCAACCTCTCTTTCCCCCATAAACATCCAAACTCCATCGTGTCCTGTCCCAGGGGCAGCAACGCTCTGGCTACCCTGGGTTTACAGAGGTACCACTAACTACAGAAGGGCTGCACCAGGTCAGACAAAAAGTCTGTCCGTCTCCAAATCCTGGCTCTAACTGCTGCCTTAAGCAGCTGCCAAAAAGAGCACAAGAACAAAGCAAACATAGTGCTTCTCTCAAATACTCCTCTAGCATTTAGTTATTTTCAAACCAGGGGTTCTGCACATCAGGTATAGCTTCTATGGATCCGGCAGCCTGCGGTGATTTCTGTTCTATGAGCTCAGAGTCCTGGATCCATACGGACTCTCAGTCACTTCCCTTTCCAGATGCTGTATCTGGCTACTCCTACCTTCATTTATATTGGAAAAGACTGTGAACAATCAGTCCCTTCTGCTTTCCTCAGGAGACTATAGATACCTGTCATATCCTTTCCCTAAATGCCTTGGTCAACTGGTTCAAAGGTTCCTAGGAAACAACCAGTCCAAAGGAGCAAGTAAGTGTCATTTCTTCATGAAAGATTAAAAGTGACACAGCAACATGAAGATTGACATCAAACGATTATTTACAGTGAACTTGAATATTTTTCCTGACGCTACTTAGGGCACTTGGTGCGGTTAGGGAGTGTCCCTTTCAAACAGGGATTTCTGTTCTTACGTGCTGGTTTTGCTCCATCACTGCGGAAACCGCAGGGTGAGGATGTGGGACAAACACAGGCCTGAGGCAGCCCACCTGCCAAATAACCGAGCCTGACAACAAACCGTGAGACATGAGGCAGACATGCAAAGGTGATAGACAGAAAATGACTAGCGGTTACTTCAAATTTGGGATTTTTTGTCATGGCATTACTGACAGCCCCTGCCAACTGTTGCAAGCTGGGAACTGCGATTACTTTCAGAAGATCTTATTTTGGAATAGAGCACAGAAAAAAACAATTTGCAGAGTAAAAGCAACATATTTTGCTACCAAAATAGTGTTGTTTTTTAATTTTTTCCTTCATTTGAAGATTTTTTTCTGACACATTGATAGCAGACTCCCTCTCCAACAGGAATGCTATTTCCCTAAGCCTTCTGCAACAGCAGTAGGTTGCTGTGACCTCTAATGGCAGCATGCCACGGTCCTCTCCTTGGCCTGTCTCTTCCGTGGATGGTATACGTTACTGTGGTTGTTTTCCCATACTCTCAGAAAAATGAGATCAAAGGATCACATGTCAAGGACTGCAGCCTCCCATCTACCAGGCTTTTGTTATGCCAGGTTTGCTCTACCACCCACAGATTAACACCCTGCACTTCTTGGAGGCCATCCGTTACATTATATTACAAAGCACATGGGATACAGTTGACTAATGCACTCAAACAATTCTGTTTTTCACATCTTGCCAGCTAATTAGTAATGCCTTCACAGCGAACATTCAGGAATGAAATATGACTTCTTTAGGACTGGATATGGCAGTGTTTGGGGTTGGGATGCTCCCCATTCCCATCAGCCTGAGAGAAAACACAAACAAAACAACCATCAATATAGGATATTCAGTAAAGTTTAGGAATAGTGAAATGGGAAACAATTTTTTAGCAGCCCCAACAGTTTAACACGTTGCACCTGAGAGGTTTGGAAGTTGCACAAACCACAGCATTATTATTCATTCCTGCTGACTGAAGCTCAGGAAAAGACAAAGTCCTTCACTGCCAAGTGTCGATGCGCGGCAGAAATGAAGGCGATGGTGGCACAGATGCCCTCAGTGCTGGTTTCTGTAGTCTAACATCCTCACTGCAAGTCAGGTACAGAAGCCACAAGCACTAGCAGGGAAAGTTAATGTTCCGAGCAGGGGAGAGGCACCAGAATTTTTCAACCGAGCTGGAACTTTGCTAGAAGCTGGACACTGCATTGCTGCTGAGGGGGGCATCTGCATTTGGCACCAGTGACCTACTTGCACTGAACACAACAAAAACCAAAGGACTTTGAACAGAGCAGTCCAAGAGCAGTGTTTCAGAAGAGCACATTTTATTTTTGATAACTGTTGGTTTTTCTCCATCTATTTATTATTATCTTTAAAGGCACCGATCGTGTATTGCTTTATCATGGAACCATGCTTAAAAGAAAGGTTGTTTTATTAGGACAACAGCTATACAAACAACTTGTGGGTTTCTTTTTGGTAGATGGTTCACTCAGGTTGTAAATAAAGCAAGGCATGGATGCAGACACAGTGCCAGCCCAGGCACAACTTCTCTCGTGCTTGGCAAATGAGAAGAGCAGACATAGTGGTGGGTGTGCTCTGCCTTGTACACCAGTGCACCGAGGAGGGGCCGGGAGGGGCCTGAGTATACATGCTCCGAGTACTACAAAAGACAAAAATCCTTCCTGTTACAAGCAACAGGTATGCGTGCACTCACCTCTCGCTTCCAGGGCCCGGGCACGCAGCCAGCTCAGGTGTAACAGAACTCATTAGCTCAGACACATCCCCATTCAGGCAGCTCTCATTCTTTGCGAACCATTTCCCAGCTGGAAAAGTTTCAGCTACTTTTGTTGGTGCAGAACCCCAGCGAACCGGCCCTGCAGACATGTCTTGGCACCGCACGCCTAGAAACACGAACCCTGGAGAGCACGGTGCAGAGACCACGGTGCGGAGATGGCAGGGCCGCGCGGCAGGTCAGCTCCGGCCAGGCAGAACTTGCCACCTGCCTTCGCTGCGGGCACAGAGGGGGCTCCTGCAGACAAAGATCATTCAGTGGACACAGTTTTGGGAACTGCCTGGAGGCTTAGGAAAGCCAAGAGCAGTAACACTTGCTGTGCATTGTTCTTCCTATTCGGACTATGAGATTCAAGGCAGGTATTACCAATACCAAATCCTTTCTTCAGGCCACTGGAAAACATTGATGTTTAAACGTCAGTGCAGTCATCCTGCAGATGTTAGCAGTCTTGGGAAGGGAAAGCATCTCAGCATGGCTTCTCTTAGGATCAAAATTGCACAAATGAGAACAAACCAGATCCTACAAGTGATAGAGGCACAAATACCTTAATAATTTTTATTGGTGTTATTTCTCCTAGACAACACACATTTTAAACTAATTTTTGTGTGAAAAGATAAATTAAAATAATAAAAGCTTTCCCTGTATCTAACAGCCTGGGATTCATCCCTCAGTCAGAGTAGTGCATTCCTACCTTCTGCCCTGAGAGGCAGAGCGTGCTGCCCAAAACAAGAAGAATCCAAAACAAAAGAGCAGCCCTTTGTCCAGCTTACTTCCCACCAAACAGCTTAAGAAGCAGTGAGGGTAAAGACAGGTCTCCCACCAACACTGAGCTGGATGGGAATCATTCTGTGTCACTTGCAAACAAGTCAATGATGAATCTCTGCAGCTCCTTGGAGGGCACAGTCACCAAAGCCCCCACTTTCTCCCATTATTAAATAACGAGCACATAACCAGGGCAAGCGATCTATGACAGCCTTCCACAGCTGAAGTTTCTGTTTATTATACTTTTTCTCTTGTCACAGAGAATTTAGGTTACTGGGGAGCAAGGGAGGCTATTTAACCCATTTGTCTATCAACCACTATGCACACAGTATTACTACACAAACAGAGAAATAAGCCTCTGCACATTTTCCTCCTATCTAGAGGAGGAGTTGACTAAATTTATCTAAGAATCCCAAGTTATCATGACACATTCTATCAGTTTTCCTTATAACATGAGAAGATTCAAAAGCATCTCAGGACTGCACGACTTCTCTGAACTCAAGTACATCTTGACTTCAGGTTGACCCTGAAATTTTCAGACATTTGGAAAAACTATAAGTAAATAGATCGAAATTAGGCGGGCAGTGACCACACAGTGAGAACCAGCCCGAGTCTGAATTCTAGCATTTTTATCTGTTATTTATGTGGAAGAGTGGAGACCTTCACTGTAAATGTCAACAACACTTAACACTGTTGTTTCTAATGCATAAGCTTCTTGCTAGTATCATAAAAAAACTGAGACCTTTTCACTCCACAGGGTGTGCTGCAGCCATCTCACAGGACCTACCTTCTGCCTGCCTTAAAAGCAAACACGTTGAGCTGCTCACCTACTCTCAAATGGCCGAGAGAAGAGGCTATTTTTCAAATATTCCACACCAGTCATCTTTCTCTCAAATCAGGAAAGTCTACATGCCCTTACTGCCACCAAAAAGAACTTGAATAGCATGTCCCAGGGACAGGGAACTGTGTTCTGCTGTGGTGCTCTGCAAGCCCTGGTCGGTGCCCACCTCCACGTGGGGTCACCCAGCCTCCTGACCTCTAGCCACCACTCGTACAGGGCGCTGGGCATAAACTTCAGCTTTTGGGAATCCACTGACTGAGGTTGACAGACAACCCTGAGGCATGCCATCTCCTCTGCATATGGTCACTGTCCCCATGATAATGGAATGACACGTGCCTGTCAGCTCTGTGGGGAAAGCAGGCTAAATGCTATTTAAGCTATGGATAAAACAAATCTCAGTATTTGCAAACGAGACATAAGCACAAACCCAATCCATACCTTATTTTATCTTTTTACACTACCCCACAAAACCTAAGTTTATCCCCATATAAAGTTCTTCTCCATCCTTTTTGTCCTTAGGATCTCATTCTTTATGGGAGCTGAGGAGCGATGTTACAGATAGTCAAAAGCCATCTGGACACCATCCCGGGTAGTGTGCTGGGGACCCTGTTTGAGCAGGGGGGTTGGACTAGGTGACCTCCAGAGGTCCTTTCCCACCTCAGCCATTCAGTAATTCACCACCCTGGTGCTCAGCACAAGGCCATGGCCTCGGGTCCCACCACATACTGTCTTCCAGCTCCCTCCAGAAACACCACATCCAGCTGTAGCCACGCAACATCGTTTGTATTTTAGAGAAGCTAAGAATGCAGTGAGTAAAACGGGTATCAAAGCGAGTCTGAAATTCCTCGCAGCACTTCGTGTTATTGATCAGCTAACTTTATGACGTCTGTGCAGGAGAAAGCAGCGACAAAGACTTCCAGAACTTCGAAGCATATTGCGAACATGTGAACTGGCTCTCCGAGGCAGCTCACAACAAACTGCAGGGGTCTGTCCCCACATCAGCTCGTGGGTAAGCACAGGACAACGCTTTCTTAAGGTCATCGCTGTGCCAGATGTAGGCTGGTCACTTGAGATACGCTTTAACAAAAACACTTCAAGCCATCACTACTTCCAATATTACAGTACTTCCATTGATTATTTTTAATCATATTAATAAACATGTATTTACTGTTGCATAGATACAAAATACTAATCAAGAGACAGAAAAAAAAAAGCCTGAAGAAGCGATAACAATTTTAGGAAAACCTGGCATGTATTAAATGTAAGCTCGTGAAAGCCCTTAAGGTCTTTTTTTTTTTTTTTTTTTAAAATAAGATATAAATAAAATACAAAACATTTGGACTCTTGATTTGCATCATAGTTTTAGAGCCTTCAGGGATTTTTTTCAAGCTTTTCTTCAAAACCAAGAGATTGTTTTTTCAGAATACAAGTTTAGTTCCCAACATAATCCCAGGGCTCGGAAAGTTGGAGCATTAATTTAAAAAACAATTATGCCAGAAAATGGGCAGCATTTTGCAATAGCCATGCATTAACCATTTTGATCCAAAGTCAAGTCTGATGCTCAGGAAGCAATAAAGGCTGTAGAAACAGGCTGATTCACGGCAAATGAAAGTGAACCTTGAAGGATTCATAACGTGCTGTCCAAAGACAAGAGGGAAAATAAATACAGTTGTTAAGAGGGCTGTTCTTCCTTTTGTTGCTGCATTTCTGATGCCCCTTCACAGTGACCAGGCAATGTCTTCAAGGACGAAAACCTCATCAACAACTACCACAATGATTTCTAATTCTCCTGAGCCTTGCAGAACCATTACAATATAGCACTTAGGACAGCTAGAGAGCACCTGCTCTTCCCTCTAAGAGGTAAAAGACAGGGATAACATCCACATCTCAATTGTGTTTCAACACTTCTGGGAAGAACCTTAATTTGGAGTCACTCAATTAACTGGGAACATGGGGTTCGAGATCTCCCTCAGGCACATTTTGCTTCTCAAAGGGTTAGGAGAAGAACTATTAAGTACATTCAACAGCAACACATTAATTTTAATTGAAATAAGGGACTCCACTGGAGGCTTGTACTTTCATCAAGAGAGCTCAAGAGTGAGGGATGATTTAACTTCAAAATTGATGACACAACTTCCCTTTGGAGGCAATAATGAAATGTTGATCCTCTACCTCTTCTGAAACTTGAACCTTTCCCCCGCCTCAAACCTCTCATTTAATTTCTTGAGGTTATAAAAGCAGCTAGATTCCCTGGGGGAAACGCCAACATTTTTATAGATACATTCCCATGTGATAATGGCAACTATTACCAATTTTGGTTAAGTGTAAAATTCTTGTGGAAAATAGTTCAGCAATGTGCCTCCATCAAACTTGCAAAGAAACAATCTTATGTTAATACCTAAGCTGAACAGAATTAACATCTATACATATTTTTTGTTATTGTTTAGTTATGAACACGTGAAGAACAAAAAAATGCTCACAGTGGGAAAATCATCCATACAACAGTGTGCAACTAAATCACGACAAAGTTGGAAAATTAAAGCAGAAAACAGACACCCCATTACCAAGTAGAATGAGTCAAAAGGTAAGGAAGCTGTTTGCACGTAGTACTCCAGTCTCCATAAAGAGCTGGAAGGGTAGGTTGGGAAAGACCTACTTTTCTGATGGTGTTTATTTTGGGTCAGCTGTAAACTTCAGTTGTGATGACCAAGTGAATATGTTTTCTCATAGATAAAATATTGTTCACGCCAAGAAAGTTGATGTGGAAGAAAAAAAACTATGCAAGAAAAGAACATGCATGAAAATAAGAGATTTTTTTTCCTGATAACATTTTGCTATACCAACTTTTGCATGCCCAAAAACTCAACATTTTCACTGAAGATGCATGACCTCTCCCCCATGAGACTAATGAAAACACTGCTAAGCAGCACTGAACCACGGTTCTTCCCAGCAGCATTCACACAAAGAAAAACATCCAAATAAAACCAAGTATGAGAACAATTAACCATTGCACAATATATTAGTATTGGTGCTCTGGGCAATGTCTCTCTTGTATCAGATGAAAATACAAAGTCTCCTGGCCAGTACTACTATGCATTACATTCAATAAAACTGTAGCATTTCAAATATGTTCTTAATATTCTCATATGACTGTGGGGGTGAAATGGCTTTGTAAACTGGTGGTGAGAGCAAATTCTGAGATGGTGGCATGACAGTCAGAAATAAGTATCACCTTCAAAGACAAACTGATCCTGGGCCAACAAAACAGCCTCTCTGCTTAATGTGATCTAGCAGGAACAAAGGTAGGAGTGAGGACGTAATTACTGCTATGCAGTGACGCAACGACTAAATGCATGAAGGAGATATTACATGTATCATGGTTGTTTAGGTTTTTAGCATATGTTATGCCATATGTTTTTGCTTAAGTTCAAAATAAAAACCCCAGCAACTCCCATCCTTATTACACGGAGATGATGCCAGATACTAGCTACTATTTCTTACGAAAGCCTTTTATATTCTTTAAGCCACATGTACTGAGAAATTCTATTAATAGTCAGGTATTTCTCCAGTCTTGTTTGTTGCCCTTCTCCAAATAACTCTTTCCTTTTGCTTTAGCTAGAGAGGTAAATTTGGGGAGGAGGCCCTCTGGGATTAATAATCTCACTAACACTATAAACAATTTTTCCATTGCTTATTCATTGACAAATTTAACCCTGAAAGCAGTGCACTTGCCAGAAGATCTATGCAACAATATGGACAACACGTGAATATGCATACCTCCCTAAGCCACACTGATAGAAGCACTGCTAGAAAAGAGTGCAAATACATGAGAAAAAAATTTAATTTAAACTACAACCAAACCAATCTCCTTGTTCTTCACAGAAAAAAGCTACAAGAGCAGGCTTGGTGAGTGCTGGGAAAGAAGCATTCCTAAGAGCAAATTAGACCCCTGCAAATGATGAAACGCAGGAGGCACTCCAACATCCAAGTCAGTGCTGAAACAATAGCCTGGGACACAGGAGGGTGCTCGGCGGTTTGAGATGTCCCCCACAGGACATCTTGACATCTGTAGCTTTTACAGTTCCAGCTTCTTGTTAAGTTTGATCTTCTTGACAACTCTTAAAGCTGACTAATTTCATCGTGTTCCTGAAGGATAACCCTCACTTTGGCCGCATACACGCTAATAAACAAACAGGCAGCAGGGCAGGGGCCCACGCCGTCCCACAAGTGCCCTATTAAATTGCTAGCACAGTCCCTGCAGCTCTACACCAGGACATTTGTATTATTCTAATTCATTCATAGGTTCAGAGGCTAATATAGGTGAGTGACCTTTCTTGATAGGAAGCCTAAATATAACCATCCTCTTTTTTTTGAAGGGAGGTGAGGGGGGCCATGGGGAGTTAACCTGTTTGAACAATGAGCTCAACTGCCTTCAGTTCCAGAGGACAACCATTTTATTAATAGAGATGCAATCATTATTTCCAAGCACTCACAGAGGCACATCCCATTTCTAGGTTCTGTCAAGTCACGTAGTAAGAGACAACAAAGCTCAACATGGCACTAACAATCTTATTTCTTGAAGTAAGCACAGTCAAATGTGACAGTGTCCTGTTCAACAATTTGGTCATTCTTCATCATTTAGAAAGTCTTGACTTGGATTCTGAAAAATAGTCTCATAGCTGCAGAAGTCACTGGGTAAAACCTAGAGGCACCGTTACACAAGTGGCCAGATACCTGCAGAGACCCTTTGTGGTGTTAAAACCTACGAGCAAATACACTCATGCTTCTTCAAAAAAGGATGACATACCTATTAATTTCCTGATTTGCACACTGAGAGAGCAATAGACGTGTGATGGATGCAATGACACCTTCAGTCTCCTATATCAGCTCCAATACTCCTAACACTTCTCAGCTCCACTTTTGCCCCAAGTAACTGGGGATTGGGATCAGGTAATTAGGATCAATTATCAGTCCAAGTCTTTGGTGAACAGAGGAATCAGAGTCAACACACACAAGAACTCCCTGCCTATTTAAGACAGTTTAAGAAACAAGTACAACTGCATCTCATAAAACCCTCTTCATCTATTTCTAATTTGTGTACAGGACACTCACAGACCATTGTTCAAAAAGAGTTTACACAAGACTTCCTACTGCCCACCTCATTTCAGAAATTCCTGTTAATAAAGGAGCAGGGAAAGCACCTGCTTATATCCGTGCTTCTTTCATTTAGCTGACTGAGGTTAACTAACGACAGCAGCGGTTCCAATCTGACATGAAATGCAATAGTTCATTACTGAATTAAAACTTAGCTATGAGTTTGAAAACCTCCTGGCTAAAAGTCTGAAGAACAGGGAGAAACTTTACTAAAGAAAGCCGAAATGGTGCTGTTATCTTCCAAGCTGCTCAGAATCTCTGATTTCCTAACTGTGGTACTTTGAAGCTACCACTGAGAAGTTCCTATGAGTTTCTTGGAATATGCAGCATTACTGAAAGTGAGCTCATCCTGTAACTGTATTTCACACAGAAAGTTTTTGCTCTTGGACTAGGTCGCAGTAACTCGAAAACATCGGGGAATATTCACCAAAGTTCTCAGCAAAATCTTCCCATTACCACGCCAGTTACAATCGGTGTCTGTAAACACCAGCCACCTTTCACAGCGTGATTCACGTCGGAAATCCCAGCTGTTAGCGTCACTGGGCTTCCTATATGCACAGAGCAAAACTCCTGCCCCATCTGTTTCAACACAGGCACGTCTCTCCACACTTTCTCAGTCACCCTGACTACGCTTTTTCCCATGCACATCCCACTCCGATAGACTTCATCTCGCACCAGCACGTGACTTATCTCCCTGCTGCCTGCCTAGGTCGGTTGTTTGGATATTGTTAAGATTGCCCTGACTGAAAGCCCTAATGAGGTGCTGATCCCATCATCCCATCACTCAGCTGAGCCCGAACGCGTCCCGCGGGACCGGCCAGAAAAGACTGATGCAAGAATTCCAAGTGATGTGGAACATGAAAGGGCGCCATTCGCATCGCTAGGACTCGCAGCCTGTCAGCACAGCCATTAGAAATCCTGCCTTACAGAGATTTATAATTCAACCCTCCCACACACAGAACTTGCTCCAGACTGAAACTTGGCACAAAATCCAGTCCCGGGAGGGCATTAAAAAAATAACCCATTCAACTGTTTCCGTCCCATGGCTTCGGCTCTCAGCCATTTAAATAATGGCAATTTCTCATTTCTCTTTTTAACTGAGGAAATCCAATATAAAACACCAGATTTACATAACATTGCGGTGGTGATACAAGCTGGCAACAAACCCAGGAAAAAGGCTGCCAGAGCCATTCCGTCATCCCCTTTTGGTGAATTTCTCCATTTGGATTCAGTTTAACGGAATGATTTTTATTAAGTCTGGCTGACATCATGTGTAATCTGCAAATCCCACCTCCACGTTGGTCAGGCAGCATGCCCTAGCTTTGCACACCTTGTGCACGCATTAGCAGGGGACTAGCCCTCCTGTGGTCAATGCAGGCTTCCACTTGTGCTGCCAATGTTATTTCTTATGGCCTTTACAGGAACCTTTGCTTGCTGATTTAGAGAACAGCAATTAGTTGCCTATTGAGTTGCAAAAGACTGACTGGACAAGAAGTGGACGTGTGCAAAACAAAGAAGGGAATTAATGCAAGCCAGAAGGAATTTGTCAGTCGACTCCTTGTTTTGATCAGAGGTTGTTCTGACAGACCACTACCACATCTGCTTCCAGGGCCATGGAGAGAGACAGTCAGACGCAAGCCTTGTGTGGCTGCAGTCCTTCCTGCCCCAGGTATGTTGATCCCTAGGGGGAGGCCAGCCAACTGCAACCTTGAGTATGTCAGGGGACAAAAAAAATCATGGAAACCGATGCAATGCCACAAACACTTCTTAAACAAATCAAAATTCAGGATGGCTGCAGGAAATCACTGCTATGAGCACATCCCTTCTGTTCCACCACCACTTGTACAGAGAGGCCTTTGGTGGCACATATGGGACGGGGGAGTTTGTGTCACCCACAACATACACCATCAGCTGGACGGGCTGTTGACTCCCATCTCATCCCCAGCAGCACCACTCCGGCTGTCCCACAGCATACCTGAAATGCAACTCCTTCTGCCATATTCCAGCTGGAGGACAGGATATATTGCAAATCACCAAGGCATCTGAATAGATTGCTCCTATTAGCTATACAAGTGCACAACTAGCACCATTTAAAAATAGTTATGACCAAACACTATGAGAAGATTTGTATCAGTGGTCAACCAAGGATCCAAAACTTTAGAAAGATGAGTCTTACCTGTTCTTTAGCAAATTACTGATTTAAAAAAAAATACTTTAAATCAATGTGGACTCTCTCTGCTGCTGTCAGCCAAGATGCTACAAACTGTGGCAGTCAATGTCAAAACATTTCTTCCAGAATGTGGTGGTAGGTCAAAACTGCCATTGTTGCAGTGACTCTCCCTGTGTACTAACCCATCTTCCCTAATCCCAGACTCTGAGGTTCACATTCCAGCTGTGAAAATCCTGGTATCTGAGAGCTGCACGTAAAATATTTCTCTGGAACACAGGAAAAAAAGCAGAGCCCTAGAGAACAACTGAACTTTCAAACTGGACAAACAAGATGGCAGGGCAAGCATCTGCAGAGCCCCCCCCCCCCCTTCTTTTTCAACAGCTGTATAATTCCCTCATACCTTGTCCTTTAATTCCAAAGGGGGGTACGAAGTCCCTGATACGAGCCCATCTCCTGAAGGAATCATCCAAGAACATTGGTGCCGGCTTTGAGAACCTGAGGAAATCAAAAAGAGAAATTAATTCCTTATCTAGGAAGGATAAAATTCAGAATGGAGCTTGAGAGAATCAATACCTAAGTGCTGACTTTACATTCTCACTGGCAATACTGCAACACAAGATTTTACTTTTAACCAAAGGTGCCTGCAGTAAAACAAATGCATCATAATCTGTGCCACGAGGACACCCCAAACGCTTAAATCCTGAGCCTCACGATCACTTCTATTCAACGATTTAGGACATGCTGAACTTCCCCACTATTGTTTGGCTGTTAATTTAGTTACAATGAGTTATAAATTGCAACCAGAGTTTACGTGATTTTGCTCCAAGCTTTGTAGCCACAAGCCAGTTTGTGGAACCTCCATGCCAGTGTGTGAAAGCATGCGAGGAAGGGGGGCAGAGCTGCCTTCACATTGTTCATTACATATAGGTGTGCTACCAGCACTGTACTGTGCGGGTGTGAATGCACTGGACAGAGGTGTGTGGAAAACAAAGAATGGATTATATTTTCTCAAGGCTGCTTCTACCTCGTTCATAGGCACATACACAGCAGCTATCATAACAAGGGAAGCAGTTCAAGAGATCACGAAGTAGCACTTAGTTTACAGAGGATGGAAATTCAGCACAGATGTAGGTGTTTTCTTCTGCATTTATTAACATATAAATGATTCAAGAGATGTCCTTGCCAAACCAAACAGTTGTGATCTATCCGAAATCACTTACAAAAGAGGGAACTAGTCCTTCTTAACCATGTCAGTATGGGAATATATTATCCTAATTACACCCTCAACAGAAAAACCCAGCAGCTACCAAAATTTGTCCCTTCTAGAAACAATTAGTAAAGTGGCCAGAGAGAAGGAAACAATTAGCACTTGACAAAAAACACTACAGAAAAACTAACTTCCATATTAGACCACTTCTGAATGTACCAAGATCACTGCTAGCAAATGTGTTAATACCATCAGAAATCTGTTCATTCGATCATACCAGAACAGTAGCAGGGATGTTCTGGATCAGTATCAAGTATGCTGTGCTACAGAGATGAAGAAAGGAATGTACTCCACGTTCAGAGTCACAGAGTACATCTGCACTACAGCCACACCACGAGCTGTACACTTACCTGAAAAAGGCACAGCCTGGCTGACCGAGAACCTGGCAGCGGGCTCGATGTACCCATCGATGTGTGTGGTTTCACCCTGCCCTCTTGGGTTATATATCAGGTAACTTCTTGGACCCGAGCTACCTGATTTAAGATAAACTCATCTACACAACGGCACTGCCATGTACACACAATTTCAGATAGCAGCACAGTGAAGAAATGATGGAATGAACTCTGAATTATGAACTGCAATATTGCCTGTCCAACCACAGACACCCAGTAAACCTGAAGTTGCAGAAGTCTCAAGGAATGGGGAACAGAGAGACCAGGAGTATTTAACAAATCAAGAATGGAAGACTCAAACTCACCCATGCATACTGCTTCGCATGCACCTATTCAATCTTTAATAAGATAATCAATCTATAACCATAAAAACAGGATTATGTGGCTGTTCTAGAAAAAAAGGAATGTTTTTCCAGAGCCCAAAGAAGGGCTGAGGATATGAAAGGATCTATATTACTTTATCTAGGAAAAAGTAGGGAAGATGTATTAGACAATTAGAGCTTCTGAAGCTCTTAAGTAAAAAACAAACAAAACAAACAAACAAACAAAAAACAACCCACAGGACTATTAAAACCAACTACAACAAGCAAAGAGGATACAATAAAACCCTGAAAATATCCTAAGAACTTCAATAACTTGACAAACTAGCTTTATGTTTGTACTGGTGACTTTTCAAGCACCTTGGTGCACTGAAATCTAAGTATTGTGTTACACTGCTGGGTCTCTCCCAGGAGTCAACTCCACCTCCTTCCAATACCAACAGGAGGAACCTTTGCAAGATTCTTACACAATTCAAGAGCTTTTAGAACCCAAATGGCTACAGCACGGATGCTGGCAGCTCCTCCTTTACAGCTACCACTTGAAATAATGGCAGCAGGCAGGTCCCATGGAATGGCTCTCCATTTTCCCCAAGCTGCAAAGGACGATGGCACTGCCTGGGGGTCACCAACAGCTTTGGGTTGGTTTGTTAGGTCACCAAGCTACTCTGGTTACAGCTGTGATACGCAATCTTCAAGGAAAACACTGGTGCTTCAGAAAGTGCAGGAGCAGGTTTTATTCTCCTCTCAAGAATCAAGAGAATTCCCTACAATAATTATTCAAAGTAGCACAGTGCAATAAAAGATATATAAAAACCAAACAAATTAGCCACTTCATTTCACCTATTCAAAAGTACTTCACAAGAAAAAAAGGCCCAGGCTGTAACATCAGACCTGACTCAGACGTCAGCATTATTTTCAGATGGAATTAACTGGCATATTTGCAAGTCATACACCAGGGAAAGGCAATTTACAGCAGCATGAGGTGCGGTAGTGTCTCTCACAAACACAGATCCCCCTTACAAGGTGCCTGGTACATCCAGGAGGAAGAACAGTTCCTCCTGGGACTCCCCAGGGAAGTCCTCAAAAGCCGGTGAAGCACTAGCAGGCATGCTCTGATGCCTCTCTGGTGTCCCTTCTCTACGTGATGATCAGCAGACCGAAGTGGTGCCTGAAGAGAAGGGTGAAGTGACCAATGGCCTTATTATTGCATTTTCTACAAGTAAAAAAATTTTCTAGAACAAAATGCATCAGCCTCAGGACACTAACTGTTACTCGATAATATTTAATGGTCTTGTCCAAAGAGCCAAGGAAACAGACTTTTCACACTTTTGCTTCCTTTAAGAAAGGAAAGGAACAGTTTTGAGAAAAATATTATATCCATATGGGGCAAAAAAGAACAAATTAAACGATATTTAGTTCCCATAAATCTTAAAGGTAATTCCGTTCTGGAAATATTAAGAGATCGTGACTGCTATAAAGCCCGTGATCTATGAAAAGCACACTGCCACCGCAATAAATCAGAGCAGGCCAGAACCGATGTCCAGCGGTGACAGGGAAATGCTGTCTGCCAAACCTCTCCAGGAGCATGGCTGCTCTGTCTCGTCTCTGGAGCGCGTCTGGCATATTCTAGGACCCCTCAGGAAATATCAGGATATGCCTCGAACAGTCCCTGGGAATGCTCTCTGCAAAGCACCTAAAATACATTCCAAGGAATGCGTGGGAGTTTGTCAAACAGAAAAAGTAAACGTCTCTGAACGATGTCAAGTTTTCCTATCTGCTGA
The DNA here is from genome assembly GCA_011075105.1 of Heteronetta atricapilla. Classification (NCBI taxonomy): domain Eukaryota; kingdom Metazoa; phylum Chordata; class Aves; order Anseriformes; family Anatidae; genus Heteronetta; species Heteronetta atricapilla. The sequence continues at coordinate 21,171,490 of CM021738.1, read as the reverse complement.
GCAGCTTACACATGGGATGCTGCATTTTACCCGAGTTACCCACATTGCTATCTAAAAGGCAGGTTAGCTCCACCAGTCACAGCTTCAGACCTGATGTAGGCTTGTGCCCCAAAGGCAAACAGCACGTAAATCAAGAGTTTCCATTTTTCAAGGTCAAATTTTAAGCCCTTGCTCTCTCCACCACCCCAGAAAAGACTTAGTGCAATCGGTAGCCATGAAAAGATGAGGAATTTGAGTGCTTGTGGCACACAGCTCTGAGCTGCATGATTTGGGAGACAAATGCCAAGCATCTTAAATCTCTAATTTGAATGACGTACACCAGTAAAACAGCAAAGGACATCTGGATGGATATGATAATTACGGGGTACAACTCAAATCCCTCCCAGCTCTGAACTTTGCATTCCTTGTAGAAAGACATTGGAAGAAGCTCTGTCATAGCACACTGCAAGAGGAAGCATACTGCCAAGAAACTGTTCTTAAACAGGAACCTATATACACAAGAAAGCGTGATATGTATTTGCACCTAGGGGATTCCAGCTTTGGCGAAAAAAAAATAAAAGTGTTTCCAGTTGCTTTCTTCCTGACAAGTAAGAAGAGGTGTGGCCCCGAAACACTTCTAGCTTGAGAGACGAACTAGTCTGTCTGATCCATCTCGCAAATTCTACACAGGTGATGATAGTCCAGCATCCACCATGTTCCTCTTCGATGTGTGCAGAAGCATTCGACAACAGCAGGGCTCACTTCGCAAGGTATCGGGCAAATCCCAGCCTAGCACCTTCTCTACCAAAATAGCTATTGAACAATTTCAGACATTTAATCTCAGCTATAATCTGTTCCCTACCCTTAGAGCTATTTTATCTGTTCCCTATGCTTAGAGCTGTTTTAAGAGCAATTAAATACATACATGTGTAGAGGGGAATAAGCTAGAGAGAAAGTAAAATAAATACAACCACTGATAGTCTTTGGCTATAACATGGAGGAAGAAAGACACGGCTAAATCCCTGAAAAAAAAAATCAGAAAGGATGGTGCCGTGTTTCTGGAAATCATGACAGTAGGAAAAGGCAGGTGGGAAGCCACTAAGCTCCACTGTGTTTTTTTTTTTTTTTTTTTTTTTTTTTTTTTTTAAACTGTTTCCTACCATACAATACGAGGTGCTCAGATGTTTCTTTGTTTTTGTTTTTTTTTTCCTCTCTCCTCCTTTAAACATCCTTGACTTTTGTTTCTTCTTTAGTCAGGGAGAATCAGCATAGGAAAACTGTAAGATTAAGGGAAAAACCAACTGCACTACAACCTAATATTGTATATAACCTGCACATTACATATGCATAAGGACACAGACAGCCTTTAACATGAGGTTTGTGTTTTGTTTTGTTTTTAAAGACACACAAAAAAATTAACTTATTTGTTCCAGCTGGATTTCTACACTCTTGTTTGCTTACGGTTAGACAGAAGGTACAAAATCTACTAACTTTATTAATAAAATGGCTGAAATACAAACCAAAGCACTCTAGCACTGAATAATTAGCTCTGAGAGGTGTATAAAAGTACAGTGATAAAATCTAAAATAACCTTTTCCTTTTTCCCTAGTGAGACCTAGGTGTATGTTCTCTCCCTTTTCTCCCTTCTTTGGGGAGCAGCTTGGTTTGATAGTCTAGGGAATGAGGAGGCTTGTGATGTCCTGATTTCGCATTTCTTACTGACATTAATCCTCTGTCAGAAATCCAAGCAGCTCAAAGATTCCTCAAGCAGCTGAAAACTTTAAGAAACCGCATTAATAAGGATTAACCCCATCCTACAACCAACACGCTTCTTTTCCTAAACCAGCAAATAAACGAGCCAAAAATGGATGATTGCAAGAAGAAAGCCTTCAACGGTAGAGATCAGGCTGAAAATTAAGCTGATCTTAAATTGTAGAAACAGTCTAAAATAAATTAGACAATATGGAAATGGAGACAACTGAGTCATGAAGAGTGGCCACAGTGTCACCACTGTCACTTGAGACCTCTAATGCCTTTTTCAGAAGAGACTGAGCCTGATCCCCACCCGTCTTCTCCCATGCCACTAACGACTGAGACCCTGAGTGTACCTACTGCTTTCTTTTTCAGACTGATAAGTCCTCAACTGCAATTCTCCCTTGGGATGCCAGTGAAGTATCCCATGGTGTAACACTGCATTGCTTTGTTCTGTCCTAGCAGCTCTGCCAAGTGGGTTTGTCCATCGCTGGGCTGGTGTAATCATTCACTCCTTTGCAGCTCTGCAAGAAAGATCGTGAAGCATAAGCCTTGGCCTTTCCTACAACAAGAAGGGACAGTAAATGCCATGGCGGCTGGGGCAGGTTAAATCCACTGAACAAAACTCTCTCAGAGCAGTGCTCTGTTATCCCTGCCTCCTCCTAGGGATGGCTGCTCTGTAAGTTTTCTGGCACTCTGGAGCATCAGTCATCTTGCCCTCGTTGCTCCCCATCACCTAGTAGGTTATTTAAACCCATCAGTGCAGGCATTTTCCCACTGCCTGTTTGCAGCTCTATTTAGAGCAAGACCAGCTGCTCCAGCATATCTTAAAGGGCCTCCATCCTCCGTGCTGTGGTTCGTACACAGAACATTGCCATACTACTGCAGAAAGATAAACATCCTATCATGGCTGAAAAATGTAACTATCACAGCTGTAAAACCCGTTAAGTATTCCACTATATTCAGGATCAGAAAGCATCAGCTCAAGGACTGTGCCCAGTTCTGGGCCTCATTCAAAAAAACATGAACAAACTGGAAACAGGCTGTAGGAGAGCTCTGAAAAAGATCTAAGGTCTAGAAAACATGATCCCTGACGAAAACTAGTAAGAAATGAATTTGTTTAGTCTAGAGAAGAGAAAATTGAAAGAGGACATGATAAGCCCTTAAATATTACAAGGCTGCTGCAAAAGAGAAAGGTAATATCTTCAGATTCCTGGTAAATAAAAGTAGGAGCCCTGGACTTAAAATGTGGTAAAGGAAACAAATTAAACATTAGAAGAAGGTTTCTTATGCTTGGGATTATCACATGTTGAAATCTATTGCCTGGACATGAGTTAGAGAACCCACCCAGCTACATTAGATTCTTATTTTATTGTTTTATTTGCATCTGTTAATATTGGGTCAGTCCTAACTGTGCCTACCCATAGAGTGAAAATTAAATGACCTTTTGGAGCTCTGAACAGGTCTACTACTTTTGAAATTGTTTCTACACTGGGCTAAATGTTGTTAGGAGGTGTCAAAGCACCCAAGCCATAGCTTGCTGTAGTGGGGAATCAAGAACTACCCTTCAGACTCCCCGGGACTCTGAAGTATTTACCTTCATATACGACAATCAAATTTCAGTACAAACAGCTTTAGATAAGCAGCACATGGATTTTGCAAGCCTGCTGCCTGCCAAGACTGCTTTCTGTTTGTACCCTGTACCTTTGTGATAAACAGGAAGACACGTAAAGTTTAACCTTTCTGCAGTCATTAATATCTTGTGCTTACGCACCACCGAGGCACAAAACCAAAGGCTGATTTAATATCAGCTCAGTCTCCCTTGCTAACAGTCTGCGTCCTGACTAGCTTACCTAGAAGGTCTCTATACAATGGCAATAATGATTAAGGAGACTGGAAAATTTTGAGATAAACTGTATATATTAAAAAAACAAAAGAAAGCAGTTTGCCCACTCTAACCAAATCCTTGGGCTTTGCTACTGATTCTCCAAACACTTCAGACAAAAACCACATGTACGTACAAAAATAACAAGAGGCTTCACTTAAAGTTTGGCTTCCTTTTAGGGGGAGGAAAAAAAAAAAGAAAAAAGCTCTAAAATTCAGACAAGGCAGAAAATTTGTCCTGACCTGCCTCATGGTGCAGCATGTAAGATAACATGGAAAACTTGTCATTGTTCACAGAACCCTCTAATTCCATGACACAATCAGGTAAGGGTTGAAAAGCTGACTGCTAGGCAGGGCAGAATAATGTTAGTTTAAGAACCAGTCTTCTAGCATCACAGTTTGTTTTACATGTGCTATTGTCAAAGACGCAAGATTGAATTACAGCTAGTTTTCCTACCAAAAGCCAGGTGGGGTGCTCAAGGCCTCTTAGGGAGCACTGAGCCAAATACAAGAGATTACACGGTATTTGGAAACATGATGAAGGTGAGCAAAAGCAGACTAATTCCTGCTTGAGCTTTCAAAGCCTTCAGTGCAAAGAATTAAAAAAAAAAAAGAGATGAGGAGGGAAGCAGAAAAGATGCAGTTCTTCCCCCTAAGAAGACTCAGCTCACACAGAAGATGCCAGCCAGTAGCTCTATTAGTTGGCCAAAGCTTAGCACAATTGTATGATTTAGTATCCATGTAGCCAGAGGACTGGGCTTGGTAATTCACTTGGTTCCTGAAGGCCTGGTAATCCTTCACCTCTAGCATATTGCTTTTTTCTGGGTCAAAAATCTCCTTGGTGCAAAAATTCCCTGCATAAGTCACACTGGAGTGAGGACATTGGTAGAAGTTGATCCATATTTCAGGCGTCATTCTTGAAACAGAAGGGTCGTTCTGAGTGAGAACACTCTTAATTTTTTCAAGATTTACATTCTTCCAGAGTCATCAACGACACTGAAGAATTGAGACATAAAGCTCCTATAAAGACGATGTGGAAAATATTAATTTGCTGCAAGGTACACACCATGGCATTAACAGAGCTGTTACCAGCTCTTCTGACTTCGTTACACACATTACAATAGTCTGAAAAGTTTTACAGGACCTGGTTCCTTGTTAAAAAAAGAAAAAGAATTGAGACCTTGATAATTGAAAGAAGCTCAGAAACCTGAGGAAAAATATAAAATAGTAATTATTTATGAACTGCATGCATTTGCTGTCCTGACTCATCATTACTGAAAATTTGTAGGTTGCAGTTCTGGTCACTGCAACTCCAATGGTGACTTTGTGGGGGTACAGAGAAAGCCTCCCCATGGAAACATACACAAAGGTCAAGCCTTCTTTCAGACACAAACTAGACATTAAAGCAAAACAATAAAAGTGGGAAAAAGTCCACAGAAGCTATTGCACCGTTAGTTGCTCACAGCACAAGACAGATAATTAAATGCAAAGAAAGACAAGACTAAAGTAAATTGTTCAGCTTCATTGTACACTACAGAAATGGACGTTCAAAGACCATCACATGGATAGCCCATTGTGATGTTGCTTAGATTTTTTTTGGCACATTTTAAAGATTTTTTTTTTACTCACCACAATCTGGGCTTGACACAAAAAACTGACACAGCAATGACAATAGCAAATCAAGTCTATGGTTTCATTGAGAAAGCAGGAAGATATGAACTAGAAACAAGGAAGATCTTAAAAGAGGGTCTGCAGTGAAACCAAGAAGGGGCTAAACTCATGGGAGAGGCTGGACAAGCAGTTCTCTGTAACTTTGAAACTGGACGAGGCTTTGAGGTTAGAATCCACACCATAATTTGTACCATTCAGAAGACGGACGTCCTAACTAAAAGAACAGCGAGAGGGGGGAAATGATCTCCATTGCACAAATTCCTAACGCCTAAACAATTTACCTTGGCAAGCTCCTTCTTGTATGAAGCTATTCAAGAAACAGTGATTTCCAAGCTTGCTTAGTAGTTAAAGAAATGTAATTCATCTGATAGGAGAACAAGCTTTTTTTTTTTTTCTTCTGTCAAGTGAAATAGGAATAATACAGCTTTAGGTGCCAACTACAAGGTACACAGAAAAGAATCTGACACCCAGCTGATGTGCATTTGTACCACATACACAAAAGATTGCTAATATCAGAGTAATATCGCTAAGTGACACACAGCTACAGATAAATTACAAAGCCATTAATGAGATCCATATCAATCCCAGTATGAAAAAATCCAGATGTGTTGCTGTTCCTCTGCTGCACAGCAGACTTCACGTCCTACCGCAGGATGAACTGGTGGCAGAGTTGTTCCTATTTCAAGTTCAGGCAGAGGTTTTCGCCTCCTCCAACCTCCAAGGATTTTTGCATCTCACAGGCTCTGACTGGGAACCTAGACAAAAAAGACCAACATGTGCACCTCAAGGGAAAGCAGCATGTTCAGGGGGGACATGAGGAGCCAGTGGCAGCAGGTCCCGCTAGCTGGAGAGGATGATTGATGCAGGAGATGCAGACTCCGTGCCCAGCTTCGTGTAATTCTCTGTCTCCTCGCCTTATTAATTCCAACTCTGAGCCTGAGAGTTATCAGTAAAGCAACATGCATTAAAATCTTCCAGATAATATCAGCACTGTTTAATACAAGCCTCTCTCCTTTGGTCCCATGGTTTTACAAATAAACAAGAATTTTTAACAAAACAAGGCTAAGGCACTGAGCTTGTAAAAAGTCTTTCTCGGTACTGCTTCCAGAGATAAGGCACGGGGACTGCACTCTGCAGAAAGTTTCCATGCAAGAGGCCACCTGACAAAAATGGAAGGATTTATTGACTAAAGGAGCAAGTGCAGCGGAGAAAACCGCGAACAGTAGACAGCACAGACAGCCATATCCTCACTTCATCATCCCACAAGGAGTCTGGTTTGAGCCAAACATTTGGCAGGGAAGAAGAGGCTGGAGGTGCCACTTGATTACTCTGACAATGAAAGGAAGTCTGATCCACGCTCACCTCTCCCATCCTACTTGCAACACAGATGAAAAAAATACGGATCCTTCCAGCCAGCATCCTCTGGAGGAGGACCCCGTGCTCTGTTGCTGCCCCAACCCAAAATTCAAGGCACACTGGAACAGACTGCAACGACCACGGCAGTAACACCTTCAGGGGGCTCTGCTCAGAGGCTCGATGCATACCTTAAGCACAAGGTAAGTTCTTTAAAGCCTGCTCTCCCAAACGCTGCAAATCTTTCAGAAGAACAGATATCCTCCCTGGTTTGCTAATCAAAGCAAAAAGACTCCCCCTTTTTTCTTACTGCACCACCTGAAGAACAGCACAACAGAGCTCCTCATTCCAGGAATGGAGCTTTTCGATGAGATACTCCATCTCAACAAGTTCCCACAAGACAAGCCAGTAGCAAAAAAGGATGCTGCTGGTTTATGCATTTGAGATTTATGAAAGTCACCGAAATAAATACTAAATATTATTAGCTACTAAAGGAAATGGTTATGGTGAAGATGAGGGGATAAAAAAACCATACAAAATGTTTTCTCTTTCAATACCCTTGATAAAGAAAGCACTTTTCCTACAGCTGTGGGAAAGAAAACAAGACATAATGGTGAAAGTTAAAATTACACGTGTTTTGACTGTTATCAGACAGAGCTATAGCACATGGACAAAATGCAGTCTGAGTGATCCCAAGTTCTAAGCCGAAGAAATACTGCAGGCATATTCAGAGCAGTCATTTGTATTCACCCCTGAACATTACAAAAAGCAATGAACATGACCAAACCACTACTTTTTCCCCACAGTAGTAACATTTAATTGCGTGAACCATGGCCAGCCTTTGAAAGCCACGGCGTTCACCCCTATGGTTAACACTCTCCCGGTGACTGCCCCCCAGGCTACCCAACTTCAACCAGTCTCAGTTGGCAGCGGGGCTGGCTGACACAGAAATCCTGCCCCACCCAGGGGATTTCTATAGCCCCGTGAGTGGGGGAAAGGGAGGGTGGAACAAAGCACAGAGTGACCTCGTAACCCAGCATCTCCATGGCTCCATGGTGGAGCCACAAAAGAAGTAACACGCTCTCCGCCTTCGCCTGGAATTCAGTCTGGTCACTGTATGTTCTTGGCATCATCCATTTCTGTTTTATTTTCTCATTCTTCTCTTTGCTCACCTATGTTTGTCTAACCACTTTGATGGCCTGCACAGCCATTACAGTATTCAAGGGCTCCACAAACAATTACTTACAATTTATATCCACCAGAGAAGGTTTTCATGTTTTTATTCCACTTCTTGAAAGTTTTAAAACTAATTCCATAAAGATATTAAACTTTGCACTCCAGACATGTTGGGATTGGACAAGTTCAACATCACACCGCAAGAAATCTCGCCCTTACAATGACAAATTGCAGTCATCTTGTTCCCGTGCAATCTTACTTTTAAGAAAACAGTCACCTTTGTAAGAAAAAAATGGAAAAAGTAATGAAAATTCGCAGCCTAAAAAGTGAAAGTTTTGGAATGCACTGGCAAACGAAAACAGAGACCGTAATATAAATAGTGAGTAATCTCAATCACCAGCTATTTCCAATGTCTTATCATCTTAAGTACTTTTACCCTCCCATAAATCAACCAACACTTAGTCACCCATTTGAACTTACTGAAGTACAATTGAAGAAATAACAAGAAAGCTATGGTACAAGCTACCAAAAAACAATCCTTAAAAATAATAATTTATCATTCAAAGCTATAATAAAATCCCAGAGCACATTTTGACGGCCTTTCCAAATCCTTCCCAAAAGGTTATTTCTCTAAAATCAATTTTGCCCTATTAGCAGAAGATAGTTTTTATAGAGTTAAAGCAGACTAGCCCATCTAATTCAGGACACTCTTAAATTTCCCTGTCTAAACAGAGAAGTTGAAGGACTACTTTAGCTGAGTAGCCCTTGATCTCGATGACAGGAGAAGCAGCAGATTTTCATTAGCCAGCAAAATAGCAACACTGTGGGCCGAAGAGAAAACTTCCCACAAGTATTTATGGGTGCTCTTTGGGCAAACCTTCAAGCAGATTCAAAACAGACAGCCGCGGCACAAACATGACAGGATCATCCCACATCATTCACCTCCGTAGCGCTGGTGCTCGGCCCACCCGAATCACGCTGTTCCTTTCTACGGGACACCTCGCTTTTACCCAGCTACAGACGAAGTGTACTTGGCAGCGAAGTTCACGAGCACCCTAATTACAAAACCTGCAGATTCTCACGTCAATGCTATGTAAACATCGCTGTCTCAACCTAAGCGTCCAAATGACCGAAGAAGTTTTTTCAGAGACAATCAGCACTTTGTTGAATCCAACAGAAAGTGCATAGCTACATGTCTTCTGAGCAAACTGGGTCGTTCGTGTCACCGTGCTTATCTTCTGAATGTTCCCAGTCCATGTTATTCCACGGCTACAGACTGATCTATGCTTTGCAGCGAGGGTTTTCCTCTTAGTACTGTGGCCAGTTGTGAAGTGAATCAAATGGACACCTCTCTGGTGATACCGAGCTTCAGAGGCACCAAAGCAGGCCTGCTCCTGCCAACTTTTATCAGCCAACTTGCTGAAAAACGGAGCCCCCAGTGACAGGGATTAGAATCACCTGTACTGAGAACAGTACTTAGGAGGGAAAATACAAGAACAACTCTAGTTGAAATAAGAGGAGCACTCAACAAAAAGCTTACAAACATGCCCGTTGTTAGCACAGCCTTGGCTAATCCATAAGAGCTACTGTGAGCTTTCATTCAACGACTACTTATTTCTCCTTTTGATATCAAGAGTGTGTGCTTCATGCTGCAAAACACAAGCCTAAACAAACTTTGCCTGTTTGGCTTACTGTCACACACACACACGCCAAGTGATCGTGGGCATTTCCTGGGCTCCGAGATGGCAGCAAGCTCTAGGCGCTGAGCTGTGCTAGCATTAACCACCAAAACTGACCCTCAGCAGAGGCAGGGGATCAGAGATGCGGGCTTTGCTGGTAATTATAGTTACTGCATCTCTGAAGGAGCGAGACAAAAAAAAAAGTGCTGCTTGACTTGTATCTTGGGGTTATTTCTGAAGAGTTCATTAACTTGTTTGTGCAGCAGTAAGGAAAATCCTACCTTAGGATGCAAGCGAGCCTGCAGAGGGTCAGATCAGAGTTCAAAATCTCTTTTCTAAAAATGGCCACAAATGAATGTCCAAGGTAAAGTAAGAAAAGGGCAAAGAGATAAAATATTTCCTCCCTAACTTTCACACAGCTTTCAAACCTTTTCAGCTCAGCGGATTTCCTGAGCTTGATGTGGTTTGTCTAATCAGCAGTCCCCCTTTCCCTCCCAGCCACGGAGCTCTCCTCCAAATATTTGCCCAGACTCCCCTGGAATCCCTGCAGACGCTTTGCAACCGCCACATTCCTTGGCAAGGAGTTGCCCAGGTATATTACCTGATGCACAAAGAAGTGAACCATGGGTTTTTTTTGGATGCACATAAGAAACAGGTTATGCAGAAAGACCGTAGCAGTGTTTTCACCCCCTTCTTTTCCTGTAGTACATATTAAGGGAGGGTTGAGCTCAGCTCACCCCGAAGACCCAGCACAGAAGATCAGATCTCCCTCTGCTTGCTTCCTTCCCCTCAGACGATAGCAGAGATACGTGGCCTGGCAGAGCACTTAGCAGATTTTAAGACTGGGGAGTACTGCAGGTACCTGTCCCTCTCCCATCACATTTTGAGCCTGGCTTCTCCCTGCATTCACCCACAACAGCTTACCATAAGGTGTTAGCTAGCCCTAGGTGCCTTGAAACCTACAGGAGCACCAGAAATGAAGCATTTATAGGGAACTGAAGGGCCATACAAGTACAACGGGTCACAGCTGCTTTCTGGGAAACCAGGCACAAGCACAGGCAACATGGCATGCTCAGGCAGCGGTCTGGGCTTCCAGTCTGCAGAATATGAAGCCCACAGACTGCACTCAGCAAGAAGGGGCAACTATTATGGCAGCTATCTGCTGCTTCAGGGAGACCTTCTCTTGCTTTCTTGAGCCAGCCAGTGTTCTCAGCAGCTGCACAAAAGGAGTGAAACGCTTTCAAGACGACATATTTCATCGGGAGATGAGGTCCATCCCGCCACAAGTGACAAACAGCCACATTACTCCTCTTTACCCACTAGCTAGCGTGGGAATAAAGCTAGCCACAAGAAAACGGCCTCTGTAGCAATGTCCTGCAGCTGTCAAAGAGCTGGCATGGGAACAAGTCAGGCATAGGAAGAAGAGCAGTGCTACTGCAACCCTGGCCAGAGTAATTCCAGCCTCAGCACAACAGCACAAGGGTAGGTGACTACACAGACACGTTCCCATTGCATTTTCTGTACAGCTTTGCCTTGCACACTCACACACATGTTGTCTCTGCCGACCTGCAGAAAGTGCAGTAATGTGCACACTTTGATGCAGATACTGACTTCAGACCCAGCCTTGTGTGGGAAGTGTTGAAAAATTCCCTCTGGTAGACACTGAAATCATTCAACCAATTAACCAAGATTAGATTAGCTAGCAGGTTTTGAAAAATGGTATGAATAAGATGTGTGTAGCCACACATGTTTTTACTCAGTCACAAAACAGAAGGACATGTGTTACATCAAGCACCAAGGCTATACCAGATCAGATGAGCAATCCCACCTAAAACACAAACCAGCAACATACCTCCTACAAAAGTAAAACAACTCTGTACTAAACCACAGTGGAATAAACTGACCAGAGTCACAGGTTCCTTCCTCACCGCAATCAGCTTGAAAATCAGTGCCTTTAAGCAGAATACATATAGTTTTAATGTTACCATAGTTGTATTGTTACTTGCATTAATATAAGATTATGCATACCTTATTCAAATCCTGTCTCAGTAAAGCCTATAAGCTAGAACAGTCTGAAACTGTCTATTGAGAACTACAAAGGGTTAATACTACTGGAATTTATTTTTTCTCTGCCATTCACTAAGTTACATATACCTATCGTATTTCTTCAGCAAACTACACAAATCACGTTTTTGCTTGTACAGAATCCCTCCTTCCTAGAGACATGCTCAGATTTTATTTTAGAGTAGAGTGGAAGAAGGTCTGAAGGAGGTGTGCAGACATTCAGGTCTTCTCTGTGGCTGCCTCCTTCTAGCAAGGATTAAAAGAGGACAGGCAGAGGACCAAAGGCTGAGCTGCGTGGCTCTTCTCGAGGAAGCTTGCTGAAGTTGGGTGCGAAAGAGCTTCTGAAGGGCCTGGTGAAGGAGTGCTGCCACAAGAGAACAAGAGAGGTGACAAAAGGCTAAACAACTTGAGAAGAAGAACGAGCTTGGCACTGCTAAAGGCCATTGGCTAGAAAAACCTGAAAGATGATCAGTTTTAAGCGACTGGTTATCACACTGCTTCTTCCACCCTTCTGCAAAGTTACACGTCAGCTCACCTCCAGACACTGCCTGAAGTGCTGCCTACACGTTGCAGTTCTGCCGATCCGATGACATTCACCAAAGCATTACTGCACCAGCACCGCTCCTGCTGTACCACGCCTCAGCAGCACGGACTTCTTGCCAGAATTTGCTCTCCCAGATGAGAAGGCAAGATGCACTTATGAAACAGGGAACAAGGGTCACAGCTGGGAAGAACGGCATGTCCTGGAAAAGCCCAGTGGAGAAGACATGCTTATGGTGCTAAGGGGTGGGGAACCGCGTGGTTAGTCTCACTGCTGGGCAACAAATACCAAAGAGGGCAGGTCAGAAATAACAGTGCAGGATTTATCTCTGTGGCCATGGAGGGTGGTTTGAGCAGTTTCACTAGGAAGAGCACAAAACCAAAGGGAGAATCCACTTGTGACACAAGAGAGGTCAGCCTGGTCCCACGTTTCTTGAAGTTGCCAGAACAGGAGCACACTGTGGGGCTAGCAGGGGGCAGACCTGGTGGCAGACAAAAGAAGCAAAGCAGTAAGTGATGATTAAAAAAATACTTGTCAGCGTAGAAAAAGCAAATATAAAGGAATATAAGGAAAACGTCATGAGTGATGTAACAGGAAGTTGCAGAAAAGAAAGGGGCAATATGTTGTGAAATTTTTGCCCATGCTACATACGTTCATACATAGGTTCATACGTTAATTGGTTCACGCTGCATGATCTTCAGTTACAGGAGCTGTGCTGCTTCGTGTCAGACATTGGTCATCTAAATGTTTAGAAGGCAATGTTTAATTTTCCTTTGAAAGAGTTTCCTGGTAAGCAAGTTTATTGTGTTGCGGTTTCTCAACTTCCCTTTGCAAGTTTAGGTAATACATTTGCTCCTTCTGTTGCTGCAGCTGAATGTCTGATTTTAATGAGAGATTGCACATTTTGGTTAGCAGCTCAATCATTACATTCTTAAGCCTCTTTAAAATTCCTAGATGTACACAGTTCAGGACGGGTAATTTAGTGCTCATTAGTGTAGCAGTGAGAGAGACCAGAGCCTCTGCTTCACAGAGATTTTACTGTTCTGAAGTCGACTCCTAAGTGTACAGGGCTTGAAAGCAAAAAGACAGGAGGGCAGATTTACAAACCCACAACACAGACAAGAGCTGAGGTTTGAATTAGATACAGTCTGTCCTCCACCTCCTTCCTGTCTGCACAAGGCATCTCCGAGATGGAGCAGAGGCAGTAAGACGAGCAAAGATGAGGGTGCTGGTGGACGAGCAGTGGAAGGAAGGCGAGGCAGCATCGCGCCCTTGTGGAAAGGCAAGAGGGGGGATCCTGCTGGGGATCCCCCGCTACAAGAGGCACGGGGACACGCTGGAGCACTTCCAGCACACTAAGGTGATTAAGGGATTGGAGCATCTGCCATGGGACAGGCTGAGAGCGCTGAGGTTGTTCGGCCTTGAGCAGAGGAGGATCAGGGGCTCTTATCGATGTGTATAAATACCCGGTGGGGGGAGTAAAGGCAGCAGAGACAGGCTCTTCTCAGTGGTGACCGATGTGCAGAGTAAGAGGCTACAGGAGGAAAAGAATGAAATAGAAGAAATTCCATTTAAAATAAGACTTCTTTTCCCTTGTGAGGGCAGTCAAGCACCAGGACACGCTGCCCAGAGAGGCTGTGGAGTCGTTACCTATGGAGATTTTTCAGACCCAGCAGAGCACAGCCCTGAGCACCCTGCTCCAGGCGACCCTCCTTTAAGCAGGGGCTTGGACTGGGCCATCTCCAGAGGGCCTCACCCACCTCCAGCAGGCTGTGATGCTGCGATCCTTCTCACCCCCAGAGCAAGGAACACTCAAAATGCAAGAGGTCAAATCCTACCCAGGTCAAACCTCAAAAACAAGGGTCTGCCAAAATTGCATTTTATACAACTGTTGTAATTCTTGCTGATCTCAACGAGCCTAATCAAATAAGATTACCAAATGGAAGAAAGGCATTTAATTTGATCAATACCAGTAGCTATTCCACTGAGCTAGTGCTTGACCAGAGAGAGCTTGTGAAAACTTGATTAACGCATACAGCTACAGGGTTTCATCCTCTGGAAATCACTGCTTTAATTCGCCACTCAACAAAACTGAAAACCTGTGAGCATTAATGTCATCTGTTTGCTAATGTCATATTTACCTGCCTTAAAACACACAAAGGTAATTTGACCAATCAAGGCATGTATTAAGTGCAAATCCCTGGAGTTTACTCTTAAGTGAAGGTGTCCGTACCAAGCTGATGCCACCTGCAGAACAAGTCTAGGGAAAGCAAGGGATTGCTCTGTTCAGTTGATGCTGAGGACTAGAAAGAAATAATCTAACACAGGGAACAGTGAGTTTCACTATTTGTATTCAACGGTCTCCTAAGGTGTAAATGCTCAATGTCTACCCACACAATTTAACACCTCCACAGTTTAAGAGAAGTAGAAGAACTGATAAATAAATCACGATCCGAGCACTGCTATGCACCTGGGAACAATGTCAGGAGACTCAGGACTACAACACAGCCAGCAGGGCTGCTGCAGGCAAGGACAAAAGGACGGCAACAGAGCAGAGATTAAAAGAACAAAAAAGCCCAGCACGTCCAACAAGCATCGCTATAAACTGTTAAGTTCGGTTGTAAAGGAAACAGATAGTAAAAATGACAATTTCTCCCTAATGTTTTTTTTTTTTTTTAAGCTACTCTTCATCAGTCTTCTGACAAACTGCAGAAACAGCACAACTGCACAGGGAACACTAATAATGAGCACAAACAGGAAAGCTGCTTCACTTTTGTCCTCAAGTCAAATTAATAATTCAACAACTTGACAATTCCTCTATTAGTCGTAGTTCCCAACAACCTTACAAAACATCTAGAGAGTGGTAGAGAGATCAGAAAACTGTAAATGCTGCAGCTCAGACATGTGATCTGGTTTCATAATTTGTGCCCACGAGCCATTTTGGCCAGCAGAGCAGGACATTTCCTGAATGCAGGCACACCGTGGGAACAATACAGACTTCTGTTTATCTGACCTCAGGTTTTGTATCTACTTAATTTCAGCACGGAGCCAGCTGATGTGACAAAACATATAAAGTAAGAGACTGGAGAAAAAGAAGTAGCAGCCAGCACTTGGGTAACACTGGCAGCTAGATGGCAGGTTTTATTCTCTGGAAGTACTATCCAAGCCTGAATCCAAAAAGGTCTTCGAGGCCAGAGCCCCCCAGGCATGAAAGAGTTTATAGACGTCCAAAAAGTGGGTAGCTCCCTTAGGACTGTAACATTCCCAGAGAGAAACCTTGTCACAAAGCCAAGGTTCTTGACAACACAACCACATCTCAACGATTTAACAAAGGCTGGCAAGCCCACAGTCTGCTGCTGCTTCTGTAATTCATGGGACATGGATCTGCCCTTCCTCCAAGTATCTGCCCCTTTCCAGCAGCCACTCCAAGAGCATGTCCCGTTATCTTCCTGTGGAAGAACCTTAGTCTGCTTAGTCCTTATTTCATTATCTTTCCCCATCCAAACGAAGGAGGAAGAAAAGCTGAAGCTAATCCCTTGCCGGCTTGCGAAGGAAGCACTGTCCCCATAGCATTTATTATTAAGCCCTCTATAACTTTCTTCAACTATTTTCTTGAGAGTAGTCCTGTGATGAGACTGACTCAGAAAGGATTTTGTGATAAGTTTTATCAGAACAGTTCAACCATTACCATGTTACATTATTCAAAGGGACAGGCAGCATCAACGATGCTTTTCCATCTCCACATGACAATTTGGACGTTAGGAAATTTCTGTGACTGAGGTCAACGTTTTCAAAATACGATTCTTAGAGCTCAGTTTTCTAAGTCAATTTAAGTAAAATAAATTTAAAAAACCTTGGCCTAGATTTCAGACATATTGAATACAACACTCAGCTTTTACAGCTTTACAGCGTATATACCTAAAAATCAGGCTTTACGGTTCCTAAAATATGAATTTATACCAAATTTTGGAAATGCTGGGTTATAGTCAAAGGCTTCAAATTCACTGCAAAAGAAACCAGAGCTCAAACAGTACAGGTGTAGGTGTATTTCAATAAAAAATATAAAAGTTTTCTATTATGAATCATTTGCTTTGAAAATATTTTCTGCTCATTTTTCTTAGTAAATTTATGCTAGAGGACTTTAAAGCATCAGGTAGACAGCAAAGAATTACCGAGTCATGGCTTTGTTGGTCACATTCTTCCTTCTCTTCTTAAATAAATTTTTAAAACTAGCATTAATATTGCACTGAAGTTGTGGATCCATGCACACAAAACCCAGAATTTTCAACATTCAACTCTTTAATGAGTATACAGCCCCACTGTATAAATATATAAGATTTTTTCATTTGTCTGCTTTTTGAATTATAAGCCGTAACGGATGCACATTTAATAAGCATCTTAGACACTGTGGAACTGTTACCAAAAGTACCAACGGACCATTTAATATCCAGTATGAAATATACTGTTGTGTTAATGCTTATTTTTTTAATATAATTCCTAGTGCTTGCAAGAGTGTGACATGCATTTTGATTATTGCTCTGGTACCTCACCTGGCTTCCTTACAGCACCTGCAGGAGATACGCTCCTTCAGAAATAAATGAAAAGAAACCTACACTCTTCTGTGGCACAAATCCCAGCAGGCAGAGCTCTTAGGATTGCAATTGAATTATTCCAGCTTCCCCTTTGGTCTTCCAGATACCAAGCTACAGATATAGCTACGGTGTTGGGTGCTGGTTTTTTTGTTTGTTTGTTTTGTTTTTAAATTACCACTCACTGCAGGTGAAGAAAGCAAGACATTAAATTCAGAGCTGTAACAGTCAAACTCATATGGTACTGGAAGGCAAACACTGAAAAACCACTCTAAACCACCTTACAATTATTCCCTCTATTAGGTTTTCTGACTAGTTCCAAACCAGAGGACTGAAGATTAGACAACATAATCAACACAGGCCAGGAAAAAAAAAACTCTTCTCCTTGCCTGTGGGCAACTGGCAAAGCATTTTGTCTGTGTACCTGAACACAAGTACTCCTCCTTCCTCAACAGCGGCATAATTCAGAGCATCTGAAAATGAAAACTGTAAAGCGAAGTAATAAAAGCAGTAAAGGAGTCAAGATTTATAAACTTCAACAAGGATAATTCTTAACATTTACAACCTCTGTTATATTAGTAACATGATTACCTTACAATGACTTCTGTCAACATTGTACATTTCTATTATTTGCTAATAAAGTGTGGTTTTACTCTTTCACAATATTTCACAAGATATATAGTTATCTTTCAGGATGGCCACGTGTTAGGTAGACCTCACCTTCCTCCAATTAACGAGCACAGCTGAGCAATACAGCATAAACAATGGGTGTTCTAACTTACCTTGAGGTCAGAGACCTTTCAGCACATCCACATGATATAACACAACATTGTGCAAGGACCTCAGGCTCCTGCCAAGACAACCTTGCAAGCAGGCACTGTGGCACGCTATGCGGAGGTAAAAGCTTCATCCCAAGAGCAGCACAGACATGTCAGAGAGAATAAAATTACCCACGAGGGCTGCTAGCTCTGGCACAACACCCACAGATGAGCTCCTCCTTCCAAAGCCAGGTTCACCTCTACCATTTCTCGCGTTGTGCACGCACTCCGTAACACGTCGCTCAAACTTATCCCATTCAAACTCACAGGGTAGTTCATGGCAACATTTGGCAAACAGACTATGCGATTCAAATCCACTTTCTTTTCCTCCTGCCAGACATATGAGCGATATTCTGCCTTATCTTCCCTTTTTCTCCCAGTCTCAGGTACCCAGAGAAAAGGATTAAACAATTCTGAATATTTTTACAGGAAAGTATCATCCAATATTTCCTTTGTGCAATTAAATCCACTACAGACTTGCAAACAGCTTGTATGAGCTGTCAGAATGTTCCCAGATTTGCTTGGAAAGAGAAAGAGATTCTGTGTTTAACTAAGCTAACAATTGAGTGGTTGGCAGCAACTGTCAGGCCAACAAGCCTGAATTTAATATAGTGGAAGAGAGCTAGTGAAAGGAGAAATCTTGTCACTGGAAGCATGACAAATGAGAAGGGTGAACCTAACAGCAGTTTTACAAGAGACTAAAAGGAGCAACACAAGTGTAAACAAGAGGAGAAAGAAGCACATTACTGTAATAATACTAAAAAGAGAAAGTCCCAGCTCAGGGCTCAGCTATGTGAAGAGGGGGCAGCTTGACGCTGTCCATACAATTCTGGAGCAGAATCCCACGGGTTATGCCTCTACATGGGTATACTATTTGGGTCACATTTAGCAATCGTGTCTTGTTATTTAGCAACGCAAATGCAGGACTTGCTGATTCATACAAGCCAATCCAGAACACGAAGTGTTTGGGTTCTCTTTTCCTGTTAAAGTCTTTGTTATTTACTGCCTGCAAGATTGCACTGAAGTTGCAGCCAAAATTCATTTCTGATGTTTCCAATGTGCATTCCAAACCCAAAAAAACATGGCACCACATCAAATGTTAAAGTAAGATCATTATCATCCAGCTGCCAAAGAGTTCCTACAGGTTCAGAGACAAAGACTAGCAGATCGTGAACAGCACTGCACCAAAACGAGCTGACAAGTGTTTGCACCAAAACGGCATCACAGCTCAGTGGGAGATGTAGTGATCTACGGGACAGAAAAGAAAGATTTTACCGTGGAAGGGAAGGGATAGATAAGACAGTGGCTTTTAGCCCCAGGGCTACACAGAGACGTAGCATGTAGAATTGCAAAACGGGCAGAAACATTAAGTGCAGAAATGGCAGAGTGATCTTTTGCCAGCAGAAAATCCAGTAGCCTCCAGGAATGTTAATAACGATGTCAATCACAACGTTAATCGGACCAAAGCCAAGGTCCGATTGTGCTAAGCACTGCAAAATGGAGACCACTGACCAGCCCCTGCGCTGAAGAAAAAGTCTGTCATTCATCCAGACAGGGGAAAGGCAGCAAATCCCATGAACAGAGGGAACTACACAATGGCAGCAGCTATTTCAGCCCCATAATTCGAGAAACAGGTGTAGGTCAGAATGAAACGGCATGGTATGAAGAAACCAAGGCACCAATGCAGGCATAACTAATGAACCGCTGTGATTTAAGGAAACCTGGAAAGTTCTAAGGCAGCTGTGGGCAATAAAGCCAGGAAGGCCTTAGAATACAGATGTAAATGAATCAGTTCAGTAATGGGGCAAATTTAAGGAAGTTCAGACTGAAAAGCTGAAAAGAATTCTTCAGTCCAACCACCTTCAGGATTTGTTTGAATTTCTTGTATCTATTTAGCTGTTGCAGCTCTTTAAACTTTCCTAAACCCAAGGTGACCTTTAAAAAAAAAAAAACAACTGAAAAATTTGCCAGCACATACAAACATATTCTAAAACATGCTGTCCGGAACAAACAGTCTTCAGAACAGGGCACCAAATAGTCTCTATAATAAACCAAGAGCAATTAGGCTGCTGGGAAACAAATTAGCTCATTTCATTTCAGCAGAGGGAAGGTGGCTGCAATGCTCCAGGGACGATGTGAACTGTGGGGTCTTTTACTGAGCAACCCTGACCGGGAGCCCACCAGTTTGTACCTGTCAGGGGGAACTGACACAGCTTCCAGAGCCCAGGAGGCAAAGCTTTGCACTGGCCCGTGAAAAATAATAGGCAGCGTTCCCTCCCTGGGGCCCATGCCCCCTGAAAACACCCCCAATAGCCAGAACCCTGTGGACCACCAGCACAGACTCTTCGTTTTATCTGCTGCCTCCAAGTCCACCAGTTCCATCCCATCTTGCTTCCTAAGCTAGAGAATTTGTAAAGCTAAATTTATCAGATGTGATAAAAAGTCGTGGCTGTAGATACAAAGGCAGAAATATCCAGAACCATCAGGAGCTCCAAAGCTCAAAGAGGATGAGCTGAGAGATGTGTCTCTGGTTCTTACCCGGACTGTTACTACGCTTCTACTTACAGACAGCTGAGAATTCAGCTTCCATTCACACAGCTAGACAGCAGTGCGAACGGGGAGCACACACGTTAAATACATTTCCTGACGCAGGATTTATGAAGTGCTGTATAAGGCCTTTTAAGGTCTTATGCTGCAAACAAGACATGTTACTATTTTATTTATAAGAACAGTAAACAGAGATGCAGCCAAAGATGGGTAAAGGGGGGCCACTTACTATGCAGCCTGTGCGATGCACCCACACGAGAAGGCCGACGGAGCTGAGAGGAGAGCTCCGGGCAGGAACCAGAGAGTTGGAAGAGATCATCGAGCATGGGAGAGGAAGGCCCAGGGCTGTGGCACTGTGCAATGCTGAAGGTGAGAAAGGGAAACAAGCATCTTCCTCCCTAAGACTGCTGTGAAAAGCAGCTTTATGGAGTCAGAGTTGACACTTCGCTTCTCCACAGCTGATACAAGCCTCCCAGCTCTTCAAGCAGCTGATGAAATTCAGATAGCGATGTCAGGCATATTCAAAGGCTTCCATTTGGCTAATTTCATGGGTTTGTTGTGCAGCTATTTCCAAGCTTCTCACCCAGAACTTAAACTGTGATTTCCTCCAAAAATTATTTTTTTTAGTGGTCTAACAAAGAGAAGGTACATTGTAACCTCCATAAAAAAAAAAAAAAGAAACCCACCCAAAACTACATAAAAAGTAGCAAACACTCTCAACACATGTACACTGAGACAAGCCTGAAAACCTCCACTATTGTTTCTAACTCTTAATGCAGGCTGTTTCAGACCTCACTGTGCCAGGTCTTAGGTATTAGACAGGAAATTCAGCAGCAGTTCAAAATCAGTGCCATGGTAAAAAAATAATAATTAAAAAAAAATAGGGAAGTCAGATTCCTACAACTCTAGAAAACCCCACACAACACAGTAGCATGTTAAGTGCCAGCTTTAAATCAGTTTTCCCACTTAATTTTTTACCCCTTACCAGCCACAGAGTAGTCACTATGAACAACCCGCTGAGGTCTCTTCCTAAACCAGCAGTCTGGGATATTTATGGGTCATCTTCCCCACAAGGCAGAGTGCCTTCTCAGCGATACCTGCTTCATGCTCTCCAAAAACAGTGATGCCGATCGTTATTCAGTTTATCAACCACATGTAAAAAATCCCTTGTGCATTTCTAGAGAGGCAACAGAATTTTGTTAAACAAAGATAGCTCTAGTCACCAATAAACCTGTCTGCAGGAACATCTTCCTCTTCCCTTTCCCCTCATGCCTCTTCCCTCTCCACTGCCTTTATTGGGGTTCTTGCATCTTCAGTAAATAAGATTTCTTTAGATTAGCTAAAGACAGGATTATCTCAGAATAAACTGCACTCCTGGTATCACTTTACTTGAATTACTGGATCTTCTAATTGTTTATCATAAACCAACTTTCAAATATTTTGAAATCTTAACTGAATAAAGACAGTTCTGTCAGTGAAAATATTTACAGTAGCCTCACTAATTGAGCCTGATTCCAGCTTCCTGAATCTCATTACAGTAAGCTGGGCACTGCTGCAAAAGTGAAACAAATAGGAGATGAATAAAAACAAACATTTAGAAACACAAGCAACTGCTTCAAGTGACATTAATCATTCCAAAAATTCTGTCAAAAACATCCCTCTGACTGGCGTCTGTCAAAATATCTCCGATTCATCATCGTATGGCCATGGCTGAGAAGGAAAACACACACAACAGCCAGCACTGCAAAACTGGTACAGCTCTGAATTTTGAAGTGAATTATTTTGGTATGTTAGAGCACCCAGGAGTAGCATGTTTCTCATTATTCACCTCCTGTTCCCCCTGGGCAGCCTGGTACCAGCACTGTTCCCTCCTTCTTGAAGTGCACAATGTCTGGAAGCTAATTATGCAGAATTAAGTGCTGTTTTCCCTGCGTTTTCTGTTCTACAACATGCGAGAGATGGTACAACACTGAAAATCCACGGAGACACAAACAAGGGAAGCAATGCAAGCAGGAGCATGTTCTCTAAGGGTGGTGGTGGTGTACGGTCATACACTGGGAAAACACATAGGCACTACAGCATGGAGTACTGCTCTTCTGTGGAACAAACTTCCTAGGAAGCAACCTCCTGGGTTTGACCGAGCCTTTCCACACTCATGCACCACCTGAACCCCTTCCTCAACCCCAGGATGGCTCACTTTGTCCAGTGGCTCCCAGGTTAAAGGCAAACTGTCTCACCTGAGAATCTGAAGCTTCTGCTGTGGGCATGGACTCTGCCTGAGGCCCTCTGCAGCTTTCTGCAATGTGGCAACGTGTTGGCCAAATATCTTCACTTGGTGTTGTACTGGGTAGCAATGGCAGGGGGTTGGTAGCTGGGGGATGCAGTGGTGACCTGTGTCAGGAGGCCAGGGACAGCCGTATGTCCCTTCCAGCCAGCTGGAAGTTCAGATGAGGTAAAGGGGTGGGCAGGTGTCTGACTTAAATTAAGCATGGGGAAGGGGGAAGAATGGTGATTACTTACATGCTTGCTTGGTTATGTTCTTTCCCAAATACCAAAATCTGTGATCAGAAGTTGGCATTAACCAGAAACAAACTAAGTTAGCATTCTCTGAGTTGGGACCGCATTGTCTGCAACAAGCAATTATTTAAAAATACCCACATTTCACTATCACCAATTTCTTTTCCCTGTTACATTTCCATTGTTTAATTCACATGCTTTCCATTATCCAGGTCAGCTTACCCTTCTCTCACATTAAATAAATGAAAGCTTAGGAATGCAGCTATCTGCAAGAGGAGGACGTCAACCCAATAGTCCAGGAGGCCTGTTCTGCTCTTACAGTTCTAGTTCAGTTTCCATCTGAGGAAATTAAGACCTATTAACATGACAGGAAAACACCACCTGTTAACTCTAGCTTCCTCTCATTTCCTGTCTGGACACGGTTTAGGAGTCTCCCAGTTACAGCAAATCCTAATAATGCGACACCAAAGAACAAAGGATGTATTCCTCAGAGAGGAGGCAGAGGTGACAGGCACCTCAACTCCCCCCCTGCACACCCAGCGAGGAGCAGACACCAAACACAATTCCACTGCAACACTGACCTGGGAGGAGCGAAGCAGAATAAACCTCCTTTCCTCTTAGGAAATGAGACTACTACTTTCCTGCTAAAACACCTTCCCCACTGAGCCCAGGCGGAACATCTTGCTGGTGGAGCAGGATGGATCTTTTGCCAGGACGCCATGGCCAAGACGGGCCAACTACCTCTCTGCAGATGCATCTACTCGGCCAAGTTTCTTTACCCTTGACAGACGAGGAAACCCCTGTGTGAAACGAGCAGCTACAGAGCAGAAGTAAACAAGCCTAGCATTTATAAACTGTTTGCTATCCTGTTGTTTCATAAATAGTTATTATTACCCAGGAGATCAGAACTGTCCAAAGGAGGAGAAATGCCCAGTACACGTGCTCACTAAAATCCCCAACAAGGGAAAAACAGAGAAAGTTTGTGGTTTTCTTATTTTAGCTTTCTTTGCTTAAAGTGGAACCTGTAATGCTTACTCTGCCTCCTTTAGATTTAGGACATCTTTTCCCAACAGCTCCAGGAGCAGCAGCCACAGGTCCAGCAGTGACGGGCTGCGTGCTCACAGCGCCCTGGGCCAACATCTTCCTCTGCAGATGCCGAAACTCCACAGACGATGTTTAAGAAACAAATCAAAAGCAAAAAGAGCTGGCCACCACCTGCTCTAAAGAGCTGCCTATTTTGCTAAAGGTTACAGACTGCCTGGAGCTGGATATTGGAGCCTTAAATACCCACCCGGCCATCAGGTTACACATTTACAAATAAATGCTTAAAATGTAAACAAAATTTGCAGAGCAGAAAGGCTGTGCTGCTCATCCCTACCTCACTGCTTGGTGAAGCAGCTGGTGTGGCTTTGAACCTCTCTTGAGACCAGTCCAAAGTTGGTCCTTTCTGTCCAAAATGGAACTGGAGACCCTCACACCGCAACAGCTGCTGTCCAAAGCACTTGGGCAACCTGGGACGGACCCAATAGGGACAGGGAGAGCCCTCATGGCCCAAGGACCTTTCCCTTGCCTGTCATGGTCAGGTTTTATAACACAATTCCACCTTTCTTGTAGCATTCCTGGGATTTATATTTGGAACTGCTCATTCACAGGCAGATCTCTCTCTCAGTGTAAAATATTTCATTCCTAAATAAATTAATTTCTCAGGAATCTTTACGACACAGAATCACTGTCGACCGTGCAATTCTACGTGTAGCCCAAGGCATGCACTGGTGTAAACATGAACCTAGGCTGGTGCTGCTGATGAGCAGGTTAGAAACAAGCTAAAATTTGCGTGACATCAATTTAGGAAGGGCAAGCCATGTAATCCTCTAAAATGACAACCTTTTAGGTTTATTTCTTTTACGAGAACAGTGCAAGACGTGTTATTTGAAATATCCACAATTCTGAGGCTTTCATCAGTTGTTTAACCTTGGAAGAATAACAAATCCACATGGTAGATGCGATGATTTTCAGGACAGTCGCAAGGAAACACACTTCTCTTCAGAGAGCTGGGTTACAGTGGGACGTGGGGTAAGCTAGGGCCCTGGCTCTCTCACAGAAAGTTTCAAGGCATGTAAAACAATGATTCCAAGTACTTTAGGAGAGAAAAAACAATCTTAATGGTTGTTAAAGTGATGGCAAATCACACAAAAAGAAAAGCACTTTTTTTCTGAATGCAGAAATCTCAAGATATTTAGCAAAAAAGAAGCAGATTTTTTTTTTTCTTTTTTAAAAAGCATGCTGAGTAAAATACAGCATCTCATTGCAGTCAGCTTCACGTCAGCATGTGGCAACACATCTGCCTTGCTTTCCAGCATTGAAAGTGATTTGGGTTGGCTTGAAGCAGTGAGCAAGAACCCTTGCGAAACCACAGGAACTCCAGCAAGCCACCCTGCTGCCTGATGTTACTACACCAGTTAGTGTTACTAACTGGTTTTTTGTTTTGCTGCAGAGTTACCTTAAAATTATAGGAAAAAGAAAGAGTTACATTACCAAGAAAGTAATTACCTAAAGTACTTACGCTGCTGAGGAGCTTCTACAATGTTATCTGAACATCATCCTCAAGTGACTTTTCACATTGCTACAGTCAAAAGAGATTTTTTTTTTTATCTTTCTAGTTTTCACCTTCATTTGCCTAATGTAGAGTTGGAGGGCTCCCCAGACTCTTTCTAATTTAGCCTAATAATCTTGGATAAATTAGGCTTGCTTTTCATCCGTACTCTTAGCCAGTGTACATTGGCTGGGTGACAGCATTTGCATGCCCTGATGCTCCTGAAACATTTCAATAATTGAACAAAGTGTGACAGCAAAAAGGGAGGAGAGAAAGGTAGAAGAAGAACATAAATTGATTTGAAATCCATCCCCAAATAGGGAACTTGATTAAAACCACCAGTAGGGAGAACAAACAATTATCCACTCTGCAACACAATTCAGGAAAAACTCTGAGGGAAGCTGCACAATTTTTACATCAAGGAGAAACCACTGGTGACGTGCAGAGCCTCAAAGACACCAGGAAACTTCCTGAGGCTCAGGGAAGATGATGGGGTGCACCAATGATGATGAACCTTCAGAAAGTTGATATCAGAATTTTAATGAAATGAAAAACACTCAAAAAGCTTTCCTAAAGGGATTTATGAGTAAAAGAAGGCAAGACATGCATATATATAAAAAAAAAAAACAAAAAATAACAACACCACAACATGGCAATATTACATACAGAATTCAACTATCATGCTGATATTTTCATTTTAATAATCTACTGTTAGTAGCTTTTACATAAAATTTCTCTGAACTAAAAGCACTATGTCGATCATTGAGAAGCGAAGAAAGCATTGAAAAAGACTCAAATGCACCCAGATCCTCCAACAATCTTTGCTGCAAGATTCTTTCTGAAAGTTAAATATTCTTATTAGTGTAGCTTTTGAGCAGATGGGCCACAGCAACAGAGCCCAAACACACGCACAATAAAATATGCTCATTTTGGGCATGCGTTAAATTGATTGCTTCTATTACAATCATGCATGTTCACACAAATACAGCTATTTATTTGTACATTTGCAAAACTGTAATCAGCCCCTCAGGCCCAGTTGTTTGTTTTGGTTAAAGTTCAGAATTTCAAAATAACTATAGTATTGGGGGGGGGGGGGGGGGAGGGCAGGGCCAGGGGGAAAAAAAAGGAAAAAAAATCCTGTTCCCACTCTAGCATACGATGCAGTGTGTACTCGTACTGAGGTGAGAACCAAGATGCTCCTGCACCTTTTCCGAAGGCAAAAAGGCACTCGCACCCCACAGTCCACGTGCCCATATCGGATCATTCACCTCAAGATCTCACTTAATTCAGAAGTCACAAAAAGGATCCTGAAGGCAAACTTATTGGGCACAAAGCCTGCACATCACATGGACTCGCTGTGATGATCGTTATCATTAATCCTGAGAGAGGTTAAGCATGAAAGATTTCAGCTCCAAAAATAGATCTTGCATGGAGCCTACTGTCATGATGAGCACACAGGAATTGCATGTACCCTGCACATTTTTTGAAAATGAAGACAGTCAACATGGGATTAACGCGAGCAACCTGCACGAAGCGGGGCTGAAACCAGACACCTACTTCCTGCCCAGGTGGCTGAAGGGGTTTTTGCAGGCCCATCACCTCAGCTCGGCGTACCCGTGCTGCACCCTTGGCTGGGCTGGTACAGTGATGTGGTAATTCCATAAACTGGATCAGTGAACTCATCTGGATTAAAAATAATCTTGCGCAAAAGGAGTCGATGGATGGGGGGAGGGAAAACTAACGTTCGGACATGAGGATTATTTTACTTATCCAGTTTATTGCACTGTCTGCAGGTGTTTATGCTAGCTCAGGTAGGGGAGCAGCACAAGGCACAGACAGCATGAACTCCTTAAGCTAACAAAGCCAAGACAAAGGGTATGCAGAACAACACCTGGATCTCAGGGCAATGAATTAAGGTGCTAGCGCTGAAGTTCTGTTTGCACAGCCTCGTCTGCTCATCTCTGGCATTACAATCATTGCTCTCTACAACAACAATGAATGCAGGGAATCAAAGAAAACTATCAAAGAGAAATGAGTTATCTGACCATGCTCTTTAAAGTCTGCTCTGCTTATCACCTGTACCAGTTCTCAACACCCTGAACATCAGTTACCAAACGCTGCCACTTAATACCTGCTTCTTCCTGAAGCCCGTGCAGGGGGAACCGACTGAAGCAGTCGGTGCATTGTGAAGGACAATCCCATTTCCATGGTTATAAATAGCAACAACAGCTCAGACAACAATCCTAGCCTGAACATTAAAAGCAAACGTCTTCTAAAAGATTGTGCTGCACATTGACTAAAGCACAGTCAGCTGAGACAGAATATTTGGTGAGATAACATACTTTTCACCTTCAGGCAGAAGTAGGAGAGATTTGAGCCTCTCAAATGAGCGCTTGGCAATAAAACTAACACAGGAATCAGCAAAAGAACATACGTTAGGACCTGGTGTATCCTCTGACCCAATTCCGACACTCAAAATCTATGTTAATGTATGTTTTAAAAAAGTACCCTCTGTGTTTTCAAACTGGATATAATACACAACGCACAAAACAGAGAGGTGAAAAAGTGAGAGAATCAAAATGTACCAGGAAAAAAGGCAGTATTTCATCACAAGGAGAAAGGTGAAGCAGTGCAGCAGGCTACACTTGCCGCCAATGAGGGCGGTATGGCAGACAAGGATGTGTTACGGGAAAAGCCACTGAGACCTGGGTGGGGAGGCAAGGTGCCGCCTCAACGCTTTGATGAGCACCACGCCGCCTGCATGCTTTGGCTCGCACGCTTGTTTAGCCGGGGTTTTTACAAAACACAGAGTGAGGAGGCGAAGGCAGGCACGCGGCGTGCTCCAGCTCCCAGGTCGGGAGGCAGGGGCTGGACAGCACGCGGGCTGGAGAGGTGTGAAACGCCGACTGCTCAGCGCCCCTGGGCACCGCCGCCTCCTCCCATCCCTCCCACCCTGGAGTCCTGAGCTCCTGAGAGTGGAGTTCACTAAGGAACCGAGGAAAGTTTAGGGCGTTCAGCACTTACCAGGAGAAAACATATCTCCATCAACATGCCCCTGCCCCTGTACATTGAAAAAAAATATAAATATACACATATAAATAAATATATATTTTATATATATATAAAAGAGTACTACTACCACCCACTACACCCAAAAAGATCACAAACCATGCACAAGGCAGGTTGTGCTGCAGTCAGGGAACACTTTTAAATTCCCATATCAGTTCTCAGTGGTAAACTAATTACCCAGCCTGGTTCCTCAATGAGCTCTCCAGAACCACATGAAGCTGCCATCCTTTGGCTTCCTCTGCTCTTCTTAAATAGTTAATCAAAAAGGAAACAGCAGTCACCTTCCTGGCAGCTTCTGAGCACAGAGCTCCTGCCCTGTTACTTGAGCAGAAGCCCACGCTGCGTATGGCAGTACTTCACGAGGTGCTGAGACGGGCACACACGACCCAAGTCAGCTCTAAACAAAGGGATGATAATTCTCTTTTCATTTTTTTTTTCCTGAATTAATTTCCTGAAGTAACAAAGCAGGAAAACGTAGATTGGAAAGGTGTTCCCGTGTGCTTATTAGAAGCACAGATTCCAAGAAGGAGATATGGAAATGAAGGGGGAAGTGTTTGGGATGAGGGGATCACATTTTGATATCATCCCAATCCACACTAAACTCCTTGCTAAAGCTCCAGTTCCACCTGAAACTCTAAGTCTTATCAGAATTATGCTTATTAGGAAAACAAAACAAAACA
The DNA here is from genome assembly GCA_011075105.1 of Heteronetta atricapilla. Taxonomy (NCBI): domain Eukaryota; kingdom Metazoa; phylum Chordata; class Aves; order Anseriformes; family Anatidae; genus Heteronetta; species Heteronetta atricapilla. The sequence goes on along the minus strand of CM021738.1, from coordinate 21,142,578 downwards.
CGTTCTTAAGAATAAAAGCTTCATAAAGTGTATCTGCTGGACAGCGATGGCAAAGAAAATTTTGCTGAGCTCTGATATCAAAGGTACAGGAGTCTCTGTACACGATGGAGAAAGGCACTCTGCAGCTGTGCTGGCTATTACACACCTGGCCTGTGTACGTGGAGGAAAGCACAGGAGTCAAGACCTGTAGCATTAAGGGAGACCTGAGCATCAGAAAAATAAAGACAAATCATGAGAGAAAGTCACTGAAATGTCTTCATCTGAAGTATACCGACATCACGCATTCCCCATTGCTATGAAAGTTTAAAACAATTTGAACTTCATGTACAAAGAAACAATTCAGCATGAAAATATAAAACCAGAAGAGATTATGTGAGAGCTGGTTTTCCTCAGAGTGGAGAGTGGGCTGCTGTATTTAAAATAAAAAAAAGGAAAAATGTGAATTTGATGAATGTGAACTGTCAATTGCTAATCAGTAGAAAGTTTACAGCAAAATAACCAAATAAGTGAAACTCATTTTGTTTATGAACTGACTGAAAGGAGTTTATAATTCATGTATGTAAGATTATTTTTTTTTAGCACCAAGTCACTAGAAAGAGCTTTTTATAACCATATTCTTGGCACTAAGAAATAGTCTTACATAAATTCACTATTTTGGTCACAACACCTATAATTTCTTTATATATCAGACTTTCTTTTCCCCCATAATCTGAAATCCTTTCAGACACTCTCTCTTTAATACTTCTTCCCCATATTCTCTCACCAAGCACAAGTCTGCAGGCTGCATGCCCTCTGTATTTACCAACTCCTCGAATTTCTGGTGTTAGCTGCCAGCTTACAAGAGTCTGTGGTTGGAAAACTGTCAGTGGCTGAACTGTCCCAGGCTGGCACGGCAGCCACAAACTGTGGGCAGAGGTCTTTTTTCTCATTCAATAAAGAACACGGCACAGAAAAAGAAAGAACTGTACACAGGCAGCATCGTTTCCACAGCAAGGCCAGACAGGCAGGAGACTTGTGTGCTAACGCAAACACAAGTTGGTGCCTTCCACACAGAGGTCACAGCATTAACTCCAGACTCGTAGGTGACCTCAGATCTGCTAAAAATAGTTGAATTCACTGAACAAAGCCCTACTGATACAATTCTACCAAAGACGCTTGCCATTTTCTTTGTTTCTTTGAGAAACCAGTAACCTTACTTCAGGCACTCTGAGTCATTGTCTGCTGTCAGCTGGCTTTTAAGAGGCAGAATCAGATTGTTCTGCAAAGTGAAAAATGAGATAACCGAGGTCTCGCAGCAGAACTCCTCCGGTTGCAGTGAGCACCAGGGGCAGCCCAGCTGGCCAGCTCCTAACGGAGATGCAACGCCGAGATCCTGCGTCCACTCCTCTTGGTGGGCAGTGGATGTCCCGACTCACACTGCAACTTGTTTCTATGAAGCCATGCCAGTCTGCCTTTAAGTCACACTAAAAAAAAATACTATTAACAAAAAACAGAAACACCAAAAACCAAGTCAATAAAACATGATTGTCAGTGTTTTTTTGTTTGTTTGTTTGCTTGTTGTTTTTTTAATCTTTTGCCATCTATGAAACTCATCCTCAGGAAATAAAATTAACTGGAAATAGCATGAAATAGCATTTCCCTTCATTTATTTTAAACCTGGTACCCTCAATTTTCATTTCTACTGCTTTACACATACAGTTATCAATCCCTTCTGCTCTCTGATTTCTTTACCTCAAACTGCAAAGTCTAAGTCTGTTCAATCTTTCTGAGCATGGAAATAGCTCTGTGTTCTTGTTTATTACCACCTGAATTCTTCTAGATCTGTTTCAAAATTAGTTGAAGAGAATCATATCCCTTATTGAACACAGAGGTAGGTGCAAGGCACGAGACATGGGGGGATAACATTCTATTATTTTTTTTCTTCATTTCTCTTTTGATATGTTCCCTCTTTTAACCACCACTGGTCAATAAGTCACAGAACCATCCACAGTAATTCCGATTTCTCTTTCCCGATTTGCAAGGCGTAACTGAGTACATCATTAGGTACATGTTGTCAGATCAGGCTTCTCAATAAACACTGCCTGCCACCTATCAGAACTGAACCTGGCCTGCTATTCTGTGATCCCATCACTTTGTGCTGTCAGGTCCCTCTGACATTCCTCAGAGACAGCTTTTGGTCTTGCAACCTGCAAAAATGTGTCAGTGTTTATTATTCATCCCCTGTTCCAGATATTTTATGAGCTCTTGGAACACCACAGATCCCAGCACATGTTCTGCAGAGGACTCTACGAGTGACATTGCTGTATTGACCAATCTTCTCTTTTTTTTCATACCATTTCCCATCTTTACCAAGTCACTACCTAATCACTACAGGGTTACACCAGTTTAATCTCCTAACAGTCTTGGAAACCCCAAGAGGTGTTTTGTTTTTAAAAAAAGAAATCCAGACACACTGCATTAGTTAAATCACCTTCACCAAATGCTCATCCAGTCATTCACACAACATGAGCACATTTACAAGCCCAGACTTCCTGCTACAGAAGACAACTTGACTCCTCTCTATTATCGCCTTTATCCTTATTAACACCAACTCTATTCGTTTTTTTTTTTTTTTTTTTTTTTTTTTTTTTTTTTTTTTTTTTTTTTATAGTTTCTACCAAGGTGCCTAATTTAGAAACCAGGCTCTCTAATAGTTTCCAGTTTCCCAAACACTCCGTGAGCCCCTCTTTAAAAGCTTGACACGTTTACTGCTTTTCATTCTTCCCCTCTAAGGCCAATTTAAGCAATGATTATACACAACTGTGTGTAACTCAGCAACTTCATCGCCGAGTTCTTCACAAAGTAAGAACTTTTCCTAGCAATTCACTGGGCTGATTTGCTCCAAAATGTCACCCTTCTGACAGCTTCCCCCAGTTAGCTCCCCACAAAGGAGGTCTCCACATGGGAACCACTCTGCAGTGAATAGCAATGCAAATAACTTCTCAGCCATGGCTTTACCTTCCATTAGCGCACATGTAATATTACGATCATCTATCAGCCCATCAGGATCTCTGGCAGGCTTTCTGCTTTTGACAGTTAGACAAAAAGTTTTATTATTTTTCATGCCTTTCTAAAGTTGTTCCTCAACATTTTTCTGGCCAACCTTACTATGGTGTATATTTAACTTGCCAAAGTTAATGCTCTTTCCTATTCTCCTCATTTGGATATGTCTCCTGCTGCAGAAACATGACTTATTTCTAAGGAGCCTTGTTTACTTTACTGTTTAAGCCAGTCCTTGTTTGTTTTTGTGGCTTTCCTTCAGCCTCTTCTTTCCCCTCCCATCTAAGACTTTCACCACTGAAACTGGACACGGTGCTCAGGAAGATTTGGGTTGTGTGGGTCTTTTTGTTTGTTTGTTTTTGGTTAATCAGTGCAAAAAGACAAGCAAAATTTCTCATATTACGCATGTCCATGTAATCCCAAAACAGCATTTCAACTATGATACTTTGCTGAGACTACATGAAGCTTTTTCTTTGTCTGCTTCCAAGACAGCTTTTCTATCTTAAAGGTATAATCTGCATTTGTTCCTCCCAGATGTCTTGTTTCATATTTGGATGTCTTAAAATATATTTCATTGGACTGTGGCCACTTAAAAAAAATCAAGTAATCCAGATTGTTCTCTAGAAGTACCCAATCATTAATTGAGTACTCTCCAATAAACGTATCATCTACACACTTAACCTAGGATTTTTTCCAGCTTGGATTATTGATGGCGACATTAAGCACTGCGAGAATGAGAACCGATTGACTGAGGAAATAACCTTGTGGAAATAACTCCATTCGGGCTTTCCTTACCAGCAACCACATTTTGAAATTTCTAGGGCATTGCTCTTTAATCCATCTAGCGCATACTCATGCTTGGTAAAGTCAGAAGTCACATTTTCACCATTAAAGAAGCACTTACCAAGAAGAGTTACATCCTCTGAAAAATATTTATTCTATCTCAACTATTTCCATCATATTTTGCCTATTTACATTTTAAATTGCACTAAAAAGTCAGGAACCTTTAGAATGGAAAAACATTTATTCATTTTATTCATGCTTGAAAACAGCCAAACCAACTTTATCCAAATAAAACAAAACAAAAACAAAACAAAAACCCCAACGTTTTATGGCAAAGACCAAGCCTGAAAAATGTCACCCTGAGAGAGCATGTTTTTTACTAATCACATAAGCAACTGAAAACAAAAGCTAAAATAAAAGAAATCATGCGGGCAAGATGATTTACATTTAAAAGTTCTAAATATATTAAATTATGACACCTGGCTTGGCAATATTAGCTTCGCATAGTTCTTTGAGTATGAGAGAAATTTCAGAAGAGAATTCTTTGCAGAACTACAGGTCAGCCATCCTTACACCAATCCTACCTAATACCTAATGGTATTTCTGAAACTGAATGCTATTAACAAAGAATTGAAGGACATCCTGAAAAAAACCTGCAGACCTTAGTAAGATATAGGAGAAGCAACCGAACATGAAACCCCAGCAGGATGATGTCTGTAGAACTGTAATTTTTCAATTCATGAACAAGAAAACAAACACCTAGTTAGACTAGAGACAAGGTACTCCCTCATTACATGACGTTACTTTAACACAGCTGCTTGTGAGAAGGTGACTAACAGTAGTCTGTAAGTAGCAACTGAGGGAGAAAAATAGCATCTTGGGTTTTTGCAGGGAAAGAAACCCTCTTCTTGAAGTCAGATTTAAAATGAAAATGAGATGAGCATTTTTGCAGTAATTAGGTTATCTACAGAAATAATCCATCACATTGTTACCAGATTCTCAGACAGCTGAAACCTTTAAATGAAGATAACTAGCCTATGAACCATGATGAATTTACTTGGAAAAAAAAAAAAGGTGAAGTAATTACTTACTTTGGGAAGATGACAGTCATGAGTGCTGATGCATAACCAGGCTTACACACTCCCTCAGAGAAATTTGCATACCTTGATGCCAATTCTGGAGGCCTGTAAAAAATAAGCACAGAGTGAAGACTATCCTGCTATGAACTGGCTTTTGCAATCATCCAAGTCATTTTTTTTCTTACAACTTTTCTTAGTAACAGCTATGAGGAATAATAGCCAATGCAGAAGGGTATTCATTTGTTGCAATATAGCACCACAGGAGAACAAACAACAAAGGAGAGAGTTAAAGATAGGTGAAATACCAGTAAACCACTATTTTTTGAAACATTTTCATACCTAGGAAGGTAAAGCTTATGGAAGAAACGTATTAAGACACCTTTTTAGACTTCAGCTTTTCAAAAGGGAGAAAGTATAACCAGCAGTTTGCTTTGGCTATTTTTCTAGAGTATGATCAATGTTAAAATTATAGAGAAGTATTATTTGTAAGATACCTTTCAAACATTTGAAACAAATTGCAGAGCAGTTCTGACAGGCTATCATCAAGGGATGCATTCAGCATTTGGGACAGACAACATTGTTGCTGTTCTATTGAGATGTGTCTAGTAATTGTGTTTGGCCAGTGATTCCAGGGCCAAATTCAGATATATATTTTTCTTCCACTTCACTTTAGTACAGAAAAAACATCTGTTTAGCATTTAGCAACTCAAGGAAAGATACTTAAGTCAAGTACATATTTTTTACCATAGACCTCCTGAGTGACCTGGAAAAGTACCATTTAATTCTGCTCATGTCCCCATTTACCACCTGTAGAATTTTTATATTCATAATTTCACAGAAAACATACCAAAGGTTAACTCACTAAGGCTTTTGAGATAACATTATATATCTTAATGTTAGTCACAGTATGAGAATGATTAATACTCCTACCAGAAAAAAGAGTTTACAGTTACATCTTCAATAATCAGTGGAGGTTGCAAGTATTAACTAACTGCTACTGAGAGCAGATCAACAATTCTGTATATGCAGCGCTATTTCGATAGCAGTAGGCACGTAACAAAGGTTGTTTTTTTTTTTTTTTTCCTACAGGTTAATAACAACAGTCAAATGAAGACAACAGTACAGATTCACAAAATAGATCCACAAAAATCATTTTGAAGAGCCTAATATCACAACAGTATTTTCTTTTCTACACATCGCCAACATCAGTTGGGTTGCAAACTGCTGCTGGAGGTAACAGCATGGAGTCAGAGCGTTTCAATAGAGTGATACAAAGCTGGACCCCTGAACTGAAAACAGGATCCTGGAGGGACTGTGAGCAGTGGTACAAATAGAACCCCAACCAGGGATGTTCTGTATGTGAGTGTCAGCAGTTCTGTGCTGACCCGGCAGTAACTCTCCTTGTACTGGAACCACTTCCCAAGAGACCATAGCCAGCTCCAACTGGACAATCAAGAGATGCAAAGTTTGTTTTACTATTAAGCACATATACTACAAAATTTCCTAAAGCTATGGTTCTTGAAGAATATAATTTTATTCAGCAGCAATATTCTTAAGTCTTCAACAGCTGAAAAAAGGACATAAGTAGACAAAATACAAAGTTACCATAAGTATTTCATTTATAAAGACCTTTGTAGATAAAAACTACGTGAAAAAAGGTAATATAGACACAACTCTAATTCTGCCACAGATTTCCCACATAATTTTGGTGAAAACATTTAATCTTTTACTATCACAATTCCTCATCTAGGACTTGCACTGAATGATTTCTGTTCGGATTTTAATCAAGATCTCTTTATCAATAGGCACAGGAAGGAAAGGTCTGTTGTTGACAAAACAGAACGTTTTAATGGTGCTAAAATATATTCCTTCTAACATGGTCCAAAGGGACAGCACAGTGTATAGATCACTGCTTGCTGCAGCATGCCAGCATCTCAGGTATGAAGAACTGGGGGAAATTTTAATCTCTATCAAGCAAATGTAAGTGTTACTGGATTTTTCTGGCTTAGTGAAAAATACAGAGCTCCCTAATACCAAAATCTTCAAAAACAAGCACAAAGCAACTGGAATTTATCTGTAGCCACCACGGTAGTGAGTCATTGCTGGCAAACTTGTATAACCACTTGAATGGCAGGCTTTGCTCAAATGACCTCAGTGGTCACACAGAATATCTTGCGCCACAAGCACAGGCATTTTGCTCTTTTCTGATTTAATGGCGCTTTCATTATCAAATTAAAATGTCACTCAGATGCCCATCATGGCGTTTCTGCAGAAGAACAGTGGGCTGACAACCTCGTGCATTCGCTTCGCACAGAAGGGCCGGTCAGTGCAGCATACTGATGCCGGAGCTGTCAGTTACAAAACCCACAAAGATACTCGGAGCTGCTGGAGCCCGAGGGGCAGAGCTGCTGACATTTCTTGGATGTGATGAAGTTCATGAGCCAGACTGCCAGAGGCAGAACAATTCTCGTAAGCCAATTGTAGCTGCCATTTCATATCACTCAACGTTTGTTCACCTCCTTTCTTCTAGCCACTTATTAAACCAGCAGGCTACAGAAAACTAGAAGTGGGCACTCTGTATTTTAAATCCATGTAGGAACACATTTTGTTTGATTTCTTCTTATTATACATTGAGGCCACACTGTCATTGCCAATATGCTTGTAAGGATAACCCTACATTAGCATACAACTCAAAGCTAAATGTTTAGAGTAAGGCTGCATACAGGCTTGCTCTCTATACCATTCTCCTGCCTCATGAAGCCATCCAAGCTGACACCATTTTAGGTGTACAAACTTGTTTTGTGGTGTGTGTTGTTTTTTTTCCCCTGCAAGATTCATTGACCTCACAGAGATTGCTCTTCCATAAAGTAGCCTGCAAAACATCTTGCGTGAAGTGTCCTGTACTGCAAGGCTGATGCTGGAGGTGAGGTAAAGAACTACACATCAAACAAATCACACTGCTGTTAGTAGGTACACAGTTCTGTAACAAAACTAGTATTCAGAACTAAAATGTATGAATAAGCATCTCTTTCATATTTGATGACAATGTACTTATTACACTGCTGCATCTATTGCTAGCTTTGTCATTACATTTCATATTTCCCAATAGAAGAACCAGTATTACTAAAAGTACATTCTGCAAATAAGCCTCACAAATTAGCAAAACAGGGTGCACAGCATTCAAGAGTTTAGGCTCAATTCTTGATTTATAATCCTGATTTCTGCTTGCAAGAAATGGGTCAAGAACTATGCACCAAACCAACGTTACCTTCTTAGTGCTTTACTAGCAAACAGCCTCACCCTGCTAGCCATTACTGAGCCTGGAATCGGAGGAGATGCTGATGACACGGGAATTATTGGGGTAAGCCAGCCAGGGCTATCATGACAGTTACAGAACCAAGGTGGAAATCTTCTCTCCATCTTCCAAGTCCAAGCACATCAGTTCCAGCTCCTAATTCTCATGCTGCTCATTATAGCAAGAACATCAGTTGGGTAAAGGTGGTTAAAGAGCTAGCAGAGATGGCAGAAAGGACGTAGTCAGATGACACCGTGGACCTTTACATTTTGCTCAGACTTTGTGCAGGGGAAAGTAAAACAGTGAGATACTACATTGCACAAGAATGAATGAAGGAAACAATTCATAGTCAGTAACTGTAAACATCTGCAATTTTTAAACAAGTGCCTGCATGAGGATGAAGTTAAAGGAAAGCAACTGGCTGATTTCCAGTAAAAAGAAACTACACTCTTGCTTTTTTTTTTTTCTCCTAACTTTTCTCCTATGAGACCAGTACACATCCTGAATTCCTCCTTAAGATTTTCTGTGCTTCTCTACACTGTTATGTAGCCATCAATCTTAACAAAATTTCACAATTTGGATAAGTTAAAAATCCAGCTGCTTTCAGAGGATTAGAAAAAGAAACAAGATTTTTCCTTCTGCATGAATTTGGCAAATGCGTGTCATCTTTTAATCTCAAACATGAAAGTGTCACCATGGTTAATTCCTTCATCATGCCTTGACCGAGGACAGCATGTCATCCTCATGGGAGTGGAATTTAAGTTCATTTTAAATAGGAAGTATTAAAAACTCAGTGTTCAGACCACTAAAGAAGTGCGCAACTAAGCTCACATAACTGAATATTCAGAATCTAGTTTAGGAGAAACATTTTGCCTCTTAGCCTTCTGCATGGATTTTAAATTGTGAACTGCAAAAACTACAAGTTTATTTGGAGATCATCTTCTTTGATGACTGGTTACACTTGCACACAAAACATATGTACTGGTACATTTCTGAAACGAGGAAAAGGAGTTCTTCAGAAATGTGCTAGCCTTTCACCTTGAGGTTTCTCTCTTTGGTATAACTTGAATCTTACATCTTCACAGAAGCTCTACAAGGTGTAAAGCATGATACCTGAAGAATGAATAGGAGACATCATGAGGAGATGAGATGAAAGGAAGGTAGTGGTTAACATAGTGGTTATTATGAAGAAATAGAAGAAGGTGAATTGGCATTAAAAGGGCAGATCACTAGATCAAAGCAGTTAATGCTGAGACCCTCGTATCTACACTACACAAGATTCAGGGCATTTTACTTCAGATAGAATTTCCAGCCAGGTTCCCTGGGTCAGATACATCCATCTATCATGTGCACGGCTCAACGTTAGCCAAAACTACACTCGTGGACCCTCCACACTAAATATTTGATAGGTAGGTGGTAGGTTCTTGGCATAAAGCTATCAGTTTACTTTCCCCCAAAATCTGTTCAGAGCTACGTTTCAGAACCAGCCTGTGAACACAATCAGCATGCACAGTAAGAGGCAAATATGAGACCTGCTTCAAAATTACGGGACTGCTCCAAACCAAGACACTAATGGATACATAGCCTGACTGGCTGGGGCATGCAATTGTTTAGATTTTAATTAATATCAGTTACATATCTTTGAATGTTATTTTATACATTGTTTACAGTCTCAGAAGTAGATAGCTTCCAGGTCTCAATATGCTTTTTCATAATATCGGAGGCTTCTGAAGCAACAAATCCCATTTGAGGTGGAAAATCCCCAAAACAAAACCACAAACCAGCCATCTCTGCAATTGGCAAAGATTTCTACTAGACAGATGAGAAAGTAAGTGTCCCCTTCTTCCCTTCAGTTTAGATTGCCAGCAAGTACTACCAGTTTGCTTAAAGGCCAGGGAGGACACCTTTAGCGGGTTTGGTGATGCAGCTCTTGCAGCCTCCTTCCATTATTGCCACTCAGAGGAAGAAAGGTCATGAATGACAAGGAGCAGGCTTAATACATCGATTCCCATGCACCAGTAATAGCAAGGGACAAAAAAAAAAGTGTTTGCACATCTGCATTTTGTAAGCAGAGCCACAACGACCATGTTATTGTGACAGGTGGCATCTCCTCAAGAGCAAGACATTATGGAAAGAAGGTGAGCTGGTGAACCTTCCTCCTGCCACTTCCAGCAGGAGTGGAGCTTGGTTTGGGAAACAGAGACAAATGTAAGGAGCTCTGACTGTAGCTGCCTTAGTTTCCAAAGTGTGGTTCAAAGGATTACATGGATGGATCATGTGACACTTGCTGTTTTTCTAGTCCAGCTGAGGAAAAACTAAACAAACAGAAAAAGAAGGAATGAGGAGATAGAACAGGAAAAGCAGAATGCTTACACTGAAAGAGACAGGAAATGCATCTATCACACTATAGCCAGCTAAACAGATATAAATATTTTCAAATGTTACTTCAGTATGTAAGCAAGTTCTTCAAGGAGATCGTGTGACTGAATAGGAAGGGAGATGGTTCAAATCCCTCTTTCTAAAAAGAATATGATGCACACTAAAAAAAATGTCCTGTTTCTGTACCAAGAATTGTGGTTTCTCGTGAAATTAATTTCTTAACAGCAAAGATAATCAACACGTACATTTATTTATTTATTTGGACTATTCAAGAACACCAGCTGAAGAAGATTAGATTACATTAAACTGGCTCAGGAAAACAAAGTTTTAAAGGCATTCCACCAAAACCCACGGCACGCCTCTGTAGCCCTAAATGACGGCAAGACACAGTGTCAATGCTATCTTTGGGAAATACCCACTAGATAGAGGGACACAGAAAGGTAAAGACCACAAACAGAACTAGCAGTGTCATTCACCCTTTGTGAAATGCCACCTTTGCAAAAAAAAAAAAAAAAAAAAAAAAAACAAAAAACTGATGAGGTTTCCATCCTCTAAAAGGCTCGAGGATCCTAGCTCCTTACTGAATTCCACTCCAGGTCTTACTAGGAAAAAAAAAGACATTCCCATCCTGGAAGTAGATCACTAGGCAAACGAAGCAATCTCAGATTAGTCTCAACAGCGCTAAATACATAAACACCTTAAGAAATACAGCCGTAAGTGATTTCTGTTTCAGGAAGGTCTGTGTCATTGTACCATCTCTTATAGGTTCAGAGCTTCCAGCAGCAACGCAGCCTGGATCTTCACACTTAATAAACCTTTATCAACTCCTAAAAAAAAAAAGAGTTAATATCGTTGCAGACAAAAGGAACAGAAATGGTCAAGCCAGAAAGGATTTCTATTTTTTTCAACCAGTAAATAAAACTAAATGGTGAGTTTATAAAACTGGACTCTACAGATACAGGTAAAATCCAAGAAAAGTCCATGGCACATTTTGTATGTGACCTCACACTGCAAACTCCTCAAAGAATTGAGTAATAATCCCTGATATTTCCTGATCTCCTTTTTTTGTTTGTTTGTTTTACAAATTGTAAAATAGAAGAAAACAACTATATTCAAATAGAGGTAATGAGTACAGAAAACAATTTGAGATCGTTTGTGTTTTTAAGGAAACATGGACAGGAGAAAAATAGCTGAAATACTGTTAGATTACATTAAAAGCATGAAATATGGAAATTGGATTTGCAGAAGACAGCTGTTTACAAACAACATAGAAAAAGTAATTAAAAACAAAAGACAAGTTCTGATTTTTTGATTATTTATTAAACTTTGGACAAAAACTCATAAATTAAGGATGAGGTAACTTGCTGATAACTGACATGATTCCTGGATGCTTATTATTGGACTACTTTCCATATCCAAAATCACGGTTTTCCATCCTCAGAAGATGAATGAATAAGTACCATCGTTCTGTTTTTACAGAGAAGAGTCAAAGAAGATACACCAGAGGTTTGTCTCTTATCTGGAGATGGAGTGTGTTAGGACTCCCTTGGTCATGAGAACTCTCACAGCAGGCAAAGGGATTCCTACATTAATTTGCTTCTGAAATAACTGTTTGAAGAGTAGAGCCTCCATCTCCCCAAAGTCAGAAGCGATAATGCTTCCTAATATTAAAACATGCAATTTGCAAAGCTTTAGAAAGTTAACTGATACAATCCTCCATTTAAATAACTCTAAAAAGTCTTGGCTTGCACAATGGCCATAAAAAGTGAGCCAATTAAGAGACTGATGGAAAATAAAACGCTCAAATATCACATCCACTTTTGCCCAAATGAAGGAATGTAAGATGATGAATTGAAATGTCATAATTTTACTGCTGTAACCCTCAGTCTTCATCACCACCCCTCATCTGTTACATCTACGAGCAGGCAATGCTTTCTTTGGACAAGGAGCAGTGTTTTTCTATTTGCAGTGTAATGAATCCAGCAGCGTAGGTCCAGGAAAGACCAACGAGAGCTAAAGGGATAGGAATTAATAACTCAACCCAACTAGAATCCAGGAATCCCCTGCCCAGAGTAGGAGTCAGTACCTCTGAAAACAAAGATATTCCCCAAAGACTAGAGTCGAAAAAGCAATTAACTAAAAATTCCTGAAGCATCACAGCTGAAATCACAGTTTTAAGTCTGTGGATGCTACAGTTTAGTAGATTTGAATGTCAAATTTCAGTGGTTAGCAATTTTAACTGCCAAGTGAGAAAATGAGTTAAACTAAGGCTTAATCACCAAATTTTACTTCTGAAAAATGTAACTCATTTCATTTAAGACACAAGCTATCTACAGAATACTTGACTTTAGAGAAACTTACAGTGCTCAGCCAGGTTCAAAAGCACATTGGCACAGCAGAATGGTCTGGAAAATGCCAACAGTGATTATTTACTGCTTCCCATATTGTCAGAATTAGGGATACCAACCAAAATTAACCTAAAGATACTAAGACACTGACAAAAGGAAGCCCTACTGTCATGTAACATGCATCTGATCAGCAGATTTTATGTCAGCACATTAGTGCAGCCAAAAGCAGAGCTGGGATCCAAAGCCACCAGCAGGTCTACCAGCACCTCCACCTCTGGGGCAGCAATGCCAAAGAGCAACACGGGATCAAGGATCGCTTCACACTCATGTTTTACCACCTCCCTGAACACTTCTGCCAAGCACTTTCTGCAACAAGACATGGGGCAGGTGAACCTTCGGTCTGCCCACTTGTAGTTTCCCCACAAAGGAAGTTCAGGATATCAGGATATCAGTCCTTTATGTTGCAGCAGCACCTCTATTTCATAGGCAATTGGCAGAGATCAGGCCTCAGGGGAATAAATCCCACTTGGAAGAATCTCTCTCAGCTTCTTGGTAGTAAATCTTTAGTGAGAACAGTTCACAATATACTCCCCCTCTTCATTTTCTCAGGTGACTTTGCAGGTTAAGGGTGACAAAGATTGCCCTCTAAACTTTTCTTTGAATTATCTGGACAGCCTGAGATGGAATAACGAATCAATTCCTCTTAACCAAAGAAAAATAAAAGTGTTTTTTCCTCCTCTCCCAGGCTGGACTGAAATGGAGAGGAAAAAAGTTGGTCAGTGAATAAATTACTTTAGATGGCACAAACAGACGACCTCACAATTGGGGAATGTGGTTTAGCAGTAGTGTTACTAAATGCTGTACACAGTCATGAGGCCCTGATTTTTTTTTTTGCACTCTTTCTGTAGTAAGAATTCAAAAAACGCTGTCTTCACTGACCTATATTAAAGACAGATGCCACGTATTTGAACTCACACCAAGTAATGTAATAGGTACCACGCTGAAGTCTTCAGAAGAAGGAAGCTACAAATTGCTGGGAAAACGTTTCCTCCAGAAACCTTGCTGGAAATACAGAAGGTAACACTGACCTGCAGAAACAGATACTGGCACTCTGCGTGCCCTCATATAACAAAATCCAACCTGCTTTAGGGTAAATAATTAAGAATAGCCAGTACTGTTAACAACAAGAAGCTGCAGAGCCACCCAGATGGAAACCTCTCCTCTGTGCTCCATACACTATTCTAATGAATGCTCTTCTGGTCAGACTATTTTTTTTCAACTTCAAAGAGCAGCTGCTTGTCTGAAAAGGCAATCCAGCCAGCATCCCAACTGCCACATGTAACTGCAATGAGTCAGAGAACTGTATGAAGACTGTCTCATAAAGAACTGCACACAGCCTGGTTAATCTCACCTCCCCTCTTCTTGTATCACCCTTGCCTTCACTGAGCATCAGTCCCAGAGGAAGTGGCTGGTCAGGGTTCTCCAAAAAAGTAGATCCAAAAAAGTACATGCCCAAGTGCTTGGCCAAGGTGTTTGGTGTACGGGTTAAGGCAAGCTTCGAGGCTGGGCACTGAAATAGGTTTCACTTTCCAGTGGAACAGGTCCTCTCCTCTCTTCGTTAACTCAAACAGGCAACACTTCACAAATTCACAAAAGCCTGGGTTCCGTGATAATAAAACACAGCTTTGAATCCTGTATGGATCAGAGTATCCAAACGCATTCAATATGCATATCATAAACGTTTTGTTTCTTGGCTTTTCAGTTTGTCCTCCGTCAACCAGCTGGAACAGATCGCATGGCAGACGAGAAAGAAAGAGAGCCCCTACACATTCTGGCAGTTTTCTGCCTCTCCCTTTGTGGTCCTGATTCTCCCCGCTGAGAACAGACCTGGGGCTGTCAGCAGCAGTGTTTGTGCCTGAGCTCATTTCTGCTGTGAGCTGAGAGAATCCCACGTGCTTCTGTGTAACATGAGAGGACAAAGCATGCCATAGAAGTTAAGGTCTGGGTTTCCCAAAAGCAACTAGAGAAAATCTCATCTGAGCTTCACAATTCAACTCAAATGTCCATAACATTAGAAGGATCCTACAGCAACAACAGCTCATGACTCCCTCCCTGATGTGGCACATCAAACACGGTTGTGAGTAACCTTCCTGCTGCAAGGTAGCCTTCAACATGTCTTCTTCAGTGCCTTGAGCACCACACAGCACCAGCTCTCCTACCAGCCCTTGTCAGGGTCCTTCAGGGTACTTCTCCAGTGCTGATTTGTCAAGGATGCTAGCAGCAACATCATGCTTCCTAAAGGAAGAGCATATTCTAAGATCAACCTGATCCGAACTTACTCTGGTCCTAGGTCCTCCAAACCTTGAAGAACTTTAAATAGCAAAATAGAGAGATTTTTACTAAGCAAGACAGTGTCATGTTTCTGTAAGACTGGGAACAGAACAAATAATGCATATTTAGCTTATATTTAATGGGGTTTCATCTGTCTCTCTCACCTAGAGTTCTTTGAGCCTATCCTCTGTGAAAAGCTCAGGATCATAGTTTCCCAGCAGGGCACTCAATACCTGCCTCTCTTCTACTATGCAATTCTTCTCAAGCACAGCAACAGAGCTTCCTTAGTTCTTTCAGCATAAATTAAATATTATTTTACCTCACATATTATAATCACAGCCGTTAAAAACATGTTGTAGCTTTGCTGTCCTTCACCAGCATGCAAGAAATCTGTATGAGTTTGTTCCACCAAACTCTTCCTTGCCTTGATATATATATTCTTTTATGCACACACACATATATACACACACACTATATATATTCTTAACATCTATTTCTGGCATTTTTAGCACATAAACACAGCACGGCCTTGACATATCTGGTCACATTACAGCAATGCCGCAGACAAATATAGAGGCAGAGTGAGTAAAGTAAGCTGTCTCTTCCCATACACCCCATTCATAAAACCTCCTCGCTGCCACTTACACAAAAAGATAAATAAAGAGCTGACAACTAAACTGTGTCTAGATACCACAGCACGAGTGCTTTTCTGAGTAAGAGACATGCTTTAGAGGCAGGCTCGATAAACACCGTAATGTTCCCTTGATGGAATACATTCAATTCTTCAGGGAGGGCATACAAGGATTCCTTGAAGTATTTCCATGGGCAAACAAAAGGGGAGGAGAGTCCTTCAGGGGTGGAACAGTGCTGGCCTGCAAGAAGGGATTGTGTTAAGCCCATCAGATGCTGGAGAGTTGATGCCTGGTGATCACATATATGCCTGAGCGGTTTCCAAAAGAGGCAACTCCTGCATCAGTTTAATGATAAGCCCACAGCTGCTTTGATTCAGGACAGGCAGCAACAAAACACCTGTTTTCACATTGTTCCTTAAGACCACTATCAAGAATACAGCAATGAATGCCAATGTTTTAGCATAGATCCATATCAAAACCCATGATACCACAGAACATCTTGTCCTTGCAATAAACTGCATAACAAAATAGAATTTGAATGAGACGTTCCCTTAATGGCATCAACCCAGCATTTCTAACCTCTTAAACTGAAGTTCTGGGAATGATCTATGCTTAGATAGCCCAATCCATCACAGTGACATGCATTTATTCAATTTCCATAACATATTCAGAGATCAGGAAGGTCTGAGGAGGAGAATATTCAGTAACCATAAATTTTAAAATAGTTCACCAGGGCAGAAGCTGGCCAAAAGTAATTTCTTTACTTGGCCTAATCTCTGACTTTTGGAAGAGTTTTCTGAAGGGAGAATAAGAAGCATGGCTTTTTGCATGCTCTTATCCCAAGATGATAAAGGAATACGAAAGCTGCCAGTAATTTGTGTGCTTACAGGTAGTTCCTGAATTGGGTTTTGCTACTAAAGTAAGTTTACTCTTCTGGGAAGGCAACAACTCTAAAAATGCTTGCTCAAACAACAGTAAACTAATTTTTAAAGTTACTAGCTGTAATCACATTCACCCCGACAAATTACATTCAGTTAGGTTAAAGCTACTGCATTGACAAAGTACAAACAAAAGTGTTCTGCCTTAGAGATACGGAAGGAAGAAGAGAACTGATCCTTTTCTTTGTAGGCTTCTCAGTTTTTATACAACCAGTCTGTTTCATAAAAGATGATGTGCAAACCCAGTCTCAAGAAAGAAACCAAACTCATGCATGCTGAACACCTTCACAGATGCTCACCTGAAGAACAAACCCATCTAACACAAAAATGCAGGCTAGTTTGAACTACATGCATTACAATTTATTTACTGCTGGAAACCCACATTGGCTTTTGTTATCATGCTCAGAATCAAAGAATGAGCTGAAAAGCTCAGATAGTCATCCCTTTTTGTATTTAAGATACATCAACTTTCCATCAATGATACAGAGTTCCCCTAGCATTTGAAGATTAATTAGTCATCCCTAGCTGTCCAAAAAGTCCTCAGCTACTCGTTTTTAAAAATTAAAAGAATGTTGCCCAGACATAACAATTCCAAAGCACATACCCTTAGGTATCTGTTGCTTGAATTGTTGCTGCTGCTCAGGAAAAGCATTATTTTTTTTTTAATCCAAACAGAACAAGACCCCCTGTATTCACTATTTTACCTTTTCTGTAAACACACTAGCATTGTTTTCACTTATCCTGTAGGTAAAACTGGTTTTCCAGGAACATTTTTTCTTTCTTATGAAACTGAACTTGGTGGGACAAACAGCATAAAACTGCTCTAAACAATGCCCAGCCATTCATATTCTTGCTTTACATTCTTTTCCCACATAGTTTGATTCATAATTACTTCCAGCTTCAGGAAACTGGCCCTTTTAAAAGCACCAAACATAATTTTTTAATCTTTGTTTGCATACAACAAATCAAGTAATGATTCAGTTACATCTAATTATCCAGAAATTCTGACTTCTACAGTCTTTATTTTCTTCATCTCCTGATGTTGTGTCTAACACGAGAATCCCAAAGTTAGATAAAAGACCCACACTAGGAATCTTTATGAGAATTTCAAAATACCAAAATCGGGGAAAAATATGAAATGAGCTAGTAGGAACGAAACAAAACTGGAATAGCAATTGCATCCCAACCACCTGTGGGAGGTTTAATGAGATGAACAACAAACAGCCCAATACCCGAATCACTGTGAATAGCCAGGATTCATTTTTAAACACCTGAAGTGCTCAAAAAATTAGTGCAGATTGGAAGAGATTAAGTAGAGGGGCGTGAATTAAAAGTCAAAGGAAAAACCTAAAATGAAGACAAAATAAATAATTGAGTATCAGGAAATCACCAATGATGTGAAGTATGTCAAGCCATGAAATAACCTTTCAGTGACGTCAAGCCGCATGCTCCCACTCCTGCCTAGGCAGGTTGGGACATCCCTGTGACTTCTCACTTTACTCTTCCCCCCACCCAGGGCTGCAGAAATACAAAAAGTGGGAAGGGGAACAGGGCACAAAGAAATCCCCCAGCAGCAGGCACGAGGAAAGCCCAGCATTCCAACACGTAGATTGCTTATTTTTACAGTGCTTAATGGCAAAGTACCACACATAGACACACAGATAACTTCAAAGCAACCTCCTACCCCAGAAACAAAACGAGGGGAAGGGGCTCCGTTGCAGTTCTTCATTATTAAAGCTCTGAAGAAAAGAAATTTCAACAAACAGAAGTAATCCAATCTGTGTGTTTCCCTAGCCCCAAACTCCCTCAATTCTTACAGTCTTTTCAAAGACTAGATCAAATTTCGTTTGAGTTTGCAGGGTGAAGGTTATTATTTTTGGCTTTCCTTTTATTTTTATTTTTTTACAAAGACCCAAATTTTTGTCTTTTATTTTCAAAGACAACCTCGAAATTATCACAATTATTCAAAAATCTTTGTTGCATCTCCCACATTTATAATATTGGAAAAACATGTAAATAGCTGTAATAACGTAACAAGATACCTACCAAAGCACAGAGCACACTGGAAAAAATATTCCATATTTTAATTACTTAGAAGAATTATATTATATAAAATGTATACCGTATCTTGTATAAACACAGTATATTAATTATGTTTGTGTTATATTATTGAGGTCAACCATAATGATGTCAGTCGATTTTTCTGATTGAAAGAAGCAGTAATTTTCTTGCCTGGGATTCTACCTATAAAAAAAAAGAACTCTCTCTCTCTCTCAAATTAACACATAATAATACCACTGTCTTATTAAGTGAAGAATTTTACTTCCAGCAGTTCCAAATGCTGGCAGGAAGCTCGAGCATATCTCCTAACAGTTGCAAGACTTAATCAGGGAGTTGCACTTCCTGAGACAAAGTCAAACCCTGGGACACCTCCTCCATCATTCAGCAGCTGAGATTCTACCATAAAGGTTTAGAGCTGACTGTGGCAGCAGCTGAAGAGAACAGCCATCACCCAAGGCAGGCCTTTATCTGGCTGTTATTTAGAAGCATAACATCATCAATCCAGCAGCTAAAGTATCTTCTAAAATAGCTTTTGAAGGATGAGTTTGAATTGAGGACAGAAGGAGCAGTTTGACCAGCCATCAGCTTCCATCTCTCATAAAATGACACGCAGGCAAGGTAAGGAAAGCAAGTATAGAAGCATAAGGGAGACAATGCAACAGCCCCCCAGTCACACTGGCTGTTACAAAAAAAAAAAAAAGCTTTTCACGTGCACAAGGCAAACAAATCTACACTTGTAACGTGTAACTCCAAGTAATCATTATGGTAACTAAACCAAGCACAAAACAGTAAGTGACAAACTAAAAAGGACCACACAACATTAAGCTGGGCCTCACTAAATCCGCATTAAGACATGCTCTATAATTAACTGCATGACCATACGCTGATCCTCCTGCAGAACTCTCCTTTCACTCCATGCAAATAGAGATCCTGCTCCGAGCATGACTCAGAATCTGTAGTGAATGAGACTCATTTCTAGGACCTGGCCAGCCTCAAAGAATTACTACAATATAAATATTTAATAGTAATAAAAGCATGCAACCCTTTTGCCAAGCACAGATGTTAGAAAGCAACTGCAAATCTTGGTGGCACCTAGTAATCCACTGGCTGAGTCACTAACACGACCGATGGCCTTAAGTTGTTCAGGAACTATTCACCCCTATATAGATTAAGACCTATGAATTTTATTGTATTTTTTGTATAAATACACTTCTCTACATAACCAGTGAATGTTGGATTTTATTCTTAAAGCTTTAAAAATTGTACATAGCTCTGCTGCTTGGGAAACCACTTTACCTGGGAGAAACTGATGCAACCAGCCTATTTACAGACTTTGGGCATATTTTGTTTTGGTATTCTAACTTTGGTAACAATGTTATGGTTGGTACAAACATAACTACAAGATAAGTTCCTTTTGCAACAGATCTTTTTCAATAAGCTAGTCTGAGGAGATTCAGGTCTTGTTTTGACTATGAAAAACAGCTAACTCAGTAAAACTTTACTGCCTGAAGGTGTCCTCAGCTTTCTATTCATCCCGTAGCTCATTAACAGTCCCTGTATCTGAGTACCATCTTCATTTTTAGAAGCTAAAAGACTTTCCAAAGAGCTAGCCTAAGCACAGGCAGCAGAAAGCAAGTGTCTTCCATCTTGACTTTCTGACAAGCTCAGAGCAACAACACCTGTGCAGTACCTTAAAAACTTTCCATCCCCTTCCAGGTGAGAATTCTGGCCATTGCAGCCTCCCTAATGCCATAGCAGGGAATGCATCAGCCATAAAATTCCTGCAGAGAACGCACATGTATTTCTGACATTTTCTTTCTAAAGAGAACAAATCTGGCTTCCTTACCACTTCCACGAACTCTGCGAGAGCCAGTGAACAGAAAGAACCCTTACATTGCTGTAACCACAACAAAATGAGTAACATGCCTTGGGTACCTACAAGGTAGAGGATGATAAAGTAGTAAACAAACCAAGACATAAAGGCAAAACGGATACATTTCTATTTATTCCTGCCAAATACTTTCCTCTGTAGAATGTAATTTAAAATTTGTGTCAGAGCACTTAAGTTTTATTGCAACCATGCTTTTGTAGAAAGTGTTACTCCTCCACACCATTATTTAACTGATATTAAGTAACACAGCCAGGAACAGATTTCGAACAAATGAAAGATTAAAGATTAAAAAAAAAAAGAGAGAAAACTAATTGTTGCCCCAAGTGCTTCAAGTCACACAACGTTCTCGCACACCATCAATTAAGTGCACTCTAAAGTTATGATCTATGGCAAAATTCCACCAGGACGATTATATCACAACAGACATAATTAAATTATTTCTGCCAAAAGAGTCATCAGCACAGAACTTATTATCCCTCTTAACTCTCTGAGCAAGTATTTTTTAACCAGAAAGTCCTTCTGCAATACTAACATCTTGATTAAGAGTTGCAGAAAGCACTACACTTTAACCATTAAATGCCACTGAATTCACAGAAAGTACTTAGAAAACACATTTGGTATCCTGACCACATGGTGAACTTGTGGAACAGCAGCAAATTCCTTTAGGCTTCATCTTCCAGCACCCATTTTTCTTTCAACATTTATTTCCTATGTTTTATGGTATTTTCAGCTTTTCTCTAGCTCTTGCTATTGAAAAAAATTAGAACAATCCAGGCTGGAAGGCTGCAAGCCAGCAGGTCCACCTCAAAGCAGGGCTACCTTTACTTTCAAAGAGGAAAAATAAACAAACCAGGGGGAAAAAACAGAACCAAGGAAGGACGATTGTAGTTAACAAACACACAAAAACCAGCCATGTGATTTCACCTATGGATATACTTGCTTTCTTTGCACCTTAACCTAGGCTCATTGTATTTATTTTAACCATGTTGATTTTATTTTGCATGCCTTTCCAGAAGCTAAACTTATGGCTGGTCTACTTTTAAAGCAAACATACATTTTTACAGTGCTATATAAATATCTTTTGACTAGTCAATTTTCATTTTTTTATTAAAGATAATGGGAGAATTTTTATCAAGAGGAATTTTACACAGAAATGTTTAGGGCTTTGGAAGCCCTCCAGCAGGTAAAAACCTGACAGGCTGCATCTCAAAGAGGTGTAACCTGAACAGCTAAGTCAGCAAAGAAGAGAAAAAAGAACATAACACAGGTATGAAATGAAGGAAGGCACAGTGAGTCTTGCTAAAAGCAACAAACATAAGGACAGTGAGCACAGAAGGAAGGATAGGAAGAACAAGACTGAAGCAGTGGTTTAGACAGGCTGGCATCCAAAGCTGCTATGCCGAAATTGCACAGCCAGTGAGCTGCATTTTCAATACATCAGTCATGACAAAAATTAAATAAGTTAAAAAAATAAATCAGACTACTAAAAAACATGAAATTATTTTTCTCTTCACTAGCACCAAGGTGTTCATTCAGAAGTTACTTACCTGCTTCACAATTTTGGACTAATCTCTCTGCTTTAGCATCTCTGTGTATAAACTGAAGATGATGTATCTCATCCACAGCGCTGTAAGGCTCTCTAAGTCACAAGGATGTCCCAATACAGAAAATTTAATATAGAAATGGGAACTGCGGAGCCAGCATGGGTATGCAACAAGTAAAGCACAGAACATTACCAAAAAGAAACCCTGTCCATGATTCATGCAATAAACATCATACTTTTTGCACAGTGAATGAGATACAGATCCTTTACAAAATCAGTATTCTGTTTTTCCATGTTTTTCTACAGCACTATCCCACCTGATACACTCACCTACAGTAATTTACATACTCACCTTCCTCTGTAAAAGCAGCTTCTACCTAGAGATCTTCTCATTCAGTGCAAACAACCGTCCCCAGCACAGATGTAAGGCTTTTATTTCATTATGGATGTTCACAAACTGTTCAGCAACACTAAACTCAAAACCTTAACATTACACCCAATGAGTACATTGAAGCTTCTTAAAATACCGATTTTTTTTTTTTAATTAATGTCATACATTGGGTGGGGGATGCATCCTCAGGTCACTCAAAGCTACTGGATTGCTTCAATGTCTTTTTAAGTAGTAGAAGCAGAAGGTTTTTAGTAGTCTTTTTGCTCCTAATGCCAAAGTTTCCCCTAGGCTGTTGACCTCAGAAACAGAGTCACTACTGACCCCTAGCGTTACGAAGTTCAGTCTCAATTTGACCGATTATGGCAAAAAGTATGATGAATATCCTCCTTTGGCACTTTGTTCTTCTGACATAGCAAATGGTCACAGCCATCATCTCGTACTGAGGTCCTTTCCACTCCAGTTTACAAACAAAAATAGTAGAATCCATTTTTAAAGAAAAAAGTAGGAGTAAAACTTCTAAACCTCCCAGAAAATTGCAGATTGATATCAATCCTGCTTTCAAATTTTTAATGCATTTCTCCTCATTTGGAAGATGGTTATCTAGAATGGGACATCTAGAGCAGACTGCCAAGCGTGGCTTCAGGTGGACATTTATAGCCTCTTGATCAGTTATTAAGGAATTAAAGACAGTGAACCGCGATCTAAGCCAGACAGTAAAGCCTAGTGTTAAGCAACTGCCAGGTTGCTGCAGGACTTAACTGTCCCAAGTAGGAATATATGGCCAGTGAGCCAACGGCTCAAGTGACATAAAAGTTGCTTGCAACCCAAATTTGTAACTACAGAAACAAAGAAGAGTCCTACTGTTTACTTACAATTTCGAGTCCAGGTTCAGGAGAAAGCCCAGTTTGTCGTACTCTGGAAGACAAAAGCAAGGGACACAATATCACAAAAACTGCAAGCATCTCCTCTGCAAAAGGCACCAAAACCATAACATTGCAGAAGCATGATAATTATTTCTAACTGAAAATAGCATAAAAAATATTTCTAACTGAAAATTAGAATTTCCAGTTGCTAGCACCTGTTACCACAGATTGTTACTTCAAGGTATTCCAAAACTATCACTTCTGAATGTCCAGCAAATACCAAAGCATGTGGACCATGATTAACTTACAAATAAGTAGAATTAATTGAGATACCTTTGCAATCAAAAAAGCAAAGCAATGTTCATAATTCACAAAAACAATCCTCCTAGGTCCTGATGTGGTACAGCTTTCAAGTTTTTCCTCAAGTCCTTGTCTATTCCAACCCACAACTTCATAATCAAGCAGCCTTTTACACAGAGTCACTCAGGAGGGCAAAAATGCTTCAAGTTCAGGTGATGCTGTTCCATAGGAAACTGCAAAGTCACAGTCAGTGTCAGAAACCCAAAGAGGGAACAGTGAGTGAAAACTGAATTCCTGTAACTACCATACGAAAGAAGCTTTGTATTCAGCATTTTTGAACACATCGTTGTCTTATAAGTCAAATACTTGGAATGAAAATTAAAACTCTTAGAATTCACATAAGACACAAGAAAACTAACAGCTGTAGTGTCCTGCTTGCATCAGGTTATGCTCAGAGGCCTACTCACACTGAGAACCACTGGGTCTCACTACAATAGGAGAAAAAACAATACAAACATAGAAGTAAAGGATAATCCACCAACAGCTCAACAATCAGCATGTATTAGAAAAACAAAACAATCAACAAGCAAAAGATTTCTTTTAGAAAGAGTGTGGTGGAAATGAAGTTTGCCTTCCTCACTAAACACCACCAGAGCTGCAGAATTTTACACAAGACCACAAACAAGCTCCTCACACCATCACTTACCGACAACAGGAAAGCCTAAACATGTACCTGAGATCAAATGACTGCACCAGGTAGGTCAGCACAAACTGTGCCATTGGTTTTATATCCACTGAGATTTCGTTCCTGAGTCAAGGGAAGAGTCACTTTTCACATAACTTATCTAACAGAAGCCGAAGGATGCGTGCACGAGACCTTGGCACGCACTGTCAGTTCTCTGCCAGCACCCAGCGTGCCCCCCCCATCCCGTCCCTCCCCACTGCACGCAGAGCCGGGAGCACACCCATACATCATCCCTCCTCCACCCCCTGCCTACTGCGAGCTGCGCTGCCCCCGTGTGCTGCTCTCCTCCTGACTTCCACGAGAAATTATCTCTGTCCATCCTTATGTCCTCTACGGGAAGGACCATGCATAGAAAAGGTCTGTGAAAAATCATGCGTTCAATTTTTATTCCTCCTTCCGAAAACATCCATGCTTGGCAAATGGCAACAGATTTTTTTTACAGCACCTACAGCCAGTGACCAACCTGCCGTCATCCTTACCCCGCTCCAGCTAACATTCCATCCTTCCCAGCAGGAAACACAACGAGAGGAAGTGCAATAAGAGATGCATCACCTCATAACCAGCACAACATCCTGGGTTTCTACTCACTCAGCCTTTTATGAGCTTTGCAATCAAAGCACCAGAAAACGCAGGTGTACTGAACAGTGAGGGCCACCAATGACATTCCTCCATTACAATGTTTCGTAAGATTTACTTTGTTTGTTGCAGGCTCTTCACTTTTCCTAGGTTTGAAGATTTTACTTGTGATGTTCAGTAATGATTACTAGCAGAGATAGAAAGTGATCTTGTAAAATGTATGTCATCTATCCTGGAGAAGTCACTTTTCAAAATAAAGTAGGACGTAAATTGTCCTTTCAGGGTGTAACATTAAAACCAGAAGCATCTATGTCCCCTCCTCACAACGGCTGGTGAATTGTGTAAATTAGGGCAGGCAGAGAAACGCTGCTGTCACCACAGCCACCTCACTCTCATGGGGACTTCTGGAAGTCACAGCATCCCTACTGGCTGCAAAGAAAGTCTCCATCACATGATGTTCTCCCAGAACAAGGCTAGGAGCTTCAAGATTATGGATTCAAAGTTGGCTTCCTTTTTAGCATAAATCAGCCATTACAGACTTCCAGTGTCATCTAGCTCTGTCACTAGGAGCACCAGGCTCAAAAGTCACTGCAGCACACGGTGGTGCAGCCCGCGTGCTGGCTGGAAGCGGTCTGGAATTGCAAAAGGCAGATAAAAACCGAAATAATTGGAGAAAGCCAAAACGCACATAGCACAGCTGCAGGAAAAGGCAGTTCTTGTCTGGGGCTATGCATTCAATTTAAGACAATAAAACACAGACACACTAAACCAGAGCATAACTGGGTCTAACACACAGCACAGTCAGGGTGCGGTGACTACAGGGGATGCACTGAGCTGATCCCTCAGCTCACGGTTAGGGGAAGGGGACAGCCCCACTCCTGCCCTTCCCTTCCATGAAAACACGGGCTGCAGGAGCCTGCTGCAGCCCTCCCTGAACCTCCCCGTGCCTTGACCTACCGCTTGTGCCACCTCCTGCCACCTTTGTTGAAAGCCTTGCCCAACAAGTCAACCAGCTGACACACACTAGTATTCTTTTTCATGCAGTGGGATAAAGAATCAGAGGTAAAAAGAAGCTGCTATAATGTTTTGTGACCCGCACTAGTTTTGGGCATGCCACAGAGATGTTCTTGGCTACAATGAACCCAGAAGCTGCCTGTGTTTGTGGCAGTCATTTCACTTTTGACTTTACCATGCCTGGCAGGGTTTCATGCTGCTCTGAGAAATAGCATTTCCCACCAGCCTCCAGAAAAGGCATTTTTACAGCTGTGCTGGCTGGAATTAACAAATAAAATGAATAAATGGAACAAGGAATTCACTCTGCCTCCACGAGAAGAACACCATGCAAGAATCTGAACAAGACTTCACCTTCTCAGCCCACAAGGCTGAGCCCATAAGGGATAAAAGCAACAGTAACAGAAGAGGAGATCCAAGGACCACTTTGTCATTTGTGCTAGGAAGCTACAGATCTCAGCTGGCAAAGTGGTACAATGCTGGACAGAGGCACAGAAATGAATGAATATTGGAATTAAGTTTCATCATATGCCCATAAGATCCAGAGGTCTCCTTAGGTCAGAAATAAAATGCACGTCCCCATTTCCACAAAGATCAGCATTGAATAACAATTTAATAACTGACAACAGTTTCATAACAAAGCATGTAATGGTTATGTGACCAGAAGTACAGCCTAGCATAGCAATTTCTATAAATGATGCAAACCCTGTGCCAAATTCAGTGCTGGCATTAACATGGAAATTTCTCCCAAGCATCCAAGAGAAATCAGTCTAACAGGCAGCAAGTGAGAAATGCATTGTCAAATGTCTAGAAACTCCACACAGACCACCCAAAAAGCCATAAGGCACAGCGCACAATATCAATCAAGTTTTCAATTTGCATTTTGCATCTGTAACCATGTAGCTATATGCAAGCAAAATGTGCAAAATTTTTCCCTTATGCTTCAAATCTGAAATCAATAAGGCAAAAATTGACTTGGCACGCTGGTTTTATCCTTCCAAACTACCGTAAATGAGTGCCCCGTGACTTCAGTACTATTCCTTTAGCATCTAGCTATTTAGAAGCACAGTACAAATAACTTTAGCCAGCAAAACTGGAATATTAATTTAAACTTTTGAAAACGATGGGCCACACGCAGCCCTTGTTCTCTCTGCGTTTAACCCGTAATGCAAATACAGGAGAGAAGGCAGAAAGCTCAGTTGCAGCTGTTTTGTGCGAAATGTTTATGATTGTCAAAGAAAGTGGTGTGATACTCAGGAGACACAAGTCTTATCAAGAACAGCTCAGACCACCCCGATACACTTCGTCCTGTCCGGTGCAGTTGGGTCTCAGTGGAATTGGGGTCTCAAAAACTAAGCCTTGGTTACCGTCCACCTGTGGGTCCTACATCTGTGGCAAAGGCCAGGTAAAATGACTTACCCTGCAATGAAAAAGGGTCAAACGCCCCGCATTTACCTTGGACGAAGTAAAGGCATATGGACAGCTACAAGAGTTCAGCTGATGCAAAGCGATTCTGCTACAACTCACAGAACAAAGAATTGATGAAAAAAGTCATATGCAATGGATCAACTGAAAAGGAAGGAGGAAAGGTTTTCTTCCAGGGTTAAAAAAATACTGCTCGGGATTAGTGAGCAAAGATGCAAGTACTAGAAAAACAAGCACACAATGTTGCATCCTTTCCTTAGGATTTCCGCTTTAACCTCTTTCATCAGTAAATTCCATGATTGAAGCATTAATTTTTAGACTATTTAAATAACTGGAAAAAAGAAGATTGCATGGCCAAGTTCAGCAGGGGCAGAACTGAGGCCCCCTGTGCTCCTCAGCCCTGCCCCTGCACAGACTGCGCGTCCATCCCCTAAAGCCTGTGTTCCATTTTTCCTCACCCCCATTTACAGTTTTGCATGCAAGTTTAACAGCCTTTTTCTGCAGGTTGTTCGAGTGACACCAGGAAGAACCTTTAGTCTATGACAAGCCACATCCTTGGTGCTTTTCCCTGCACTGTGAAAATACACAGAACCAACAATATCAGTGAAGAAAACATCTTAACCCTTGCAGCCCAGTGCTAGAAGGATACATCACCAATTGTGTATAAAAAATGATTTTTCAGTGACTTACAACATAGCCTCATTTAAGCTTTCCTTTCCTGTAGGGAGCAAAAGAACTTCCCTGACCACACGACTCCTTCTACTTGGAAGGATAAGGTCTAGAGAACCAGGGCCAAAACAAAAAATACAGGGAATATTTTGTTAACAACTAATACAATGCTTTTAAGGTGCTGTGATTTTTCTGTTGATACTGAAAAGAGTAAGAGTTTTTTTTTTTTTGAAAATATAAATTTGAAACATGATCCCACCTTCCACCTTCCTTCATTCTACACAGAAAAAAAAGGAACTGCAGATCAGTTCCCAACAACAGCAGCAAAACTTGGTATTTCACGTCCATTAAAACTGTTCATAAGCTGTGCAAACTGATCTAAGCATACCAAATCTGCTGCAGCAAGCTCTATATTTATTTTCTAAATATGCACCTGATAAAAAATGGCCCTATTTGGCAGAAATAGATACTCCAAGCACCATCAGCACAAGTGAAATTCAAACCTGAGAATTCAAAGCAGGGAAACAGGGAAACCTGTCTCCAGTCACAACCCCTGCATACCCTGGTGACACCTCACCTCACAATGGTACTTCTTATTTTCTTACATTTAATAGCAAAAGGAAGTAGTTTCCAGCTCTATACCTTCATTTTTTCCCTCCTCCCCCGTAATTCCTGACTGGGGCCCCAAAGACATCTGGACTGGCTTTACAGCCTGAGGAAAGCAACACACCAGAGGGGTCTCCTTTACTAGGCACTGAAGCTACATTATTGATCCCCCAGGCACAAGAAGAGCAAATAAGCAATCACTTGCTGATAGTGCTGTATGGGTCACTCATCAGAAAGGTCTTTTGCTTGCCTATCTTACCTCCAAAGCAGGTATAATAAGGAAAAAAAAAGGTAATTCCAGCAGAGTGCATTTTGAAAGGCTCTGCTACCTTAACATAGATTTTATTTCTAAAAGAACTGTCAGGAATTATACAACTCTAGCAACCTCCAAGGATAGAAAACCAACTGCTTTAAGCCAAATCTGTGAAAGACTCCAATTGGAAGATGAATTTTTTCCTCCTATGACCTATGTATGCCCTTTTTCTCTTCCTAGGGAGTCATCTGTTTAAGAGCCAGACTACAACCTTTACTAAATAAACAGTTGTTTCATTTACTGCCATGTATTCACGTAGCTAATGGAGCTAATGCTGCCCTACTAAATCATCTGAGATGTTCCTCCTTTTAGATATTGTGTCGTATTTCCTAATAAAAGTCAAGAACAATACTAACAAAACAGTAATCTATGTTGGCTTTTACTGACCTACAGGATGTACTGACTTGATGCAGAGATGCCACATGATAGAGAGAAATCCCATTAAAATACTTGCACTTCAAGGTATTCTTTAGACTACTTCTTGGCATGTGCACCTCAACCCATTTGCAGCTGTATTTTCAATTGGAGGAATAGAGCATAAGTGAGAAGACAACAGATGATGACACTGAACATGCTGGCTGAGTCACGTATGGACCATGCAACTAATACGTGACAGTCCTTGGCAAAGAACCAAGCAGCTCCCACAGTCTGCAACTCAAACAGTAAAGAATGAAGTAGAACTTCACTAATCAGAAATGAAATGGGAAAAACCTCTTTGCCAGACAAAGTCACTAAAACAACAGCAGAAAAAATATCTTTCCTATTTATTCTCTACCTTACATGAATACAGAAAAATACACCATAGTAAGCCCACCTCCCCACCTCTCTTTTCCCGTCACCACCGTGTAGTATTAAGAGTGGTAGTCTGGGATGCAACGTGGAGAAAAACAGACAGACAAACCAACACATACTAGAACCATATCAGCTCCAAAGGTAAATTGAAATAGTTTTCCCTCAATTCAAGACCGTCCACCAGAGCCTCACAAATTCTGTTATTTAACATATTTATCTAAGTTAATTGCCATTAAACTTAGAAACCAAAGTGAGCAGATTGAAGGATATTTCTGGAACAATTCAACAGGGTTTGCAATTGCAGCCACCTGTGCTACCAGATTCTCATGGGGAAAGCCAAAGAACAGCAAGTGATCTGCAACTCACCAATGTTTTTCTCACATGCTAGAAATCTGTCACTATTCCACCAACTTAATACCTGACAATTTCAGTTGTGTTCCTATTCTGGCCTCTATCCATGCCACTCTCCATCCAAAATGCAGGAGATCCAAAATAGTCACCAAATTCACTCTGGTGTTGTACAGAAGGACATACTCAGGGTTCTTCTCCTTCCCAACGTGGTGATCTGAGCATCTTCAACAGATGAAAGAAACAGTTTCTTTCATAGTTCCTTCAGCTTCTCCCATCAAAAAGGCGAAGGACTTTAGCGGAAAGAATTACTAGCAGCAAACACCTAAATAAGCACAGATTTAAACTCACAGCTGATTACTGTACTGTTACTCCAAATTCAGCATCTGGAGGCATTGTTTAACATGTGGGCTTTTACAAGCACATGAGCTGCAGTAGATAGGCTATTCTAAGTTAAATTTTAAAAGCCCCATCTTCCTTACCTATGTCAAGCCAAACTTCTGATAATGGCCAAGAATGAAATTTAGAAAAAAAAAGCAACATCAACAAGAAGCAAGTTTAAATACTCTAAACAGTTTGAGCAAGACCTCACTAACATTTGGCTACTTGAACAGAGACGGTGCAACTACAGGCTGAAGACTTGGTAGTTCTCAAGACTGCTATACAACAGGTATTTGTCAGTACTGCAACCAAACATATCTAACAACAGCACAAGCCTACAGTCATTAGGTTTTTCCAGCACTGTATTAGCAAATGGGAAAGTTACATGTTCAATGCACTTTTCTCCTAATGAGGCTTAGCAAAAACAAATTTTACTTGTTTGCCCTCATATACAGAATGTAGAAAGAGTCTTCAAACAGCAAGGGCATAAATCTGACTTCCAAGGTCTGACGTCTGATTTGCTAGCAACAAAGTAGAACAAAGCAACTAGGGCCTGGGGAAAGAGCATTTGTTCTTCACTGCTAGCAAATGAAATCTAGGTCTACTCAAACAGCCACTGTCCTACTGAACGTTTCCAAGTTCAGGGCAGGAAATCATCCTTCCTGAAACAGTTTTGGCTGAAACACTGGCCTAGACATCGTGTCAAGCACTTATCTCTGCTGCTCAAACTTTATCTTTCAAGGGAAGGGGCAATCTAGAAGATAATCATAAAAACATCCGGGCTCAGGAAGGCCAGACCACAGCATCAGCCTCAGACCGTTCAGTCTCACTCTGGGAGTATTTGACTATCATGTCCTCTATCTTCTGTGAAAGGCTACTTTAAGGCTTAATAGCCAGATGATCTTTGGAACACGGAGTTCAGAAAGTCTTATGCAGAGTAACCTAAGAGTACAATTAGCCTGAGAAGTATATGGCGATATTTCCAGCCTCACTGAAAACCGAGACTTGCACTTGGGACAAAGAGTTAAGGGGAACACCAAGATGAGGATGAACAGCCAACTCAAAGAAAATACAGAAGCTGCAACAAGGTAGGAGTAACAATTACAAAAGAGCAATTCTAAAAGCTGATTAGTATGAAGACAGAAGTCAGTGTACTAGTTTTAAACAGCATAAAAACTTAACAGCAAGACTACTATTCACAGCTGTCTCAATTCTGACTGATAAAAAAAGTATAAGTATTGTTATGTTTCACAGTATGCACCTTTTGCCCCTCCTTACCCCAACCTGAAACATCACCTACTAGGAATGGCTGGGTCTGGAGCTGCCATTGGTTCTTTCTGGGCTCTGTCTTTTCCTGGGTCTGCAGCAAGGTGAGATGGGATGGACCGCGGAAGCACAATAGCCACAGTTTTTCTGTCTCTCCTTCCTGTTCAACAAGGAAAGCTACCCCTCAGTTGGATAGGCACCACACATCTTGAAATCTTATTACACACATCAGAGCATACACTGTTCAGAGCAAGCTGGTTTCCAGCACAATGAATACAAAGTACTAAATATGAAGGCAATAAACATACAGCTTTCTGGGACATTTTTGAGCCTCCCTTCTCAAATAAGAATTTTTGTTGTATTTCTTCAGTAAAAAAATAAAAAATAAAAAGAATCAATCTAGTTGCAGTGCAAGGATTTGCAAAAGATCAAATTTTACTGCCTTATCCCTAACCAATCCAAGCTTATTGCAACGCACAAGCAGAACAAAGACCGGTGTTTTTAAAGCAGACCCATTGGCTCACATTAGCCTCGTCTCCCACACTCCTTGGTGTCAGTACTCCACAAAACATGGAGCAGTTGAACTTTTCATAAATAAATTTACCACCCTATTGGTAGCATCATAAGGAAGTTTATGATTAACTCCATAGATACCCTGCACTGGAAGATCTCTACAGGGTTAACTGTTTTCACATGTGTTAGAAGCCAAAAAACTATTATGGAAGAAACATAGCAGGTAATATTTCCAAGTTTTACTCCAGGACAAATTCTGGTCTTAGCTGTACCAATACCAATCCAGCATAACTCCAGTGAAGGTGTGCTGATTCAGACTTGCTCAGCTCTAATCAAAATTAAATACTGTGCTGAATTTTATTCAGGGATGTCATATTCCAAACCTATGCAACTTCCCCCCCCACACTTTTGCAGGCTAAAGAAACCATCAACAAATGCAGAAGGTAGCAGGCAACGACACACTTCAGTTATGATTGATTAATTAGTAGAAGGGAGCTGAGAGGTCCTACTCTCCCCATTAGCACACCATACCCGTTCCACACTCAGCACCCTAAGTTTCTCCCACATCACACCATGCAACCACACCAGATCAATTTCCAGGTATAGATTTTAAAGCAAGATGCAGGGATAGCAGAAAGCATTTGGCGCATCGTAAACAAAGCAAGTAACTACCACTAGCTCTGGGATTAGTAAACCAGAATTGGGTGTTCAAGCTTTGCCATTAGTGTCAGGCAGCAGGCTCTTTCAAAGTGTGCAGGCAGAAGACAGGTGCTATGTTGGAAGGCAGCATGTTGCTCCTATGAACCTAAGAGGAAAGGCTACTGACTGAGATAAAATATGAAACATTTCTTAGGATTATATTTTCTTGTCTGCAAGAGAGTAAGTACCCACATCCTTTAAGTGTTAAGGGGTTTAAAGTTATAAAAAGTAATTCTTAGCTTTCCCTTGCAGTTCACATATCATTATACATACACTGTAAATTGAATTTTATTGAGTATGGTGCCCACTATGGTGTGCCTTGGCTACAGCTTATGTTTTACTGATAGCCAAATTGATAGTTACTGGCTTCATTAAGTGCCTCCAACACAAAAGAATTTTTTATTTCTGGTTCAGTTTAATTGAAGGTCATGCTCAGGTTCCGAAGGAAATAAGGTTGAGCAGCACTTGCCCTGGGGTTTGATAATGCTGGTCAACCTCCACCAAATAAAAAAAAAAAGTTTCCAGCCCTATTCGTTGAACTGTGACCTTTTTGCTTTCTCCTTCCTGGAACCATTCCTGCTGTCTATCTCCAAATAACTCAACTGTTTATTTAGCTGAGAAACTCTCCCAGTAGCATGGAGCAGTTTCTCCTCAGCTGGTGGGTGACATCATCCTAATGCCTTTCACATGAGAACAGGCCACACCGCGACCACACGTAACGTGGCCAGTCATCTTCCTAGCTGGGCAGTGCAAGTGGTCCCACGTGTTAATCCCTGTGTCACGCTAAGACCCTTAATGCTTCCACTAGACTTCACAAAGGAGCTATTTATCCAGCATGGCTGGGCAGCTGGTCCCCCCAGAGGCTGACTGGGTTGGGTTACCTGCCTCCCAACATGGCTACCGTGCCCCATCAGTTAGCGGCCTTGTCACGAGGTGGGAGAGAGAGAAGAAGGCAAGGTTGTACCTGAGCCTATCGTATGTCCAACGGAGTCAAAGGAAAGAACGACTGAATCTGTAACACAAGAGTACAAGTTCATTTTCCCTTTTTTCTTAGCACCATCACTGTAACATTTTCTTGTTATTTTACTTTAATAACTCCTTATGCTCCATTCCACCAGGAAACACAAGAACTTCTTCACCAGCCAGACAACAGGCACCCAGTAATGGCAGAGCACTCGAGAACGCAACAAATCATGTCATTACCCAACAAAGTAGCTGTAATTTATTATAAATTATTTCATTCTATGCCAAAGTAAATAAGTTTGGTTGACCTTGCCAAAACTGAACCATAACATGTTTTTCACTGCTAGACTGCAGAGTTCAGAGTTCTTTCTTACCACACTTATTATGAACTTTTTGTCCCCATTTAGGCACTTCATTATCAAGACCAGCTCTTCCTGACACCCTGCTTGCTAAGCCAAGGACTTTGTGCTTCTTGCCATTCTCACCATAAGGCATGTTTTCCACATCTTCAATCGTACTAGTGGCATACAGACACATTTCAGCCATTGACGTCCTTCACCTATATGCAACAGGTGTGAAATATCCAAAAAAATACAACCTCTACTTGACACCCTTTTATTTTGCCATCTGGGGAGCACATCAGCACTGTCAGCCATGGTCACAACAGCAACTGTTGCTCACCAGCTAATCACCAAGACTTTTAGTCCCTGTTACATATGATGGGACAAACTGTACTGCAATTGTGCTTTCTAGTTCCTAGTTTTTAGATAAACAACTTCAAATTTGGCCATGTAGAAACAAATATTGCTTGCTTGCATCTAGCTCACCACATGATTCAGCCTCCTTTATTAGGCATTCATTTTCCTGATGTACTACTCCGCAGCCTAGAACCCATTTGCAAGATTTATCAGTAATGGTTTGATATCCTGCTCCACCAAGTGGAGCTGCCATATGGTACAATGCTCAGTGCTGGTTTTCTTCCAGTTTTATTCTTGCTAGAGATAAAGTAACAATTATTTTGGTAGTAAGCCACCTTAGTATGCTTTTTGATCCCAAACCCAAACCAAAGCAGAAAGTCCGTGGAATTCTACTCCACCACCACCAGAGCAGAATCGGGCCCAGAACTTAAAGACAGCTTGCCAGTGTGCAAACACAGGGAAGAACAGACTGCCATGATAGCACTAATAACTATGAAATGAGAAGCTTTAAACTGGCACAGCACCTAATTGCAGAACTGCCTCTCACCTTCAGCTAAATGAATGGACTGAATTCCTCAGTTTCTCTTTGCAATTTAGGCCTCGAGTGTAATCACATCACTTGCAACATCACAGCAGCTGTCTTTGTGCAAGCCTTTAGCACAAGGCATAAAACACTATCATGATCAGATTTAGCACTCTGGAAGGAGGTTAAGCACCCAACGGCATCACCTTGCATTTGGGCAGGTGACAAGCACAGACACTGACAGTTATCCCAATTCAGCCGACAGTAATTTGACATAGGACAGACCCCTGGAGTTTTTCTATACTGTATTTCATCCGTGTGCTCATTTTCCAAATCTTACAAATTCAAGAAGGTGTTGGTTTCCAAAAATCAACACAGTAAAACCATTCATCTAAATTGATTTTTTTTTAAAAAAAAAAAAAGTTTTTTAAAAAGGGTTCTGTTCTGTCCCAGATCCAACACTATAGTAGTAACATTAAAAAATAGGAAAAAACAATTACTAGTTACAAAACTTGTTCCAATAAAAATAAAAATCCATCTGGACTTAACAACTGCATTTCCTCTTTTGGGAGTGAAATTCAGACATCTTTATATTATTCTAAATAGCAAGGGGGTTTATTCTTTTTATCTGTGTTAAATTCATCTGCCATCAATTAATTCTGAAGTATCTCTGTGGGGCTCTACTCGTAAAAAAAACTGTTGAGATTTTTATCAACATAAAATATCGCTTTGTAGTTAATGCCAATCTTAAATGTCACTCATTTTCCCCAATATATTTTGCATTCAACTACTGGGCGTGAAATGTTATGACCTATCTAAGAATGGCTGAAAAGCATTGCAAGCCCCAATTTTGCAGGCTGCAATAATTGTATTTAATGTTTCAGTTCCTTAACTGAAAGCATTAGCATCCTCCCACAAACAAACATGACCAGCAGAGTAAGGATGCGAGCTCCCTTTTCCAATTCAGCCCTCCATGTGACTATTAGTTTCAACACCAGATTCACTGTGAATAGTCTGTATTACAGTCAGCCTCCCCAAACCACAGATCTTTATTAAAACAGTGTTTATTTCTGGCATTAATGCTTCAGAAAGAAAGGAATAAATGTGGAAAGGGCTGAGAGGATAATCATACCTTTTCTCCACCCAGATAACTGTTCGCATGCAATGAAATTAAGTGCTACAGGTGATTTTTGTAATAAACTGTTGGAGATTTGATAAGCAGTTGAGTCAAGCCTGATTTATTTGCAAAGACACCGAGTCCTGCTTCCGCAAACACAACAAGAATAGGCTTTTTGCCTCCAGCTTCAAATCTCTTCCAGACATCACTCAGTTCCAAGTCCTCTGGGCTTTCTAGACTTCTTTTTTCCAGAGGCAAAGTGGTTGCTCGGCCTGCACAGTGCCTTCCCCCAAGCCCCTGAGCCCATTCTGTCTTTCAAAGGCAAATAAAATTTAGTAAGACACAATGTAAAACATACCCACTTACACGCGCCCTTGGCCTAGGTGCCAAGAAGTGCTCGTGTCTGAGGGAGCAGCCTCTGATGTTTCAGCTACCTACTTCCATAAGGCAGCTTAAACGTTTTTTCTTCTACCTTCCCAACTGAAGAGCAGCCTTCATGCTCAAATCGTGAAACCTGACACCCAGTAACTTGCCAACACGCACAGCTTAGGGCTGCACACACCATAATGCCAGCCTTTTACATCTGTTTTCACGTTAGCTTCAATCATTTTTTCGGTAGCTAGAGCAGAAAAAAAAGAAAAAAACATAAAATACAGCATAAACCAGATGTAATCCTGGATCTGATTCAAACCATCAGAAGAGACAAAGAAGAAATACTTATTTAGAAGGCACTCAGTGCCAGGAATAACAACATCTGAGACCTCGCCAGCCAGACAGCAGAGCTGCTTTGGGTCACCTTGGGTCCAAGCCGCTGTGGGACCTGTATGTTGGGTCACTTCCCACTCACCAGCCAGCTACAGCACCTGAAATCAGCACAAGGTATAAGTCTGCTCCACCACCCCAAGGAAACCAGGGTTGGCAGAGCTACCTGGATTTGCTCCACCACAGCTGTTTTGGGCTGTGGAGTGCCACGCGAGAGCTCACGGTGACAGATCCAACACAGGATCCGCCTGGTTTGGGAACCAGGAGTTCCCAGACAAACTGCAGACAGACCCAGTGCTGCTCTGGGAATGGATTCAAACTCCAATCTGGGTGTACAGCTGAGCTTGCCTTTGAAGGAACACAACTGCATTTGCACAGTTCTGCCCTGAAGTCAAAAAAAATCCTGCAAAACAGAGATGGCTCCACCTGTCGCTGCACTTACCTGGACCACGTAGTACCTGTGCCGTAAGTCACCCAGGTACGAGGGCTGACTGTATTTCTAGGCTAGGGTCCCCCTTCAGAAGTCCCTGACGCCTCATCTCACCTCCTCACATGCTCCCAGGTGTCCTGTAAATCCTTCCCATTTATTTCGTTATCCCTGAGCTTCTGACAGCCTGGATAACGCTATGCCACTGTCCCTTGTCCTCAAGAAAGAAAGAAATTACTCATCTTGCTGCATACAGTGTCTAGGTCGAGGCATTTCTGGACAGCATACAACTATCTGACCACTGGCCCTTACAGACTGCTGCACTTTCCACCACTGCAGCCTCCTAACACCTACATCTGCAATGACAGAAAAATAAATGAAGATCTGAGTCTTCATAAAGGAGCAGTGATCCTGACCAACAAACTGTGGAGCTTGTAGGAAACACAGAAACAGGATCATGCTGGAAAACCTCAAGTTTATACTCCAAGAAAGAGCTACAGGCACCATAGGATAAACACCCAATATCCTGCCTGGGTACTGCGCTCTGCAGGGATGTGTGGAGCCCAATCTTGTGGGCTTACTGAACCCACGTAAGAGCAAATACACAGACCAACTTCCAGTGCAAACGCTTGTCCATGTTTCAATTTCATCACTGATAGAAACACTGCATAGAAAATGAAAATCCACACAGAATGGTGGTGGCAGATATAATCCATGTTTAATAAGGAAATAATCTGTAAGTTTACTTAAGTGGTGTTTCAGAATTTCAGCGAGACTCTTTACAGCTTCCCTCTGAGAAGCCACTTTTTTTCCCTACAAATTCTCCCTGCAAGGATTTGTAGATACTTGTCTCATCCTATTGAGAACCAACGAAGTAGAACCAATAAATTCTTATTCTTTTTTTTCCTTCATATAAAAACAACAAAACCAGACTTTAGCAATAAACAGACTTCCCTGGCAAAAAAAAAAAAAAATGCGTGCTGCTTTGGAAGTGGTCCTGAGAAACCACAAACCATTAGTCCCAGAGGAGTTATAAGAGTTTAATAATAAAGGCTTAACACAGCCTCAATATCACATGCCATTACAGTAATACGCTCCACAGAGCTAGCCAAACAGGGAATACAATAATACCGAGCACCATAAGGCTGCAATTTGGCACATCCTCTTACAGAGCTCAGGCTCTGAGGTCTGCATTGGTTTCTTGTATGCATGAACACTTAAATTTCTCATTCCATAACCCTGCTCTCCAGATACGCTGATCGACTCCTACAGAACTGCAACCTATATTTAATAACATGTAATGTGATTTCTGCCTCCAGAGCTTGACCTGAGACCAGATATCCTGCAGAGCTCCACCACCTGCACTGGGGATGGCAATTGCTGTAACAACATTAAAGAATAAAATTCTGATTGAGAGTCGGAGCAAAAAGAAAGATGTTAGGTGCTGCTTTTGTAGCACGGAATGAGAAGACGATCCATTACAAAAACAGGTCTGTCATTCAGCTGCCTCCTTTTTTCAAGAGAGATAGGATCAAATGCCCTGTTAGCCATCAGAATGTGTTTTCTATTTAAGAGCAACTTTCTATGACACAAACTTCCTATACTTAAGGTGCAAAATTCTTCATAACTTAGAAGAAAGAAGAGGCCAGTAATTACAAAAATTATTATCTTATTTCACCAAGTCAGAAAATGAAGCTCACAAACGCAGTGCCACTCTCAGAAAAGATACTACCGTGGGGATTCTTTTGGCCAGCTGACCCATCTCTGAGCACTTCCTGCTCAACAGGAAAAAGTATTTGGAAGAAAAAGTCTTATCATGACTACCCAAAGTCTAGGCAATTCTTATGTCCAAGGATATGAAGGGAATTAAATCATTTCAGTTCTATTTCCCAGAGATATTGCATAGATAAACACTCTTCCTCAGATTTTGTAAAACACAACTTCACCTTGACAACAATGAAGATACTGTTTTCAAATTCAGATTAAGTACCAATACAAAAATAAATCCTGTCCAGTGTATTAAACAAAAGAATTAACACCCCAAAACACCAAGTTAAGAACTTATAAACGTAGAGGCAAAAATATAAGCCTTGACATAGAAATGAGAAACTTGCACAATGTTTTTCTTTTTTAAACAGATAACAAGTACATCCTTCTAATTTCCCAAATATAAAAGGGAGCATGTTTTATAAGTTATTTCCTGATTGTTACAACACTGCTTGTACTTACAAGTTACTTGACAGGTTACCCTTCACTGTCTAATTCTTTGTTTTACTCATTGAAGACAGGTTTAGGAAAGGCAGAGTTATTTATCCAGTCTAGTAATTGATTAGTAGGACAAAATTTATCAAGTATCCTGTTTTGGCATAAATGTTTTACCTCCCACCTCATTTATTCTGTTTTACTTAGCTTTCTTCTGCAGCACAGCCAATTTGGATACTTCTGCACCTTTCTCCAAACACAGCGAGCTGGCTCTTAGGGCCACTAGTCACTACAACATCTCCAGTGCCACAGCCTCACAGATGTTCTGAGCTGCTCAAGTTCTTTATACAAAGCTCAAGGCAGTAATTACGACACCCCTTGTGCACCGCTTGTCACAGCATCAGTGGAGGTCAGAGGACATATACAGGGCTGTCCTCACCAGTAATCTCAGCTCCTATGTAGGTACTCCATGAAAAACAGCAGGTAGCATTCCCGTGCTGACACCACAAGAAATTACAACCGCAAGCATATTGTTTGAGCAGGTATCCTAACACCTACAATGCGTGAGATGAGGAATATCAAGATGAGACACACAGCACAGGCACCACTTTCTCATCACAGCTGTGCTCGCTAACAGCGGTAACCGGAGGGGCTGCAAGTTTTGGCAGGCAAACCACACAAGCAGTTTCTGCTCAGCGCTGTCTCCAACTGATAGCAGCCCTGGGTTCGAAGTTCAAACCTATTCCCTTTATAGGGGGGAAAAGTCACTCAGCAACAGGATGAATCTTCA
This sequence comes from Heteronetta atricapilla, assembly GCA_011075105.1. Lineage (NCBI taxonomy): Eukaryota > Metazoa > Chordata > Aves > Anseriformes > Anatidae > Heteronetta > Heteronetta atricapilla. Next base: position 21,101,879 of record CM021738.1, on the reverse strand, counting down.
GCAACAGGAAACATCTGATTGTAAAGTACATTTCCAATTCTGGATTTTGTACTTTAATAAACTGCTGCAGTGAAGCCTTGTTTCTATTACACTGAGTTTACACTAGTGGCACAGAGGGCCAGCATCCAGAGACGGGGGAATGTGCTCATGCTAAATCCACGTAACAACCTGTGGGGGATGAAGCACCCTAGTTTGAGAATAAATCAATGAAACAATTTAATTTAAATGGAGAAAAATAATTCAGAGGTAAATATTAATTCACTTATATAGTTCACCAAGCTGAAAAGCTTCTTTTTGTTCTAGCCAGTGTCTCTTTAGACACCATCCTCATTTGTGTAACACCAGCTTTTTTAGGCATACAGTACGCAGGTGCTACAGCAGGCTGTGCAGATTCTCTCTCTATTTCCATGGCTGACTCAAGGACACCCCCTTCTCATAGACTGATGACTCCATGGCCAAACCTACAGCCAAACCCTCGCTCCTTGCTCAAATTTGCTCTTTTTGGCTCCCACCTGGCATGGCTGGGCTCCTTGTGCCAGCTGGACATAGAGAGGTCCAGAATCAGGTGTGGGCTCTGCCCTGGGCACCCCTCCTCAGCTCTCCCCTTCAGCAAACTCACAGCCAACCAAGAGCACAACTGCACCGGGTCCTCTTGCTGTAACACTACAGCCCTAAACAAGTCGTTGGATGAAACGGTTTCTCATGTGTTGAAATAAACAGCCTGCTTCTTCTCCAAAGAGCCTCGGAAAAAAGGCTTAAGAGCTAAGCATGGATATAGCTAAGTATCATCGCTTGTCTCAGTAATCTTAGGTGGCACCAAGATCTACCGGTTACACTGCAAACTGCAGAGCAGTCCTCTATCAGCTCTCAGCGTCCCGTCACTTAACCAAAAATAGTGTGCAACTATGGGATAGCTCTTAGGGACACGCTGCCTGAAGGACCTTGTATGATCTCCCTCGTGAGTTTCATGGAGCCTCACCAACTGACACGCTTGCTGTGGTGCACATCGTCCCTTTTCCATCAGGACATTTGTAATGAAGTGGCAAATTAAGTAAACAAGAATCAACGCTCATATTCCAAACAGATGTATTTTTCAAGCGTTCTGAGCATTCGATTTTCTTTATTCCGCAATGAATGAACCGAATGAAAAGATGTGGCGTCCTGCGCCAGCTGGCAAGTGCTTCAAAAGGATATTGCATTGCTATTGTCTTTGGTGGTGCCCAAATGACTGTTTAATAGCAGGAAGTGCTGATACGTTTGGCTTCCAATGGCAGTATTTGTTTGGACTCGTGACACAACTTCGCAATGCCACGACCAACACAACCATCCCTGGGCACGAGGATGACGCGGTGCTTTGCTCCAAGCACGTGGGATTCGCACCTCCTGGTACCTGCTGCGCCTCCCTCTCCCAGGGGACTGCCAGCTGCCCCGGCCTCACGGGCTGCTCTTGGCAGATGGGATCAGACAGAGATCCCCCTACGCAAAGGGAAAGGGGAGACCAACGTGGTGCAGGAGTTGAAAGAGAACATACTCGGCTCTGAGGAACATGACACTAGATGCGGTACAGATCTACTGTGGAAGGTCAGGAAAAGAAGCAAGCCAAAGTGCACCAATAAAGCTGCTATCCAAGAGGTTCTTCTCTTGACAGGGAGAAACCCTTTAATGAATCCCAAGCAGTTTCTCAGCATTTTAAGGAACTCAATTATTTTTACTGCATCATCCAAAGCCAAGTCTTATATTTTGGTTTCAGTTATTACTGTAGCACCAAGAAGTCACTCGTACACCCAAATTCCAAAGCGGGCCATGCAATAAATTACAAAACAGTAAGACTTCTCTCTTCTAAGCTCAAGAAGCATGTGCAAAGCAGAAAATGGATACTGGCAGCTGGGAAGTACACAGGAACAAATGTGAAAATGTGGTTCAAGAATACAGCACCAGCTCAGTACAGTGACATTCTCTTGAGCATCAGTGATTGTATCAGACTTTAATCACAGCAATATGAAGCAAAGCTGTATTTTGTTTCTGAGTAAAAATACCGCATGGGCTTTTAACCTTAAATCATAGTCCAGTAATTGTACTAATGACAGTGTCTTAAACTTACAGATACTCTCACAGCTTTCACAGAGCTCTGGGAGGCAGCTGCACATTATCTTTGTTTGACATACAGAAAAATACCTGCATGCAATTAATAGCAACTAGGACAATAACTGTTGTAATGCTCTGGTCTTGTTTTCATGCTTACTGGAGCCATTCCACCATTTTTTCCCTCTTTGTCCTCGGCATAGAAAAAAATTGTCTGTGTGTTGGTGTTTCTGAGCTAGCTCTCAGAAACCTCCCCTTCCTCAAAAGCAATAACCAGTACTCCAGAAATATAAATACTTCCATCAGGAAACTCACATTCTTGGGTTTGTTTGAAAATGATCTACTACTTCGGATAGCGAGCCAGTGGTCGAAAGCCTCCCAAAACCTTAAAGCATACATCTGGCCTGGCTGCCAAAATAACTGCCAGCAAGTCCATATGGACAGCTTTACCATGACACTTCTCATCTCTCGTGTCTGCTCACAACCCAAACAAACGGCAGGAGGGAGTAAGGTATGAGAGAAGTGCCTGGGCGCAAAACAACTCCTGAATACAAGTGCTGTGTGGGCATCTTCTCTACAAAATGGCAATGTTCTACTTTTGCTTTACAAGAACAGGCCAGACTACTTATTCACATGAAAGGTGATCATAGAGAAAGAAATGTTGGATTGATTTTTCTCTGTTGCTTTTTTGCCCCCCTAGTTTGGGGACAAAAATCTGGTTTTGTTTTTAAACAGCATCACTACAACTGACTCCAAAATCTGAAGAGGCTTCTGGCCCAAACCCTAAAACTCATTAAGTTTCCAAAACATGCTCTAAAATCTGGATTTGAGAGGTCCTACAAGGTACATAATTTTAGAGGTAATTCATATATAGCGAGAGATACCAAGCATGTTTTCTTTCAAAGTCCATGCTTTGAAGAGCAGCTTGTGTGACTCAGCTTCTCTCTACCTTGCAGCCACAGCAGTTGATCTACACAGGGCATTACCACCACCAAAAGCTGCACAATGTCCTCAAACACTGACACATGCATCTGAAATCAAGATGTTCCAGAAGTCATCTATGCATCCTAGAAGGACGCCAAAAAATGCTATGCTGTTGTTCCTTGAGTATCTATGAAAACTCCCATATGTAGATGGGAATAAAACCCCACACACAAACTGACTCTGAACAGTGCATATACAGATTTTCACTTCCTATTACCTTCTTTTACAGAAGTGTTTGATTTGAGGAAATTACTTGCTTCACCAAAATGTCAGAAAAATAACCCTGAGATGGACTGGATACTGCCAGCAGGTTGTTCCCATGTGCTGAAACTGCAAGACAATGAAGAAGTTATTCAAACAGCAGCAGCACGAGAGGAAGTTCATCATCACACCACCTAGTCCCTGGACAAATGTAGCTGGAGATTATCTAAAGAAAGAGTATTGCTCCCATCACACCATGTATAAAAGTACAATGAATCTCTTTAAATCAAGACTTGGCAGCGAAACAATCCAGTGAGAGAACAGATTCAAGGGCACACAGAAGGTCAAATACTGAGAAACACTGGTTCCAGTCTAAGATCAATGGAAATAAACTTCTAAGCACCTAACTAAATTTCACAAGTTTGTGAAACCAAACACCTACTCATACATTTTTCTTCGTATCTCCCTAAAATGAACACTAGAAATCTCAAGTTCCAAATCATCAGATGTGCCACAATTCAGCGTTGTCACACCTCGAACACCTGTGCTAACTTTGTTCTTTAGAGCAGCCACCTAGACTTTGAGGACTTTCAGCACCCCGGAAGAGCAAACAAACACGAGAAGCAGCAACAAAAACCCTTACCCTGGATCAATGGATGGCTTTAATCTACCCATCAATACAAAGGGGCAGCTTGCTTAAAAACAGCGACCAAGCATCCAGCAGTACCAGCATCACTGCAACATCAAGTGGTTTTGACAAAGTTAATGTGAAACTGCCAACTCCACTTCACCAAAAGCTGCAACCTCAGAAACTGAGAGCTGCCAGCACCCATTCTTAGAGGAATCCAATTTCCACAAAGAAAACCCATCGGGATCTCAGGAAGACAAGCCCTCCACAGCATTCCACAACAAACCCCATTCCCCATTAGCATTTCCAGCCACCTGCTGATGTACGCTCCCAGCCAGAATTTCATAAACTCTCTGGGATTCACAAATTTTAGAGTTTCACCATTCTTGGATTACTCCACTTGCAGAACTCCTCATAGATGGCAACAGTCATTTTATTAACCTTATCCTGAAACAGCTGCCTCCTCTGCCACAATTGTACTTGACTGGCAAAATAACAGCTCAACACTGGCAGGTCTGCCATCAAATCAGAAACAGAAAACAGCCTCTTGGTTTGTGATAAACCAGCTATATTGGCAACTTTTGGCCATAAGTGTGATTGAAATCACTTGCACAAAAGAACAGCCGACAGGAAAAGGAGAGAGAGCAGCGGGTAGGGCATCCTACAAAAAAGGACTACTGCAGAATCCTGGGGTACCAGGTCACAAAACGAGGGTCTGATCACTAAGAAAAAACAAACCGTATGTTTCTATGCGGCTTAAGCTGGTGGTTTTTAAAGTCTGGGGTTGGAGCGTGGAGGAGAGGGTTCATTTGGTTTTGCGAGGTTTTTAAGCTTTAATAAAAGAGCATCCTTCTCAGCCTGAATAGCCTTGACATTCTTTCTCAACCCTACTAAAACAAACATGCCCATGAGATCTCCCAAACCAAATCAAGTAATGGCAACGCTAGCCATAATAGATGTTATTCAATGTGATACACAAACCCTCACATTTTGAGGCCAAGGTCTCCATATGGAGAAATGTGAGCCAAACGCTGGATTTAGGGCCAACTTCAAAATTGCACATATGGAAGGGAACTACAACCACCTTAAGATCCTCACTGCATCCAAGCAGGCAGTTAACACCAGCTCCAGGCCCACAGACATGTGAAAGAAGGAAATGAGATTTATCAGTTACAGCAGGCCACTTTCCCACAGCTGGTTTTAATTAAGCTAATTTGGGGGTAGTGACTTAAAGCAAGCAGAGCATTCTCAAATCACTTTGCAAGTCTTTTTGCCAGCATTTCACCAGCGGTGCTGACCAGTAACACTAACTAGGATATTGTTCTGCAATTGTCTGAACTATAGCATTTACAAGTGGGACATGCACCCCTCTTAAATACCACCCGGCAGTGCCACTGTTTACAGTAACAGGGTATGGGGAGAAGATACTGAACATGAAGAACAGTACTAGACGAACTCCACCAAGAAAACCACTTCTGAAGAGGCAGCTGGATCCCGTGCCAGAATCCCATTATGCCTTGGACATACCCATGCTACGTGAAACTTATTAATAAACATGTGGCTACAGAACAGATTTTGGAACTGCAGGAACACAACAACCTATATAATTCCTAGGCTAGTTGTGCAGTCAACTCCTCTAGGCCAGTTTTTATTTTTTGGATACATACAGGATAGCTTTACCATGAAGAAATGCTTTGGGTTACACTGTGATCTCATGCAAGCCAGGGCATAGTTAGACAGTGCAAATTTAAGCTGTATTTCCAGGCATGCATAAGGGGATGGCAATGGATTCAGCAAGGAAGTCATTTAAATGACGTCTACCTAGATGAAAGGTTTTTTTTTTTAGGAAGACTCTGCATGCAGCAATCAGAATCAGAGAGACTAATGGCATCAGTACTAACACAGGTACATAAGACCAAGAGACATTTAGAACAGATCTATCAGTAAATATAACTTAAGAACACACCAAAAGAAAATACAGTCTTTTGAAAAAAAGATTTACTCAGAGCTGTACTGTCTTGTTCACACAAGGTATGCATTTCAGATACACAAAAATCTTTCATTGAGATGAAAGTGTGCAACCTAGCCAGCTCACCACAAATGCAGCCTGAGGCATTAACAATACTGATGCTCAAGCCAGGGAAGTCACAAAACCAAGAGCTATGTCACAAGCGAGGCAAAGAAAACAAGGCATATAGCAGGATCATAACCTTGAGCTCCAGGAAAGCAGAGTTCAGCCTGCTCAGGGACCTGCTCCAAAGAACGCCATAGGATACAGGCTTGGAGAGAAGTGAGATGGGGCAGGAGAGCTGGCTGATTTTGAAGGAACAGCTCCTTCAAGCTCAAGAATGGTCCAGCCCTGCATGCAGGGAATCGAGCAAAGGCAGGAGGAGTCCTGCATGGACAAACAAGGAGCCCCTGTCAAAATTCAAATGTAAGAAGAAAGCATACAGAAGGTAGGGGCAGAGCCAGGCGAGCTGGGAAGAAAACAGATACACTGTACTAGCATGCAGGGACAGGCTTAGGAAAGGCAAAGCCTGCCTAGAGTTGAATCTGGTGAGGGACAAAAAATAGCAAGAAAAAGGGTTTCTATTGGTAAATTAGCAGCAAAAGGAAGACTAGGGAAAATATGGGTCTGCTGCTGAACTGGGCAGCAGACCTGCTGGCAAAATATATATATATATATATATATATGCTGGAGAAATGGTCAGACTGAAGTCTCATGAAATTCAGCAGAGGGAAATGCAAAGTCCTGCTCCTGGAGAGGAATAACCCTGCGCACCCACACAGGCTTAGTGCCATCCCGCTGGATGTCGGCTTTGCAGAGAAGGCCCCAGGAGTCCTGGTGGACGAGCAGTGGAAGGAAGGCGAGGCAGCATCGCGCCCTTGTGGAAAGGCAAGAGGGGGGATCCTGCTGGGGATCCCCCGCTGCAAGAGGCACGGGGACACACTGGAGCACGTCCAGCACACTAAGGTGATTAAGGGATTGGAGCATCTGCCATGGGACAGGCTGAGTGCACTGAGGTTGTTCGGCCTTGAGCAGAGGAGGATCAGGAGAATCTTAGTAATGTGTATAAATACCCGATGGGAGGGAGTAAAGGTGGCAGAGACAGGCTCTTCTCAGAGGTGCCTAGTGAAAGGACAGGAGGCATGGGAACAAATTTAAAACAGTAAATTCTATTTAAACGTAACAAAAAAAGTAATTTCACTGTGAGGATTAAGATAATTTCCAGAAGTGACTTCTAGCCTCAACTATTTTATGATTCAGTGAAACACCCTTGTTCTAAATCAGCATTATCTCGTGGTTTTAATGCAAGTACTTCCAGCCACGTTAGTCTGATTCAGAACAAATTAAATGCAGAAGAGTCCAGCTAACTGCAAGACAGACAAACCTTCCAGTCTGCCAATGGCATGATGCTATGCAAAGATCAGCCTCAAAGCGAGAGGTGAAGCCTACAAGGAGCACAGGATAAACCCAGTATCCGTAAGGTTAGGGTTCACCTACAAAGAATTTACCTTCCAACATAATGAAATGCATTGTTACAGCTACTATTTGAGCCCAGGAGTGAAAATCCAAGAATGATCCTGTTGAGGTCTCAGATATTACCCATAATAAGCCATTCTTTACCAGGGGCTCTCCAGAGGAACGGCCTGCTTAGCAGCATGCAGGCCCCAAACAACCAAAGTTACTTCACAGGACCCAGGCAGTTTCTCTGCACTTGTTCAATATATTCAGTGTCAGTGACATCTCCTACAGTGACAACCTCCTCCATGGAATTTGGAATTTCAGAAACATAATAAACTTGACATGCAAAGCAGCATTTCTTGACAGCATAACAACAAGTACACCCATACTTGGATTTCCAACAGCGTAAACATGTTACGGTACAGCTGGAATAGGGCAGTGACCAACCTGAAGACGTTTCGTTCTCACCAGTATTACCAATTCCAACCTAAAATTAACACTAACCTCAAGGTGTACTTACACAGTACTTTGTCAACAAAGCAATAAGAAGGCAATTTTCACACCGTGTGGCCCAGCACACCACAGCAGCTCTCCACTGCCACATCTGTGCCAAGACAACTGCTCTCAGGGTAGGGGTTGTAAATTGGATCACTGAAAAAGTATGAGTCAAAAAACACCAAGAATATCCCAGAAAAAGACAAGTACACAGTTACTTACAGCAGGTTAGCCACCAAAATCAACATACCATGTAACTAAAACCCCAGAAACTTAGTTTTGGAAAGCTCAGGTCCTTTCCACAGAACTCAATCCTTGGCAAAGCAGTAACATTCCTTAAAAGCGGGTCTTAAATAACTGCACACCTGTCGACATTCAAATAAAACAACTCCATGGTGAACAGAGGCCAGAGACTATAGACTATGTAAGAATGTGGTAAATAAAACAGAAGAGGAATGATTGTTAAGGCTATTCAACAAGATGGAATAATAGCAGCTTTGTCCACAAATCACTGTTCTTTTTAAAATTTAATCTCCAGAAGAACAACTCTCCTCAAACCTGTCCAGCATAATGAGTGCCTCAATCTAGAGCAAAGAACAAACAATCTTTACGTGGTACTTCAGGAAAAGAAAGCTGTATAAGGAAACGCATCTTTGAAACACTTTCTGTGGCAGCAAAAATAATGAGAAAACATTCATGCTGACCTAAAAAAAAATAATAGATTGTCACAAAATTACTTACTAAATTCATTAATAGATGGGATGAAGATGGTCTTGAGTGACCAAAAGATGACTAATAACGTGCCAAGTGTTCCAATGACCAATATACCAGAAGCAGAAATATCTGAGCTCCATGCTCACACATCAACATTTGAAAAAATTCATTTTTGTATCTTACAACAACAGTACCCTCTACTGTTACAGAGCAGAATAGCACATGATGAAGCTGAGCCCTGACCATCATGGACACCTGGCGCAGGAACAGCTACCAAGAACATCTACGTAGCTTTATCAACTATCTAGTTTTCTGTCAAGATCTTCCACGTTTGTTGGTTTCTTCACACGAGAGTCAGGTTTGGGGTTGGTTATGATGTATTGCTATTTTTTCCCCCCCAAGACCTTTTCCTGTGACTGGAGAAAAAAAACATATTTGCTTTATATATTCATAAAAATCCTCTAAAGAAGACCAGAGACAGTCAACACCACAGCAACATCTTCTGGATCATCTCTGTAAAGCCAAAAGTAGATTTACAAGGGGCTTTTAGGTTTCAAAACTAGTGCATCATCCAACAGCCACACATCATAGATAAGTCCAAACACTTGGGTTCTTCAAAAAGCCAGATGGCTACATCCCTTCTGCAAATGGCCCTAGCGGTAACAACACTTGCAGACTCCTCTACTTCTGATACCTTACGACCACCTCCCAGGCCCACGCTGGAAGAGGGATGCAGCATTACATTGCAGATTCAGCACAGCAAGAGAAGCAATGGGGAGACAGGCAGACAGTCCCTGAGCTTCAGCTTAGGATGAAGTTTCCAAACCCATTCACTGAAGACTATTTTGAGTGGGTATTCAACACAAGCCATGGGCTAGAGGAGACACAGCCCTCACAATGCTGAGCTGATGATCTTTAGCAGCAGAGAAATTCAGAAAGTGGAAGCACATACAGCCCTTCTCAGATCATGTGGAAAGCAATGGGAAGTAGAAAAAGCACCGTCTGTATGAGCATTAGAGGGCAAAAAAACTCCCAAGCTTGATTTGAAGCACAGGCATTCCATGCAACACCTGTATGAACAGGCAGCAAGAAGAAAGTGACACATAAGAGCATGGAACATTTAAACAAGCTTATGCTGTTACAGTCAATGTCCCAGAATGAACTGTGTATGCATACATTTCAGTGTGATCCAGAACTACACATCATCTGCCTTCAGAAATATTAAAATCCTCCTGTACAGATTAAAATCAAGTTCTCTCCCTGTTGAGGGCAGATTTGATTCACACAGAATCACCAAATATTTCATCTGCAGTTCGCTTTTGGAGTTTTGCTTAGGATCAACTTATAGATTTTTAGCTTAAAATTTTCCCTTTGAACTTTTAAATCTTGAACTTCCATTATTCACAAAGAACTCTCAAAGTGGGCAACATCAGAACAGAATCCCTTACCTTGTGAGTGATTAATCAATACCATGAAAAATCAACACCTTGAAGCATCTACCATCGACCAGATCCAGGCACCTGAAAAGGACTCTGCCATTCCTCAGAGGCAATCAGATATCTTAATCCTACCCTAGACGGTTAAAATTATATATCAAAAATCTACTTTATGAATTCATCCAGGCTGAAAAGCACCTATTTGTCTCCTGTTTAGAATGTCTGATAAATAGCAACTGTAACCCATGGGCATGGAGGTTAGCTTTTCCTCTCAAACTGTTTCTCATCTTTCCACTGGAGCAGACCCAGAACCACAGCTTTATACATTCCAGGGCAATAGCAACAAGACAGCCACGTATACGGCAAGTATACAGAGATCTGAATCTTGGCAAGGGGTCAGGGCACCCTTCCTGCGGGCTACAGAGGTGTTACGAGTTACAGTGAATGGCAAGCTGATCTGAATCAACACCGCAATACTGAGACCCCAATGTCTTTGCACTGAAAAGCATGAACAAGAATATAACCACAATCTACATTTCCTACTCCATTCATACAGACAAAGCCTCAAAAAAAATTATAGCAGTCTGGAGTACCACACTCCAAGAAACACATGGACAAATTGCAGGGTCTAAAAAAGAGCAGTAAGAATGATCAGCATCTAGAAAAGTTAAGAAAACAAGACTGAAAAGAAGACTATCAAGTAGCCTAAAACACAAACGCATGTGGAGAAGGGGAGGAGGGTATTCACAAAAGCTCACTATTGACTTGATTGCAATCAAAATGATTTAGGGCAGACATGAGGAAGAATCTGTCTACAGGGAAGAATAATTAAGCACTGTGATAGATTGTCCAAGTTTCCATCATTAGGTTTTATGGAGTACTTCTGACATATTCTGGCATAAAATTATGCTAAAAATATTGTTTCTAAAGTCCTGGAGAAAGACCTCCTGCAGTTCTTTTCAAGGCTATTTTCTACAATTCCCTATAAAGGAAAATACTTTGAGTGGCCATTGTTAGGAAAAAAAAAAACACAACACAGCTTCTAAAATGAGTAGCAATATTTAAGATAAGATAATCAAGAAAATAAACATTACTAACAGCGCGTATATTATTCTACAGATAAAAAGACACAGGACAAGCTATTTACAAATTGAATATTTACTCAAGTACCTTAGAAAGTAACTAAACTGTAATACAAGCGGAAACTACCTCGCAGTTCCAGCTCTCACTCTTGGTTGTTTCTTAATGCCAGTGAAGGAGCTGGGCTAAAAGACAGAGCCCAGAAAACAGGAACACCAGCTACTGGCGCTGAAATACACAACATAAATATTAAAATCACTGAAATTTTATCAGTTAAAAATGAATTCTATTTTTTAATTGAATGCATTACCTACAGATTGGCTGTCCAAGACTACTGCTCTCATTTTCAACATCAGGGCAGTGATAAGATATACCTCATAGCAGAAACCATATGTATATATTTTTTAATTCAGCCCAAGTCTCATCACAACAACTTATTCTCATTAGTACAATTGCCCAGCATTCATCCATCTAGAAATGTGAGGCACTTTAAAGCCTGCCCTTCAAGAGAATCCAAAATTGTATGCCTTCCCGCAGAAGCATGAGGGAAGAGACAAATTAAAAACAATGGACTTGCTCCTGCCTTCAAGACGAGATTTCTGATTTATGTGAGCCTGCACGAGATCATAATCCTGGCTTGGAGAACAGCATCCAACATGCAACTGCACAGGATTTATATGCCATGTGACAGCACAACCACATTTCCCTTAACATTTTATGAGGCCCAACAGCCATTCCAGGACGTAAGAAGGGAACCACCCAGCAATCAGTGCAACATGCAGCCTTCTGGAAACGTTCATTCCAATAGCTCCCACTAGACAAGGGCAAAGGAAATACTACAGATACATCAATTTTTAATTAAAATGTTTTGTAAGGTGTACACTGGCACATGCTAGGAGGAACAGATAAAAGTTATTTTAAGAGAAGGAGGCTTGAGGAATATACTCAGTTATCTCTTCTTTCAGTCAGAGTTGAGATTATGCTGTTTGTCACTGACCATTAACCTCTGTGCCTTGGAAGCTTCACCTTTAAAGGGCAACAAATAGCTTATGTGAAAAAAAGAGACAGCCGCTACTGCTGGTGTGGTCACTGCAAGACAAGGCAGTTACAAGCAACTGGATGAAAGGACTCAAAAGGTAGATGAAGTGGCAACGTGCCAGACTATGGACAACACACATCCTGTTGCACAGCTGAGGGAATGCTGTAAGTAGGCTGCAGGGGTTTAAAAATCAATGAAGAAATTCATGGGAGAGATTTAAAGAGCTTAGTGCGGATCCCTGACTAAAAAAAAAAAAAAAACCACACAAGACTACCTCAAAAATAGCTTGGAAAATAACATCTGCACTGTATGGGAAACCGCAGAACTAGATGGTCTTGAAGAAAGATGTCCAGAAAGTTGGAAGATGACAGAATAACCAATACAGTGCTCACAAGTATTAGAAACAACCAACACAAGTGCACAAGGGAAGCATGAAGGGTGCTAATCCTTTTGGATGCAGCACACTGCTGTCACCCATCTCCCCAAAATAGGTTGCAAACCCGAATTTGCAATCGCTTCAGTAAAGATCAAGCTTGTGTTCAGCACTCCAAGTATCTCCACATTTTTTGTCATAACCCAGGCATGCCCCTCGTTAACAGCTGGCAGCAGCAAAGTAGTTCAGATGCAGCAGTGCCCACCCAAGGGGAACCAGCCATCACATGCAAGCCTCCCTTGCAACCATCATCCTCACACCAGGCCTTGACATCTGATTACACAGCAGTCTGTGATACCCATCCTCTTCCCAGTAGTTCTTTGTTATTCTGGGCTCACTAAATAGCTGCTTGTCAAGTACGCAAAGGCTAAATTACTAGTGGTGCACAAACAGCCACTGCCTTTCCTCCCTGACTTTTTCCTCTGTTGAGCTCAGGAGCTTCAAAACAAAGCCCTGCTTATCTGGGAATACCCCACTTCTCACAGCCTTTGGGACCTCACTGCCTACATACATAGCAGCTGCAGGATGACAAGCAGACGCATGGAGAACATTCTCAAGGCCCATACCATCCTGTGTCCTTCAAGGGAAGGAAGTGACGGTGGCCACAAGTCACAGCTCAGGAGGTCCAGACTGGACTTTAGGAAGAAGTTTTTCACCAGCAAGGTAGCAGGACATGGAAGAGGTTGCACAAGGAGGGTGTCTGATGTCTGGTTTTCAGTTCCTCCCTATGTTCCTACTCCCTGAACTGTGACTGCTTTTGGACTAAGGCTCTTCAGAAGCCAAAAGCCTTTTTGGTAGCAACACCATTTCCCGAGTTGTTACTGCACATTCATATCATCTGTTCAATGTTAAGTGCCCCTTCATTCATCTGGCGTATCTTCAGCGAGCTCCAATACAGGCACCATGCACCTCCTGTACAGCAAATGCACAATTAAGTGACATTTGAAGCAGAAGATGAAATACAAGAAAGTACATAGAGTGATTTAACAGACATGAAGCAGAAAAAATAGGGAAAAACAAAACAAAACACAAAGTCTTCGAAAAAAAAAAAAAACAATGAGCCCTCTGTCTCAGGGCATCACGCCTGGTCTCTGGGGAGGGCTACAGACAAACAAGGGATTGTGCAGATCATCAAATACCAGGATGCTAACACATGACCTATGAGCACAGACTGAGCAAAGGAGGCTTGTTTAGCCTGGAGAAAACAAAGCTTTAGGGAGACAAAAATCACAGCCCTCCAGCACCTGCAAGAAGGCCGTAGAGGAAAACTGAGCCTGGTTCCCAGAGTGTTGTATGGCGGGACACAGAGGCAATACGCGTAAGCTGAAGCATAAGAAATTCATACTGGATATATGGAAAAATCTGTTCACAATTGAGACAGAGAGGCATTGGAAAAGGCTGTACCGAAAGGCTGTGAGGTCTCCGTCCTTTGAGGTTTTCAGAACCTGAGTGGATGAAGACCTGAGGAACCTGGTCCCAACCAGTACCCAACCCCACGCTGAGCGGGAGGTTGAACTAGAGACCTCACAATGTTCCTTCCAACCATTATCATCATATAATTTGCAAAGTCTTACTCAGTTCTTGAAAGCACCAAAATTTTTTCAAAGGAGGAAAAAAAAAAAATCAAATAGGAGAGTATACTGCAGTTCTATTTAGTAAAAGAGCTCTTTTTACCACTAAAACTGCAGTGACAGTGGCTAAACAGACCCAGAAAAATATATGGATATACACTTGGGAGAGAGAGGTAAAAAGATTCAGTTTTGAACAACAGAATTAACAGAGACAGAGGTTCTGCTCCAGAAATACACTGCCCTTAGCTCAGTGGAAACAAATCAAAAAGGCACTGATTGATTGGCCACCCCAAATTACCTTTCATTTACTTCTCATAATCAACCTAAGTCAAAACCCAGAGTATTATTAAACTTTTTTTTTTGCATTTCAAAACAAGGCTATAGGAAAGTAACAGAGAAAATAAATCTCCAGAGTCAGTGTGATTTGGATATTTCCCACTTGTAACTTATTTCCCCAGCGCAATGCCAAATTTAACCCTGCTTTGCTAGAATAAACCTCCTATCTTCAAACTGATCTCACATCCATAGTTACCACATATGACTACTGCATTTTCTACCAGGATTTAAACATTGACCACACTGTCTTCATAATCCCTTTTTTTTAATAACACTTACTGCTATCCACTTAGGTCAATTTTACCAAAAGCTAATAGGAAAATTAAATTATTTCACCATCTTCTTTACTCACTTATGCTTTTAACTAGACATAGGAGTGCTTTTCCACACACAATTAGTTTGTGAAGCTCAATACCATGGGAAGACAGTGCCAGAAGCTTATATCCAGGTTTGAAAAGATATTTCTCCTCAACTAGCAGAAGTCCTTAATTTAAAACTAGTTATTCTGAAAATAACTGAAGTAACAAAGCATGGTTTCCTAAGAACTTCAGATTTGTCTGGATTTCCCTCCCTCTGCAATAACACAAGCACGGTGCCCCACAAGCTTGCATCCCTGCATGATGTCCCCCTACTCTCCCCAGGTTCTTTGGGGAAATGCATAATTTCAACTGATTTAAGAAAAAATAAAAATCCAGTTATTAGCATGAAGCTGAAAAATACCTTCTGAATAGGAGCAGCAGGAGGCAAAAAACAAAAACCCGTTACAAGATGGGACTTGATCAGATTATGAAAATGGATACTGGCAACTGGATACGACAAACAGCCAAGTTCCTTCCAAATTAAGTTACTCTAAAAGCAAACGACTCTGGAGAAGGGTTTTTTGACTTCGTATTTACCGAAGCTCACCCAGGGGATGGCAGGTGCCACTCTAAGTGCACAAGAAAGAGGAACGCTGTGATTATTTTTAATTATTATTATTTTTGAGTACTGCTGACCCAACCCGCAGAGCCTTGGCACGGCAGGGTGCCGGGGGGCTCAGGCAGCAGCCAGCTGCTGCCCCCAAGCGGTACCCGCGGCCAGCACACGCCTCGCTGACCCGCAGCCCCCTCACCCGGCCGCGGGGTGACAGCCAGCGGGGGGCCCGCAGCACCTCAGCCTGCCTGGTACGGATCAAACCCAACATTCACAAAAAGCTGGAGTGGGAGGGAAAGGAAGGCTTCCGTGTTTTCACACTGTATCAGCTTCCTGTTCGGATCCATTATACGAACGAGTTTCCCAGCGTATCTGAACGCCTGCCAGCGGAGAGGGAGCTGCTTAGCCACGGGCTCAGCGGAAACTTTTCCATTATAGCACGTCCCAGGTTCAATGCACATTACCTCTGCTATCATGTTATTTAGTCTTTGCAAAGATTAAAGCATGTAACAAAAAAGTAATCAGAGGACAAAGCAAAAAACTTAATTCCTCAGGAAAAAAAAATAAATAAATAAATCAGTACCACGTGCTCCTTCCACTGATGTGTGAAACACAATGTGCCTTTTTAAAAATCCCTGCTGATGGGAACAGACAGTTATAAATCATGGGGAAAAGAACTGTTCATGCAGGAAGAGGTGGCAGGGTTCCTGCAGCTCCTGGTGCATCACCTGGAGCTCTCAGGGAGAGATCTGACAGCAGATCCCACAAGCTCCTGAACACTTTCCCACCAGCACCAACAACTCTGGGATTCCCCCAGCTGCCTGCCCCAGGGCACAAGCAGTAAAGCTGACTGCAGGCTAAGTGCTCAGACAGCTTTTGCCCAGCTCTGACAGCCAAGCAACTGCATCGCATCAAGTAGCCTATCGCACAGATACTGCCAACTTTCCTTAAGCAGGTCCTCAAGAAGAGCCCCTTATGAGATTAGTTAACATCACGAACCGGGCCAAGGATGAAGAAAGCTGCTTATGGGGTAATTCCAGTGCTGCAAAGGCACAAACAAACGCATGACTGCTGAGCGAGGCGTGCTTATACTAAAGCAGCATTATGTCAAACACAGCGATTAATACACAACACCTGAGAGGGGCTTTTTAACCTTTTGGCTACACTGCTAAGTCTTAAATAAAATCAGCCCAAAGTAGCCCAAACTTAAGCAATTATATTCAAGTGTGCAGGAAAAAAAATTATCTTAGTTCTTTTTTATGCTACAACTATAGAGGTTACTGGAAGAGAGTGAAACCCCCAGCACCAAGCTCATTTTCACCTGGCACTATACAACAGCAGATTTCTCTAGTCCTTCATCCATCCTTTGAAGCAGGAAATGCAACTTGCATATGAGAACATATCATAAAGAACACATAGCTCTGGTTTGAGCTATTTTTGATTCTTGATTTAAAAAAAAAAAAAAAAGGAAAGTTTTAATAACTATATCAAGAAACTTAAAGCATTCAAAGGTCAGGATGCAGCAGCCTGAAGGCAGTCTCTTTGACTAGAGAGCATGCCACTATGTACAGGAGCACAAACTATTTCTCACATCCAAGACATCATAATTATAACACTAACTTAGTAAGAAACAGCATGTGCAGCAAGCAGAAGCAACATAACATTGTTTTGTGCAGAACCTTTCATATTTTCCTAACAAAAATATGGCCTATTTTTCAATAGGCAAACCTCTCAGAAGTTTAGAAATATTCAGACTACATCCTTAAATATGAAATAAATATAGAAAATTCAATCAGAATTAACACTTAAGAACTAGAATTCATTTCACAGTCTTTACACTGCATTAGCTCAGTCTTTTGCTTCTAATCAAGTACTGGACCCAAACACAAAAGGACCAATATAGGGAGATATTAATGTTGTAACGACTCTCATTTAATAATAATAAAAGCCTTCCCAATGCTCAAATAAGGCACTTCTAAGCACTGTTGCTGTAATCTCTGCTAACAAAAATGCAGAATTACTAATTTCCGAGCAGCATAATGGAGAGCCGCCTATGCTCTATTTAGAACGTGACAGAATTGTGTGGGGCAAGTCTCAAAAGGCAAAAAAGTCTCAGCAACTAAATTCACAGTAATTAGATTTCTAATTTTACCCAGGGCATTAGTGACTGCTACGGTTAAAACTGCCTGAACTGTTCCATTATTCCCCACTTTTCAAAAGCTCATGTTTTCATCCTTTGAGCACAAATTCTAGAAGTTTAGTGTGTGCCTGAACATTTTTTTTTTAAGAAAAAAAAAATTAAATAGAAGAAAATAGAGTTCTGAAAATAGAGTTCTGTGCCTGAGTATGGAGAGCAAAATTAAACTTTTCCACTAGAAAAAAAAAAAAAACAACAACCTACCTTCAAAAAGAAAAATGCAGTTGTATTTATGCAGCTAGAAAGCATGAAGCGCTGTGCCTTTGATGTGGTGAATCTGAAGGTTGAAAACCCCAAACCAGCATTCACAACTGTTCAGGCACTTGCACAGAAGCATCTCAGGCAAGTTCCACGAGCAACTAACACCAGCCTCATCATCCCCTAATTACAGCACCTACATCAAGCCACCAGCACTGCCCATGGAAGCCACCACCTCGCCAGCTTTGTTACTGACACCACACTTTTAAACAGTGCTGTGTTTGTACAAATAGGAGCAGATAATCTCTGCCCCAAGCAAGCAACTTCAGCATATTCCTGTTCTCTCAATCTACAGATGCGGAATGCATTAATACAGGAAAAGAAGCCTCCTTTGGCCAACTGGACACTGGATGGAAAGCCTGGAGACCTTTATTCTATTCATAGCCCTGCCCTTGAGCTGCTGTGTGACACGGAATAATTTCACTTTCCTGTGCCTCCGCTTCCTCTGCCTTCCTGAGTCAAATCTATTTAAGCTACCACCCTTCATCCTAAGAAATGTGTCTCAGTGCGTTTTTTTTCTTAGGATCTCTAAAGACAATCGCAATTGAATGGCGATACTTACACAGCATTACCGCTGTTATGACTCATTTCTGACAAAGATAACAAAGATTTAATTGTACATATAAATTATTAAACTTGTCAACATTTATTTAGAGCAAGCCTTAGTGTGTGGGAAGCCCTGTGGTAGAAGACAGCCATCTCAGGTTCCAACATCTACTCAGGATGTGCACGCAGAGCACAAAGTACGTTCTGCTTGGTGCGTGGGCTCACAGCTGCGCTCCGTGGGAAGCGCAGAGGCATGCGACTCGCAGAGCTGCACCGCGCGACCCAGCCAAACTGTCCTTGCAAGTCATCGCCAGGCTTGGCTGGTGCCTTCCCTCAGCCTGGCACTGGGATGTAAATTCTGTTTCCAGCAGAAAAAAAAAATGAGCTCTGACAGCAACAAAAGCACCAAGTAGCTTGGCAGAAGACGACAATCTAGGAAAAAATCTCTTCTCCAAAACATGCCTAAGGCACGGTCAGAATCAGTACTAAGGCCATGGCCAGACCACAGCAGGAACAGCTGTCCAGCTCGAGACAAAGCACAACCAGCCTTCTTTTGCCAGACATCATCATCCCAACAACACCAGCAGAACTGATGTGAGCATGAAAGATGCCCAAGGCCAGCATACCTCTATTAAGGCCAGCAGAGAAAGTCCTTGATCTATCCATCAATACGAGCGATCTGTTCATCAATATCCACCAAAATCAAACAAGTGCTGGGGGGGAGCATCCATTAGGCCCGGTAATACCTGAAGGCACAACAGCCGCTGCTGAGTCAGCTACAGGGCAGAGGTACAGCCTTCGTGTGCCAAGGGGACACACGGTGACAGGATGGAGGCAAGGCAGAGAGCTGCTCACCAAACCCAAACAGTACGATACGGGGAGGAACTGCATGGCAGCTGAGCAAGGGAAGCCTGGGGAGAGGGGAGGCACAAAGGCACGAACAAGGGACTCAAAAACTGACAAGCCTGCCACCATAAAGAGAAGCTGGAGCACCTGACTGCCTTAGGATGTAAAACTGTCCTAACGTAGGAGGATGGAGAAGTACTGATTCCTGCACCTCGCTTTCATACTTTGCTGGGAAGCCAATACTGGCTCACAACTAAAGCAGTAACTCAGGGCTGAAAAAGCTGTAAAAGGAGAAAGAGTGAGTGCAAGCACCTCAATACAGCTGCTCCTCGACCCAGAGGTGCTCAGGGCACTCTACTCTCACTGCCGCCAGCAACCTGCCCCTGCAGCTAAGCCTCGGGAGCGTGCAGGGAGCTCTCCTCCTGCAGAGAGATGTTTGCTTCTGCCCTCAAGGGCTCCATCAAGCACCGTTTCCCATCGCCCTGGCAGAGTTTCGCCCCGCACAGTTAAAGTTACTGCAGCACTACAATTCCCAGAGGGACAGCATGCTCCCTGGAGCAGCGTGGTTGTAAAGGATCAGAGAAAGACGAAGCACATATCCACCTACATTCTTTGACCTACCTTGTGAAGCACTGCTTGAAATTTTTGCATTTTGTTTCTAACTCTTTCACAGACCTCCAGAGCCACTGCCGGTCAGCAGACGGCTCCTTGTGTGCCAGCAGCAGAGGGGCAGCAACCGCGGGCGTGCAGGGCATCGAGCACAGGGGGCATGAGGCACCAGGAGCGCCCGCATCCACCCGTGGCCACAACCACCACTGTGGAAGACCCTGCCATGACCTGAGCTCCAGGAATTTAGGCTTAGCCACGCTCGTTATTCTGGCAGGTTCCCAGGGAGCATGAAGTAAATTGAACAGCGATAATTTCTGGGCACCAAACCTATTTTTCAGCATTCTGCACAGATAAGAGATCTGCCCACCACAGTCGGCACTCTGAAGTTTCTACATTCAAGCTCAGTACAAGCAAAACATTTCAGCCCAACAGAAGAACTCTTAGGAAAAATTTGGGTATTTTACTAGGCAACTGACATTTTAACACTTTTATATATTTATATATATATATATATAAAATTTTTATATATATATATATATATATATATATATTTATATATATATATAATTTTATATATATAAATATATATATATATATATATATATATATATATATATAAAACACTTTTATATATCTTTATGTCTAATAATCACTGCTGCCCTGGTAAGTTGCTTCCTATTTTGAACCCTTATTTCAAAAGGGTATCACTGTGAAACTCATATCTCTAAAGCACTGGAAAAGCAGCAAAAAGATGCCTTAAATTTGTTGCTGGATCCGCTTTATTTGTTACTGGGTTCAATTTACAACACCTTTCCAACCATTTGTTATCAGTTTTGGTACAATAAGCACAGCATTAACATGGACTACAGAAGAGCTGAGTAAAGAAACCGACTGTGCAGTTCCTAGTAACTGAACTCCTAATAACTCTGTGTCCAGTCTCTTCCCCTGCAAAGAAAAATTTTTAAGAAAGCAACTGTTTCAGGAAGCCCATGCTGCTACAGAATACTGCCCAAAACAGTTCTCAGAAGCAACTAATGCCCACAAGGTTAACATCTATCAGGCTTTTCAGCCTGAGGAGCAGCAGCAGCAAAGCCCACCGTAAAGAACAAACACACACCCCTGAGGCTATGGCCACAGACAGCTGCAGAGCAACAGAAATAAATGGTCAGCATCACCCTTTGTTTGTCACCCCCACCAACAGGGGCACAAGTGCCTTGTAATCCCACAGCAAATGATGTGAATGATGTGCTCCCTCATCCACCAAGCCATAAATCCAGGCAGCTGAGCTCCAGCCACTTTCATCAGAGATTTACGCTCTCAATGCCATGTTGAGCTGGCCCTGAAATGTTATTTTTACAGGAGCACTCCTGCTCTTCTTTCTTTCTCCTGGCAAAGGCGATAGGACAGTAACTCCCAGACAGAGGTCTGAACACGAAGGTAGTGCATGTTTTTCCCCCCAAAGGGGATGAGTTTGCCTCCATAGCCTGGCTGCTCACTGGTGCTGAATGTATTTTATCTGGTTGTCATTAAAGAATGGAACGGAAAGAAGCCAGATGTCAGGGTAAGCAAGATCCCCTCCCTTACTATAGAACAAGTGACAATGCCAGTAACTCGAGCTACAACTGCTGTAACCCTGCCACATACCATCACACATACAGCAAGGCTTTAACCACACGAGAAAGGGCATGCACGTTCCAAACCCTTGTAAAAAGATCAGTTTCTTCAACACGTTTTTAGTCCTTAGCACAAGAATTGACAAAAATACCATTTCATTTTGAAGGAGAGAAACCATACGCAAAAGGTACAAGTTTGATTGCTCTTTATTAATTTAGCCTTATTTGCTGTGAGACTGGTCTCCATGGAAATGCAAGCAGACGAAAAACCTGCAACCAGAAGTGAGTCAGTTTTGCCTGTTTATGTCTCCTCAGTTCCCATAGAAACAGATTTTAGAAAAAAAAAGAAGAAAAAGGATAAAGGTCCTGAAATACCTTCAGAAAAATATCTTCCCAGAGCTTTATCTCTTTGGCTGCCTTTCCAGAATTAGAGTTGAAAATAACTTGGAGCAACAGATGACAGAGTAGTGACTTGATTTCGTTATGGAGACATCCACAGAAAATACCTGGGGATGTTTCAGAAGCCACATTCACACTGAAAGCTCAAAACCTATAGTTACAAACTGTATTATCTTGGGTTTTGGCAGAAGTACCTTGAAGTAGAGCGTATATTTTCAAATTAATTAAATGCTAATGTAGATACAAATACAGTAGAGAACAGGAAAACACGGTCACACTGTCCTTGTCCCAAGCATATCTCAATACTTGGGGAGGCCAAAAAAAAATGCTGCCTTGGGGGAATGAGTCCAATATTTCCATAGCCAGAACATTTTAATGGAATCATTCCTTCCTTACAACATACTCGTTTGTGCAAAATCAGCTATACACATACCAGGTTAAGTAACAAACATCTGTATTTAATTTTAAGGTGGCTGTATTCTGCCCTTCACAGCTCTGGGTAAAAAAGTATTCCTCCAAGAAGATCAAGGAAATGCTGAGGCACCGTCAGCAAGGCTCCATCTCCATCCTACTGTCCAGAGATGCCGGGGCACCTTCCACGTGCTGTCTCCTTCACAGTAGCACAGACACCATCTCCCTCCTCTTGGAGCCAGACGTACAGAGGATTGGAAAGAACAGGAGAGAGCTGTTAGGAAAGAGGCTGTGGTGCATGTCTCAGCCCTTCAAAGCCCGCTGCTATCGCTACCATTATCAGTTAAGAAATCCCTGGCAACTCACTATACGTAAACAGAGCTACGATTACCTGCTGCAGTGAGGTCCTTCACATACGTACAGGACAGCTAACCCTGACACCAAACTTATTTCCTTGTTTATCTCCCACCTCACGTTATCAATTCTGCACACTCAGCACACCCTAATGCAACTCGGCACTTGGACTCAGAGGGACTGCCTGTCCGCAGAGAACTTGTGAGAAGGGATTTTCCTCTTACAACTACTGCCAGAGACCAAAGCTGCATTATAGAAATCAGGAAAAGAGAAAATAAAAATAAAATGGAAAAAGGAAAGCTCACCTCAATCCTAAATACTGCTCGCACAGTCCCAGCGATGCCCAGAACTCGCAGCCCTCCAGCACTCGCAGCGTTACACGCCTCTTCCTACACCAAACTGCTGCTCTGAGAGCTGGCAGCATCGACATACAAGAAAAAGGCAAGGCTCAGGGAAGAACAACTCATCACCATGCTCAGGACAAGGATAAGAGAGGGGTCACAGCCGCTGGCAGTTTGTCTTGAATGGAAGAAGCAGCTGAGCCTAATTCAATCTTAATTAGCTCACATTAGCTGAATTCAGCCTATTCCTGTCACAGGACAGATAAGCCTGAGAGAATTAATTCATTTCAATTCCCCGTTGTGTTTTGGCAAGGTGTAGAGTCACTCAGTAAGGAGAATGATCTCCCAGAACTCACAAAGGCATCACTCAAAGAGGGCAGATGTAAAGTAAGGCAGCGATGGTAGGAGAACCGCCGATGTGCGTCTTGGGGCTGTTCAGAAGTTTAGCTCCCTTCTTGGAGGTGCCAGAAGTGGCAATAAATGACATACTTCAACTCTTCGCTTACTGTAACAGCTGAACATACATGCATCCACATCTCGGTGTGCCCAGAGTCCTTACACTCAAATAAACCCCTCACAGCCACGTACGGGCATTTTCTTACACTTTAAGTGAACAAATGACACGAGCACCAAGTAAGCAGGTGAAGTCCTTTTCACCATGCTCTATGACAACTTTGATTCCTGTCTGGTGTTAAACACAGGTGTCAAGTTCTCTAAAAGAGTCTCTGAAGAGGTTGCGATGGTGTCAGATAGCAGGACCAGCTTAGTTTCATGCCTCTACTGGCACAAAGAACGGATTAGAGAGAAAACGTATGTGACCACTGAAGCTAGGGAGTCACCGACACCAAACAAAGTCACCGGTCACGTGAAAAAAAGGAAGTAATTGAATGAAAAAGTGACAAACGCATAAAATCAGTGGTCTCAGATTATTAAACAGCCAGGAATTAACAAAGCGAACTTCGTTTTGCCCTTTTGGGTTTGAGCATTGTATCAGTCACGAAGAAATTTACAAGGTCACAGATTGAATACCTACAAAATAAAAGCACACGCAGCTATCAACACCATCTGCCTTGTGTACTGATGAGGCACGGCTCCCTTGATAAAAGGAAATATAATTGCAAGCTGATACGTCATATCACGTTACACATGCTCAAGGAGGCCTAATCACGGTTAAATGAGCAACCTCAATTCTGTTATTTGTTAACTCCCAAACGCTTATTTATAGAAGCTTAACGTTAACTCCTCGTCTCGAGTTTCCCAATATAGGATTTTAAATTCGTATTTCAAGCCTGCATTGGTTCCTTGTGTATAAAATTACACGATAAATAAAACCTTTTTAGTACAAACAGAGCTCTAACGATCAACTGCCAACCGCTACCGCCTTCACGGCTTTCAGAAGCAACCGTATAAAAATTGTCCCTCCTACTGCTGCTTACGCTAAACTTGCAAGGAGCTTCGTGTGGTATTTAAGACGATCCATAAAAGCCTCCAGAAGAAAAGGAACGATGGTAGAGCGCATACCGACTGGGACAACTGACGAAGATCGATAAGCTAAACCTTAAAGCTGGCATCACTGCTCTGTACCTGTTGAAGGAGCTTAACGTAAGCACTGCAGTTTCCAGGACTAAATGAAGAACACATTTAAAACACCAGACTAAAATAAAAAGTAGACATACACCTAAGAAAAAGACGGTGACATCACCTCCTGTCAGAACACCCTGGGTACCTGGAAGCTGCCCGGACACCCAACACTAATTATTCTAACTTAAGTCATCTTTTCCGGTAGAATCATTCAGTTTCTGGAAATTCACCTCTGCCGACACCTTTGCTGTACAACCACAAAATGACCACAAAACCCCCAAGAAACTGACATGCCTTAAAACAAGAAGTCGAACACAAAACCAGAGCCACAAAACCCAGAGGCAGAACCTGAAGAAATTTAGAAGCTACTCCGGCACCCTGGTACATGGCACAAAGACAAGGTTCCTCCTCCACATTTAACAAAGTTCACACGCAGGTTACAGCCTGAAGGGTTTTGCTGGGCACATGGGTTTTTGTTTGGTTTGGTTGGGGTTCTGTTTGGTTTTTGATTTTTTTGTTTGTTTGTTATACAGGCTGCAGGGAAGGCTCAACACAATTTCTGATGCAATGAAAGAAGCAAAGGGTGGCACGTATTGCAATCTGGCCATCTACCATGACAAAGCTGTTCTTTGAACTTCATTCTGCACTTATTTCTGTTTGGGAAGGATTTTGTACGTATCATTGACAGAAGTGCTAGCTTTCAGAAGGTCACAGTCAAGATTTTGACTCTCTCCCTGAAGCACAAACCTGAGCAAAAAACTCTGTCCAGAAAGACGCTACGTGTCTCCTTGTAGAAATTCAGCCTTGTGATACCTGTTCTAGCACAAGTCACCTTAGCAGTCCTCCTGTCAAATCCATCGCATCAGTGCAAACAGCATCTCCGAGCCACCATCTGTCGTCACACACAACTCAGAGCGCGTAACAACACACACGGAGCGGGCAGGGGTAGAAAAATATCATCAAGCTTATTAGGCATTGCAGCAGGAGCCTCCAGCAGCATGCCCAGAAACGCAGTACAGGGAAGGAGAACTGGACTGGTGGCTGCTGTTGGACATGAAAGCAATCCTTCTGGATCAGAGTTTCTCAGCCGCTGATCCAGAGCATCGAGACATCTGAGACAGCCCACGGAGCAGCTGCAGAGAAGGCTGTCTCACGTTTTGGGCCGGAAGGGGAGAAGAGGGAATTGCTTTCTTGTTTTTGTATTCTCAAAAAATGATTCTCACATGCAAGCAATTGGCACAAGCAGAACTAAAAGCACTAACTGAGAAATCAAAGCTCAGCCTAATTTCTACCTCATCGCAACTAATCGCGGCACGACCGCGCGGTACAATCCCCAGATTGTATCCGGTGAGGTCAGATGTCTCTTTGGGCTCCAACGGGTCGGGAGATGACCCTTTGGATGACAGACAGCTGGCAGATAGTAGCGAGGAGGATGGACGGAAGATGAGGATTTCTGAAGGGCACAGCAAGATGGTGAGAGCCACAAAGCGGTGATCAGGGGAAGAAATCAAAACCCACCGGAGGAGAGAATCCTTGTCTTTTGTTTTAGGGAATGGCAAAGGGGGAGAGAAGGCTTCGGGGAAGGAACGCCTTGGCATGCAACCTCTTTGTCTTGAGGATGAGGAATGACAAGCTCAAGGGGAACGTTCTACCGGGGACCGGGGCCCCTGGCAGAGGTTTGCAGAGCGTGAGCCCCGTTTCGCACGCGGCCGTACAAGCGGAGCCCCGCAGCGCTCCGGGTGACCCCGGGGCAGGAGGCGCAGCAGGGGGGCAGCACCCGCGGGGCTCAGCCTCGCCCTGCGGCACCGCCGGGCCGGGCCCCCCCG
Source organism: Heteronetta atricapilla (assembly GCA_011075105.1). Taxonomy (NCBI): domain Eukaryota; kingdom Metazoa; phylum Chordata; class Aves; order Anseriformes; family Anatidae; genus Heteronetta; species Heteronetta atricapilla. Next base: position 21,075,521 of record CM021738.1, on the reverse strand, counting down.
CGCACAGCGGGCACCGTGCAGCCCCCGGCACTTACTGGAGTCCTCCCAGCGCAGGAGGTGCAGCTTCCAGGCGGAGTAGTAGAGGAAGCCGAGCACGAGGAAGAGGCAGAGCGCCAGCAGCACGTTCCGCACCAGCACCAGCACTCCCATCCTGGCGTCACGGCCGCCCTCCTACGCCACCTGAGGGACCGAACGGCAGCGTCAGCGGGGCACCGACCCGGACCCGACCCCGGCCCCCGCCCCAGCCCGGTCCCTCCCGGCCCCGCCCGTCCTCACCCCGCCGCCACCGCCGGCCCCGGGCTCTCGGCCGCCGGGCGCGGGCCGCCGCCATGCCGGGCGCTGCGGGACCGGCCCGGCCCCGG
>CM021738.1:20923186-21074759 GCA_011075105.1 Heteronetta atricapilla | reverse complement strand
CGCGGCCCAGCCAATGGCGGGGCGGGGCGGGGCGAGGCGCCGCCAACCCGCCCGCATAGCGGCCGGCGGCAGCCAATGGCGGAGCGCGGGGGGCCGCGGCCGCCGCCAATCGCGGGAGGAGCTCCGGAGGTGGGAGGGGGGCGCGCCGGCACCGCCGCCGGAGGGGCGCTGCGGCGGGGTGGCGGGGCGCATGCGCGGGGGCGGTGGGGCGCTCTCTCTCCCTCTCCCCCCTCCCTCCCCGCTTTAAATCACGGCGCGGCGCTCGGCCAATCAGAGCGCGGCGCGGCCCCCGCGGTAAATCAGTGCGCGGCACTGCGGCCCCCCTCTACCCCCCGGTCCCCCCCCGGCCCGGCGTCCCTCGTGCCGCGCAGCCGGGGCTGCTCCCGGGGCCCTCCTGGGGCGTTCTGCTGCCCCCGCCTCACCCTCCCCGCAGCAGCCCGGCTTTGCCCCAGCGCTCCTTCGGCAGGGAGCGGATGGAAGATGTCAGATGGAGGGGAGGGGATGACAAGGGGGTAGGAACGGAGCGGGAAATGCATCCTAAAATAAAAGGTTCCGTAACGAATAGCCCCGTGTTTCCAGGGCAGCAATGAAAAGCCAGGGGTTTCCTGTTTCCACTCTCCGTGATTCACCGCTGGCACAAGGAAAACAGAAAGCCACGTGAAGTTAAGGGACTGTGGGTAGGGCTGGTGTCAGCACAGCGGCATTCCCTGCCGTGGGCGAGCCGGGTGCCAACGCCCGCGGGCAGACACCGTTGTGGTGGCGCAGGCTGAGTCCTGCTCAGCCCGCTCCCCTGGGGAGGGGCAGAGCCCACACAGGGCCCATGGAGAGCCGGGGGGAGGGCAGCTGCTCTAAGGCACTGCAGAGATCCCGGCTTTCCGTTCAGCACAAATGAAGCCGTGGCAGATGCTGAACGTGCTGCGTCCTTACAGCTGGGCTCACAGATCCATCACACTTCTCCCCTGGGACACGAGGAATGCACATGGCCCACTGACGTCCCGCTGAGCCCTTTGGATGCGATTTCCACAACACAAAATCTGACCAGATCCATGCCAATACCCGGATATCACTGGCACCAGCAATCCCAGGGGGTGGAGAGGGGCCAAAACCGCTGCAGCCCAGCCCAGTCTGTGGATCTGCCCCCCGCTGAGCACACCGTCCCCCACTTCCCCAGGGCTGAGACGTTCAGACACTGGTCATGCTCACCCAGCCGAGGCGGCTGCCTCCCCTCCAGCTGCGTGGCCGCTCCTGCAGGCTCATGTCCTCAAGCAGCCCCACCGCCTCCTGCTCCTCAGCTCGGTGTCACGAGCACCCAGCTCTTGCTTGCCCCTCTCTAGACCTCTGCATTCTTCTGGCCCGGTTGTGCAAGCTCCCAATCTCTGCACCATATCTGCTCTGGACATGTTCTGACCTCACCTAAAACACCGCAAGTTGACCGCTCGTGCACTCAGAGCTCAAACCGCCTGCTCGGCGGGCACAGCAGGTGACCTGATTTTGATGAGGAGCCAGATAAGCAGGGACCTGTTGCGTGGAGGCAGATAGCAACAAGGCTGGGGCTTGCCAAGGAGCCTGGGTTTGTCGTTCGGAAACTTTACCCCATGCTATCAGGTGTCAGCGTGCTGGAAGGAGCCCAGCGTGAAGTCAGGCAGCCTACCTGCCTGGAAAAAGCCAGGGAGGCGAGTGCCATGAATTTATGGAAATCAGGTACCGCCACCTGGCAGCTAACAACCACGAGATGAATTACAGCAACGATTAGTGGAGTGATCTGGTTCGAGTGGCAGGGCTTCAGCCTGAACATGTTCCTACTTAGCTTACACATTTCATTTGCAGGCAGATGTCAAGCTGGATGTTGCTAGGAGAATGACAGCAGGGGAATAATTAAGTCTGATTAAATCCTATCATATTGCCGTGCTGCTTTCTGGAATGCTCTGGAGCTTTTCCAGCAAAACTGACCAAATGAAAGGGCAAGAACTGCGGCACATCCTGGGCCACACAAACCCCCTTGCAATCGACCCGCTAAGCCCTGGGATGGAGCTCGTGTCTGCCCACGTGTTATCATTGCGTGCCCCACAACATCGCTGGCCTGCGGGCTGAGGGAAGGGCTCGGGGAGAGGACACACCGCAGCTATGTCAGCAGGGCCAGGAGCAGGTGGTGCCTGTGGGTGTCCCACACCCAGCTGCCCCGCATCAGCCCCGCCGGCTCCCCTGGGCACTCACATCGGTCTGGGTATAACCCAGTGCCCACATAACATGCACGGGCCAAAGCTCTCCTCAGGTTCATCCTCTTACATCCCGATAGGGCTGGGCCACACCCTGGAGACCTTCGGCAGAACTTCCTCCTTCCCTTCCTCTGAAAGCAGGCTGGCACATCAAAACTGCTCCGCAAATGCAGCTTGCGCTTGGTGTCGTCAACCACAGGCACTTCCTCTGCAGCAGCACCTGCTTGCCTCTTCATCTGGGAAGGTCAAACATCACAAGGTGTGACACGTCCAGGTGAATAGCAGCGATGTGCTCTTTTCTCAGCAGTAAATAAAGTTGTGCTGTAACTGTCCACACCGGTTGCCACACACACACATCTGTCTCCAGGCTCCCTCCCCGGCCAGCCTGCTAACCTCATTTGACTCTCTGCCCTATAGAAATTCTCATTCCAATACTCACACTGTAATCCTTCCCCCCAAATTACATGTCATCGCATCAGCCTTGATACTAATTAATGTAATACATTATTATTAATTAAATGCCACCAAATACCACAGCAAAGATCTCTTTCCAGTAATAGCTAGACAGGGATTACCTCCGCTGATGCACAGGCTCGGGGAATGAAACGTGGGCAGTAGCACACTCATATTTTGCCTCGATCACTCCAGCCAAACTTGTTTGTATCTCACACGCTTGTCATGCATTATTCCTAAACGCGTGCTCTGCGCTCTGGGAACACCGCGCTCAGTCTGTGGGCAGCACTTTGCATTTCTGCTGCTCTGGCCACCCTCAGAGCAGCCCCATTAAACAGCAGCGGCAGCAGCCCCTCGCGAAGCGAGTTAAAACAAGCCAACCTCTGCCGAAAAACCCTGTCCCCCTCCAGGGGTTTTGAGTAGCAGAGTCACACTCACCGCGGTGCAGGTGGCTGGGCAGCGGCAGCCTGCACATCGCGGCCACCCCACGCTCCCCGCGGTCTTCCTCGGGAGAAGGGACGAAGCGGTGCTGCTGGCACGCCACGCGGCGGTTCCTCGCCTTGCCTTAATCCCAACGTGCTACGTCTGCCTCGGGCGTATTTTCCGAGAAAGGAGCGAGGCTGGCTGTGACGAGGGGAGCTGGATCTGCCAGCGCTCCTGGGGCTGCGTCAGGCGTCCCTCGGACGAGCAGCCCGCACCCCCTGCCTGGCTTCAGCTCGCAGATGTACCGTCCTCTCCTGCCTTCTGCTGGACTGAAGAGCCTGTCAGAGCCTGGCATCGGTGACACTGTGCATATGCTGCGAGCAACCCCCCCCATCCGTCGTCATGATGAGCAAAATATATGGAGTTGCTTAATTCTCAAACCGCCAGGCTTTTCCTCCCACCCTCAAGCCAGTTTTTGCATTTCTGATCTACGCAGCCTCTCCAATTTTCCTGAGTCCTTTTCAAGACGCAAAAATCCCACAAAGAGCCTCCCTAGTGCTCTCGTTCAGGGATTAATTCTGCCTTTTCCTACTCCCTGTCTTAAAGGAGTGCTTCGCTCTTTGCTGCTGTGGCTCCAGACTGAGCCTTCACAGGGAGTCGTCCCAAATCTTCTCCAGCCCCACCACTTGTCACCTGGGCTGCTGGGGACACCTCTCTCCGTGCCCCTCCCTCACCTGCTCCCAGCCCCAGCACTGTGAATGCCAGGGGTGACCCTGGGGACCTGCCGAGCCGAGCCTGGCAGCTGCAGCAAGGCTGGAGCTCTCTGGGAGCGGACGTCCCGGCTCTCATCAGCCGGCTGTGCGAGGCAATAAAGGACAGCAAAAAGCACAGCCGTGCCTGCCAGCTCGCAGGCTGGTCTGGGTGTGAAGTCAGTGAAATATTACGCCGTGCTCTTCGCGCCGTGCCCAGCCCACGCGCCGCGCCAGCAGCCGCTCAGGAACACGGCGACTGCTCAGTGACCGCGCTCCGCTGCGCGAAGCAGCCTGGCAAAGCAACGAGCCGGGTGGAGTTTCCGCGTTTAATTCTGCCCCTTGAAGAAGCCAGCTGAGGCTTTCTTTGAATATTCAGCACTCCAAGGGGTTTCTTTCTCCCCAGCAGCCCCGCAGGGAAACAGCCGTGAGGTGAGGCTTTTTCCCAGCCCACGTGGGGTATCACCGTCGCTTCTCTCCTGCCCTGACGATGGAGCCCGGCTCCCTCCACGCCCGCCCTGTCCCCCCTGAGCCCACGGCACGAACCCAGGCCACTGTCCTTGGGGCGATGCGCTGCGACTGCCCCAAGCACCCGGCACGGACAAGGTGCCTGTTTGCCAGGTAACAGCGCGGGGGAGCGAGAAGCAAGGTGGACCCGAACTGCTGAGATGATTGCTGAATAAATCTGAATCTCACAAACCACTGGGACCGCAGTGGCAAGAACCTGGGTGGGACACAGGGGTGGCGGGGGGACCCGCTCCCATGGCCCCAGGTATCTCACAAACAACATTTTGGTGATGTAACTGCAGCTCCTGTTGAAACACACGCGTTAATTTTTAACAAATACTCAGCTGGGGGGAGGCCAGGATATTTTGAAGAGCTAAAGCGATGAGCAGAGAAACAGCAGATTGCTTCACCAGGCTGTCAATGGGAAGGCAGCAACGCAGCGAACGGCACCCCGCTGTGCTCGGCACAACACAGACCGTGACAGAAAAACTGCTCCTTGGGCACAAGGAGAGCTCTGGCCGGTCAGCGCACCCATGCAGCACGCTTTGGCTTTTCCATAGGAGTCAACGATGATGTAGGATTTTAATTAAGAAATGTATGATAAAGAATTAATAAGGCTCAGGTTAGATTAACTGCGTGCATTAACAACTAAGCTCTGAGGGCTGTCCACGAGCCAAAATTTAATGGGGAGACATCAACAACCGGGAACGTGTCTAGACCCCCAGCAACTGCTTCTTGGTCAGGTGCCATTTAATATTTTTTAACATCAATTATCTAGATGACAAGGGGCTGGCTTACATTCGCGGCTGATCCAAATACCGAAGGGGCTGCCTGCTGCCATGGTGCGAGACAAGCGGCCCGATGGCACAACCCCAGCCCACGGCACAGTCACAGCCCTGGCTGCAGTGGAAGGTGCCTGGGAACAGCCGGGACGGACTGTACTGCGGGACGGAGCATGTCCCGGAAAGCCGAGGAGGGAGGGAAAAAAACGTGTAAGGAAAAAAGCCAGTGAGTGAGCCATCCCCACACACAGCTGCTGCTTGCGTCACTGCGCCTCGGCTAGGCGAGAGGGGAGCCAGAGACGCAGGGAAGGGATTTCCGAGCAGAAGCAACTCTGGCAAAGCAAATGTTGTGCCAGATTCAGGTCTCAGAACTGCAAAACAGACACAGGAATCTTAAGAAGCAGCACCGTCGCTATGACAAAGTATCTGAGGCCTGGAAATGGGGCAAAAGTAAGGCTGAGAGACAGGAGAATGGGCAACTCAGCTGCATCACAAGACCATCCCCTGCTGTGCAGGCAGGAACGGAGCAATGGTAAGGGCGCGCTTCAGCCCAGCAGAGAGGAGTGCAAGGTCCAAAGGTGAGAACTGGAAGGCAGAAAAGCACAAACTTCAAATTAAGTACATTTCTTAGCCACGCGGTCACCGAAGGCTCTATCTGTCACTCAGCAGCTTTAAAGGAGCTTAGACGGCCTTGCAATTTCATTTCAACCATGTGACATCGGTGGCTAGGGCATGAGGAGCTGCCACACGATCATGCTTGGTGTTTCGCCCTGGCTGTATCCCTTTGAGGGGATTGTTAGGCTGCCACCATTTTGAAAAATTGCTCATCCTGGTGGCTCTGGGTTGTTTTGGGTCAGGCAGCAGCAGAGATGAGCCCTGCCTTCCTCGGGAACGTGGGGCAGCTGCTGGCAGGCTCTTGTGCCCCGGTTTGGCACCCAACCCCACGCCCCAGCCCACTCCTGCTGCCCCCTTACCTCTGAGACCCAGCACCTCGTGGCCCGGAGCTATTCCTTCTGCCTTCACCTCCCCTTCACCTTGCAGGGATGACCTGCACAGGGCTCAGTGCTAGGGGCAAAGACCGTGAGGTCTGGGTGCTGGGCAGGGAAGCTCCTCCTCTCCCACCCAAGCAGCCCCAGCAGCCCGCAGGAGAGGCTCAGCCAGAGGGTGGACTTCTTGACCCCCCCCGCACACAACTTTTTCTAAAACCAGACAAGGGACAGCCTGGGCTGGGCCCTGGGTGTTACACAGGCAGGCAGCCTGCAGTCGTGTTTGTTTCCAGGCCTTTGCCCAGGGACACCACGTTTCCCATCCTGGAGCTCTGCTACTTTTTAAATTAGCTGCACCGGAGCAAAAAAGCCTCTGTGCGGCCTCAGCAGGCTCGTGTGCTGAAGGAGCCACACAGCAGAGGTCCTCTCTCCCCACTCTGCTACCTGAAGCCCATCTTATCTCCATCTGCTCTGTGGATGCCCGATGAACTGAAGCCTCTTACCCCAAGTCTGCCTGCTGTGGCCGTGACACACCACCCATCTTCCTGCCCCACGTCGAGCTCCTTTAGTGCTCCTCCTGCTCTCTGTCATTCACACACAAATGGCCTGGTGCCAATAAACACAGCGTAAGCCCAGCGGTTCACAGAACCCACTCTGGATTTACAAACCTCTCCAATTTGGATAGTTCTGATAGTCCTTGAGGACACGGCTGCGAGCCAGCGTCAGTCCCGGAGAGCTGTGTCCTGCAGCAGCTGGGCTGTGCCCGCTGGGAGCTTCGCAGCGATGTCCTTGGCCATGATTTCAGACAGACACGATGCCAGCGTGCCATCTCGGTCATGCTGTGCACAACAGATGCATGGGGACAGGCACACTTTGGACATTTCACATCATCGTTGACGGCCACGTGCCTTGCATCATTTGGTCCCAGCGCTCCCATGCCCCGCAGCGCTGCACGACAGCCAGGGCCACATCCTGCGGTGCAGGAGCAGGGCAGGTACAGGGGGTGCTGGTGCACAGCACATGCAGGATGCGGCCCAAGCTTTCATACTCTGCTGCAGGGCACGAGAAGCTCTCTGGGAGATTCAGCGTTTGGGCAGCCTGCACGTTCCTGCAGCCACATTGCATGACGAGCAGTTAGCACAGGTGGCCCACAGCTCTGGGCACCGCATGTGCTGGCGGGACACAGGCTGGTGGCAGGGGACACTGACGGAGTGCCCTGAGCAGCAGGTATGCAGGGCTGGCAGCCACAGGGGACTTGGACCTGGTCCCTGCAGCTCCCGCTCATCCCCTGGTGCTGCAGCTCGGATGTAACCGCGGCCACCAAAGCCACCACAGGAGCACGAGGGGGCAGAGCCCGGCATCTCCCCCCTGTTCTCCCCGAGCCCCTGACACTGCCAGCACCCAGGCTGTGGCTTGGCGCCGTCACATCCTGGCAGCGAGGTGTCACTGCCTGTCCGCAGAGCGGTGCAGCCAGCCCCTGCTTCATGCTGAGCTGGGGGACGGCAGGCAGGCTCCTTTCCCAGGACCTCCTGTCGTCCCGCACCTTATCCCAGGGAGCAGCAGCAGCTCACTCATGTCTTAGCCAGGGGACTTTCCAAAGGCTCCGAGCTGTCAGCCTGTGCCCTCAGGAACACGGCCATTCTTCCATCCCACAGCATTATTTCTGTTCAGGTGTCTCCATCCTTCTCCTCCACAAGCTGGGAAACACCCTCAAGCTTAAGAGCTGGTGAAACCTGGAGGGGTTCACAATCTGGATTTCACGAGAACAGCACAACTGTGCAAATCCAGAGGGAGAAGGAACACCTCAGCACATATTCAACACCATCTTCACAGCCCACTTACTCACATATTGCTTGCCTAAGGCCATCCCTGCCTCATAAACTGCACTCAGACCAGAAAGGTCATCCACAGATCGATGCGCATATATATGATGATACTTATATGTCTCTGTATGCATGCTACGTCATCCTCCTGGCTCTCACCTACACGTGCTTGTGCTGTGGGCACAGCCAGCCCCAGCGCTGCTGCCAGCAGCCCCATGGGCAGGGCAGGCTGTGCTGCCTCTCCCAGCCAGGGGCCGTGGCCGCAGCCCCTCAGCTTCCCCGCTGGCTGCCCACACCCCCCATCAGCTGCACGCTGAGGCAGGGCTGGGAAGGGCACCTCGCCGCCCGGGTGCGGAGCCAGCCTGTCATCTCTTGCTCATCAGCACAGGCAGCCCTACAAATAAATATCCCGGGAGCGAGTGGGCTGACGGCAGCTGTGCTACGGGCTCCGTTAGGCTGACAGGAGCGGCTGTTCCCAGCGGAGCAGCTCCCCGCCAGGGGCAGCGCCAGCTCCCCACCGCACGCCTGGGCACAGGTGATGGGGACCCCATGTCGCTGCCATCTCGGAAATCCGTGCGGCTGAGGAGGGGTGTGAAGCATCCTGGCTGCATGCAGCATTGCTGCCTCCATGCTGGGCAGGGCACGTGGGCAGCCAGGCCGGGATCATGTCTGGCACGGGGTAGCAGGAGGCAGGAAGGACGTGCTGGCTCTCGCAGGACAGGACCAGCTCTCACCCCCGAGCAAAAGCAGCAGCCCAGTGTCCAACAGACCCACGGTGGACCCCAGGACATCACAAGCACAGTGACCCCAGCCCTGCAGTGCCACCCCCAGCCCCCACACGTCCCCCACCCCATGCTGTGCTCCTGCTGCAGCCCAGGCCATTGCACCCCAGGACAGCCAAACCCCTCCTGCCACCCACGGGCTGGTGGCCCTGGGGACAAGGCCCTGGTGGCTGGGCCACATCTCCCAGAGGGACATGATCCACGCATGGGGCAATCCCCAGGGAGCTGATGCAGTGCCAGCGGCCTGAGGGACCTCACCTGCTTCTCCTCGGGCTCCAGGGCAGGTTGTGCTCAGAGAGGGGCGAGCCTGAAACACCTCTGAGGCGCCAGGCAGGGCCCAGCTGCAGCCAGACATGTTTGCTAGGGAGGGCAAGGTCTCCCCCCAGGTACCAGGCGCCTCCCCATAACGCAGCACAAGGGCTCCTCTGTCCAGGAAGAAGGAAGGAGCCGGGTGTCTCAGCCCGTCTGGAGAGGGGAGGGGATCTGCTGGGGGAGGCGAGGACAGCCCGGCCCTGAGGGGAAGCCCCCACACGGCCCTGCTCCTCTTCCTGGGAACCATCCGTGCAGCCCCGGCACTGCCAACGCAGGGCTGGAGGCCGATGGTGTGTGGGGTTTGTGTGGCTGTGCCAGGAGCGAGCCAGGCCCCCCACAACACGGCAGCGGCCAGGGGAGGCAGCCCAAGGCCTGGTGTGGGGGCAGCACAGGAGCCTGGTTCGTGGGGAAGGCTCCCACACAACAAGAGGCCAGGACAGGCGGGCAGTGGGGTAGGAGAGACCCCACTGCTCGGGGTACAGCTTATCTGGAAAAACCCCGGGCTGAGCTGCAGCAGGCGAGGGGAGCAGCGCTGCCTGGGGCTGGCCCATCAGGTGCTGACGTGCCTGGCCCGCAGCCACGCAGCTCCATGAACGTCGCCTTTCTTCTCCCTGCCGCACAGCCCTTGGCAGCCCCTCAGCCTCTCCGACTGGGGAGGGAGAAGAGCCAAGGTCTGTTTTCTGTCCTTTTCCCCCTGCCAGGCCCTTCACAGTGCTGAGGGCCCAAGCTGGGGTCTCCCCCGCTGCCAGGATGAGCAGAGCAGCCTCCTGCTCCACCAGGGATCCAAGCAGGACGCCCCGTGTTACTGCCCTGCATGCAAGGCAGAACGAAGAGCATTGAGTCCCCTGCCAGTCCTCACAGGCACCAGCTGTTAAATGGTGTTTGGAAATACCCACCCAGCTGGAAATGAGAAAGTCGGCAAGAACTCACCCCACAGCCCCTTCTGTGGCTGCTGACACAGCTGCTTCCTTTATCCTTCCTTCATCGGCAAGGCTCTGCTGGGCCTGGACAGGCAAACCACATGTCCCTGCTGCAAGACTGAGCAGCCACACTGCTAAGCCATGGGGTGTAGGTGCTCCTTGTCTCCCATGTCCCTGAGCCCAGCAGAAGGGCCCGATCTCTCCAGCAGCAGCAGGCAGTGCCGCAGCCCACTCCCCATCTTCCACAGAGCTGGCTGCAAATTAACAGCCCCTCTGCATGCAGGCAGCACCTGAGCCAAAGGCACCAGATGCTTTCTTCCTTATCCTCACTCCCCATTTTTTTTTTTTTAAATTATTTGTGTGTGTGTGTAACTGCTCTTGGGTATCAGTAATGAAGTTTTAGTTAAGCCCAGCTAAAATGAATGCAAAAGGAGCAGGGATATTGTATTCAAGAGCAGCAGCAGCATTTTTTGTAGCAGGTGAAAATGACAGTCCTGGCAGATGAACCAGCTTCAGCTCACACTCATAGCACCTGATCCCTGTGTCTCAGGCTTTGCTGGAGGACCACGTGTACCTAACTCAGACTGTGGTCCTGATTTACAATACAATACTGCTAGGAGGAGCTTGCCTTGTCTAACGTGTACTTGTGTGTAACACACACCAGTGCAGCCAGAGGTGCTGTTTGGACATGAGACTGCCCGGCAGAAGTTCTCTAGTTGCAAAGACAGGTTTCTCCTCCTGCAGACTGAGGACTTCAGCAGGGGTGTGAAGACATCCAAGGACACAAGCCATCTGCCTTGCCTAGTCAGCAAGGAGGCAGCTCCTCCCTCAGCCAGCTGCAAGTTGTCTTTTTCCATGGATGAATTACTGAGATGCTGGATCCTCCTGCAGCGAGGGGTACGCAGGACAGCAACTCTCTACCAGCAGCTCGGGTGGAAGAGCCCAGACAGCAGGCCTATTTTCATTTCTCACTTGCATTGTGTGCTGAAGGTGTTCCCAGAGCTATGCAGAAGTGAGAACTTTTCTTAAAAACAGAATTGCAGAGTAAGGAGACCTCTTTTCAGGCTTTCCTACCTCCTCATTTTTGTCTACACACATTCTGTACCATTTTAATCCTTTTCCAGTGCCCTCCCACACATTTCCTTCCTTCTCTAGGTGCTGTAAGAACAGTTTTGACTTCAGCATGGTCACATTACTCACGCTGCAGCAAGGAGGCTGTGGCAATATTCCTGCACAGATCTGCCTCAACGATAGCAATCGGGTGAATGTTTCCCATTCCTCTGCAGACCAGGCTGCTGTGGACACAGGAAACCTACTGATACACCTACCTCAGCTATGCTCATTACTGGAACCAAACAACAACACATTTATCCCACCTCAAGCATAGCACTCTTTACTCATCTGAGTGAAAAATCTGAAGCTGCTGAACAGCTCTAACAGCAATGCAAAGAAATGAAGAATTATCACGGCAAAGAGAGAAAAAAGGCTCATTTTCACTTTTAGCAATACCTCATGTTGTTCATGTCAAACCTAAAATACTTAGGTTAGTGTAAAGTGTGGAGTAAGTCAGACTTAAAGGTTCCATTCAGTGTCTACAGATTGTCAGGGAAAAGGAGATGTTAACATTTTCCCCACCTAGAAAAGCTGCCTCCAGGAATATCTAGCATTTTAGACTTCAAAGGTATGGGCTGAAGTAATAATACAATGAACAAGCAATTTATTCAAGGTCACTCAGTGTGTCAGTAAGAAAAACCCCTGACCTAAAGTAGAAGAATCCTCTCTCCCTGACGGCCAGTTTAGCACGTGAAATTCAAGAGTCAATATTAAGCAAAGAACAGAGCTACCTGACTCTGCACCCAGGTAAGATTTTCTGATGACTGCTATTCTGGCACTGCCACTCTCCTGGCTACAGAGCAAACCTAAGGCAACTCAGGTTGCCTTAACGCAGCTGTCTCAGGTCTGTACTTCAGTCAGGAAGGATCCGTAGTTCCATCCCTGCTCTGGTTAAGGGCCGTGCTTAACTCAGTCCTTAAGTTAGAGAATTCTGCTCCGCATCTCTGAAAGGCACCTGAGAAATTACTGGATAAGCATTAAGGAGATGAGGATCGGAAAAGAGTAACGCTAACAGTAACATTAGAAACATGATGAGAACTTCCAAGTTACATTGCTTTAAGATTTTAAATTAGTCTAGAGATCATCCATTTTGAGATTAAATTTATTACTTGTTCAAATTGAAAACAAAATACAGGCTACCAGAGTCTTGTTTTCATCCCATGTTTGCATTTAAAAAAAACAAATAAGCACAACGGCAGACATGTCAGACAACAGGAGCCCAGTTAGAGAATGGAAGAACAGAGATGTGTGGAAGCCTTCCGATACGCCATCAGTCAGAGGGTTACATTCCTCAAACAGTGCAGAATTGGTCCAACCCCAGCTCAAAACACTGGGAAGAGAGCAGGAGCAAGCAGACCAGATTCTGCTTCTGACAGTACTGTCTCTGGTCACCTGAGAGGTCTTCTGATGGAGAAAGGCCTCCTGGAAGGCCAGCCACAGGCAGAAGAAACATTACTGCAAACAGGTGCTTTAGAAAGAATACAGTCACCTTTTTAAACCTTATAAAAAAATCTCCACTGCCTTGCCAAGCTCATCCTGAACAAGGGCAAGCCATGATTTGTTTATACTAAAAATGCTTTTTATGGGTCCAACCTGAACCAGTCACAGATGGAAGCTTCATGAAAAGTGAAGTGAGGAGGTCTACTGCCTGCAGCATCACGTGTGATGGACCCAACGAAGGGCCGTGAGAGCTCCCAGGGGGCATACCGAGCAGGATTTCCTACGGAACACTTTGAAGAAGCCCCTGACTAGCGGATACTCCGGCAGCACCTTGCCCCTACTGATGGGGCTGTAACGATGCTGTAACATGGATAAACACACGCCTAAAAACAAGCCACTGAAAAAATTGTTATCAGTCAAGATCAAACTCCAGGTAACTAAAAGCAAATGTACCTTTGAGACAGCTGCTCTATAAAGAGCTTTTATTGCTACCTGTTATACTTCAAGCCATAAACCCAATGTTTGTGGTTTTTCTTTTGACAAGTCAAATAATACAGATCCCCACCCCCGAACATCAGGATCACCAATTTGAAGTTCACAGACAGGAGCCAAAACGCAGTTCAACCACTGCACTAGGATAAAACATGTTCACATTTGAACGATGCAGCACAAGAACTGACAGGAAACTCAGAAAGGCCCTTTGTCTCGGAGTGCAGGATGGCAGCGGTCTCCAGCACAGTGCAGCCAGCTGACAAGAGCAAAGACTGGAGCCCGCAGAAAATGCAGCAGAACAAAGCTCCTGCTCCAGAACAAGTACTAGGCATAGAAGCTCTTGGCTCAATACTCCTAGAGGTGGGTAGCAAAACAAAACCTGCTGCAGTTTAACAGCAACACTCCAAACAACTCCAGCTGTTTTGTACTAGGTCATCAGTTTAGGATGAAGCTGTTTAGAGCCAGGTGTTGGTAGCACAGGTAGCACGTGACACCTAAAAGGTGCGGCTGAGTTATATGGCGGTTTGAGGAGAAAGCCTGAACACAGGCTTCTTTTTCCCTGGAGGGAGAATGGCAGATGGTAAAAGGAATACATTTCTCAGTAATATGCAGGTAGTGTTCAGCCTACGTGAAGTTAATACCATATCTTAAGATATGCTGAAAGAACAGAGGCAAGTTAAGAACCTGCCAGCTCTTCTGCACATTTGCTAATAGCACATCGCTTCAGAGAGGCTTAAGTATAGGCTACGATGCCAAAGTGCAATTCTGCTTCCATTGCATAGCCCAGAGTACCCACAGCTACTAGACTCTGGCCTTCATAGATCCTAGTTTTATCAACTATCCCCCATTCATCAGAAAATGATTTAATACCCTGAGACCAGGAGAGTTTTGGACATTAACGAAAAAATACACAAAGGAAAGCCACTGTCTCCTTTCAGAATCTGTTTACACCTTCCAATACTGATGAACAAGATATTCCACCACAAAAATGAGACAGAGGAACTCCATGAAAAATTGTGGTTGTGCAAATCTTTGCTATTCATATCAGCCTCCTGACCCTATAAAAATGTAGGGATGAGGAAGGTTTTCTTTATAAAAGTTGTAGTTTATTTCTTTTCTGGTCAAGAGTGGTATCACTACACAATACTACATTTTATTGCTAATCACAAATCGATGCACCGGGGTTTCAGAATAGTTTGGTTTATAGCGTTCCTATGTAACAAAAGGAAAAAAGTTACAAATCCAGACTTTGCAGACACATTGCTATGTCCCTATAGAAGCAGGGATGCATTAGGTCTGTTTTGCTAGAAAATTCTCCTCTCAAACTGTTTCTGGAGATCATCACCTTAGTTTTCTCCAGCAGGAAAGTCACTCCATCATCCCATGCAAAAGAAGGTGGCCAATCTGCTCCACAGCCTAAAATCCCTTTCCTACAGAATGGGAAAGGAACGTGTATTTACATGGCTCCTGCTGTGGTGTGTTAATGCTTAAGTTACTAGGAGCAAGTTGGCACGTCTTTGAGGTACACCTACTACCCAGCTTAACTCAACTCCCTGTTGCTGAGGTAGCGAGTCCTCTCCAACACAACTGGGATGTGCCCTACTTACTTTATAGAGCTTATCAGCTCTATACAAATGCTCGATAACCTTTGCTAGACAGCAACACGGCAGCACTCCTACCTCAGAAGAGCACGGCACAGCTCTTCAGTAATACATCCAGTTCAGTGCATGCTTGATCTGTCACAGACCCAAATTTAGCTGTTGTAAGCAAAAGCCCGTGGCCACACGAAGGGCAGTGCTGCCACAGAAGAGGTACTGCACTGCACTGTTCCAGCTGCCCTGCCATACCCAATACTGCGATGCTTGGATTTCAGGAAGGGAGAGTTAGAACTCCATCCTGTTGGTCATTATTGCCTTAGTGGGAGGGGGAAGAAACTCAAAAGAAACTCTTTGGGAACTGAATGTCTATTGGGAGCTGAATGCTTATTCTTGTTAGAAGGCTGCACTGTGCAGGGCTCCAGACAGATTTTTTTTTTTTGATACAGAGGCACATACAGTTAAACTTATGAGTAAGTAAGTCAAAACAAGCATCAGAACAAAAATATTAAGTGGAGGGTTAAATTATTTGTCCAACAGGATTCAATTTCACATTTCACCTGTTCACACAAGCACCTCCTGTCTGCTTGGATCTGAACAGCCTACAGCTCAACCCTCAGAAAGGAGGTGCTGAGAAACAAGAGCCTGAAGCTGCTTGCAACAAAAAAAAAGATGGATATAAATATAAAAAAGAGGTTCAATGTCAAGCACCAGTAATACTGCCTGCTCAAGCCCAGGTGTAGCCACCAGGGAGACTCCCAAGATCAGGAACATGATTCAGAAAAAAACAAAGACTTTGTACTATTCTGCAGCTGCCAAGATTCCTGGCTACAACTCCCAGAAGAGTTTGCCACCTGTCATATTGTCTCTAATAGAAAAAGCAAGACTGCTCGACGAGATGAAAGCAGCACCCCCTTCAAGCTGGCTTATTCAGTAAGAACCCAACTTCAGACCAGGAGTCTGCAGGCATCAGCTTCAGCAAATGGGATCTGTTTCACTATTGAACAGCTGCCTTTCAGCTACTGCAGAGCATCAGCTTTTTAGCTTCCTTAGAAAAAAACAAAACAAAACAAAAAACCCTGGATTTGAAGCATCCAAATATGGCCTGTTGTACTGGAGCGTTTAAATCCTTGGGGAAAGTGGGCATCTTCTTCTTATGCCACAGGCAGCGCTTACTCCATGATGGCCCGGTACAATGCGGGTTCAATGTAATCTTCCCGGTAGCGTGAATTGATGACTCTTTGTCTCTTCCTCTCTTGTCTGACCTCCTTCTCCGCAAAGATCTCCGTGAAGCGCATATCTGAAGCTATTGACTAAAAGAAAAGCAGAATTAGCCACCAGAACACAGATCAAATCCCTGCCTACACGTCCTCTTTTTGCATGAAAGGAAAGACCAAGATGGGACACCTGGGAACATTTGGACTTCTTTGAAAACTGACCTCTTGGGTTTCTGTACAAGAAAAATATTTAGGAAATCGGATTTAAAAGTCTGGGGTAAGTTAAAGTGAGCTGTAATCAGAAATCTAAAGAACCACAGCTTTCAATTTAACTGAGTAGCTAATTTAAATTCAGTCACTACCTTACTAATAAACACTCATCTGTTTCAACTCGCATGCAATCTAGTACACTTTGTGCCTTATGTAGCAGGCAGGTTTAAACAGATGATGACAGGAGTCAGCTATATTACATGCTCCTTGTTAAACCTCCAAAATCCTGCATGCCTGCATTAGGTGTGCAGGACCATGCTGTAAAGCAAGACATCTATCTTGTTGTCCCGAGTTGCAATTTTCATAGCTGGAAGCATAAAGCAACACAACACGGACCCAGAGAGGCTGCAAAATCTCCGTCCTTGGAGATAATCAAAACTTGACTGGAGGGAGCCCTGAGTAACTCTGCCAACTTCAAAATTCAACCTGTTTTGAACAGGTGATTGGAGCAAAGACCTGCAGGGGTCCTTTTCTACCAGAATTATTTTGCAATAAATAAATAAATAAATAAATAAGGCCAGCTCTCTTAATGCCACCCTACAAAGAGGTTTCCAGAACAAGGAAGACGAAGAACTTTGCTGCTCTTTGCAAGAGAAATACCTGATGAAGCTTAAAAATACACGCACAGAGGGGACAGTAACATGTGCTGTCTCAAATAGTGACTCTGTGCTACAAATTCCCCTTATCTACAGGAGACTCTCTTCCTTTACCTCCTACCCCCCATTCTCCTTTTGTAGGCTGATCAAGCCACCAAGCTTCCTAACAATTGAGGAGAGTATCAAATTGTAAACCTTTGCTGCTGTACACTCAGCTTGCTGTGCAAGGACAAATCAAGTAAGAGTTAACTCATTTAGTAGATGCTTATACCCCTTTTACCTACCAGCCTTGACTTGACTCTCTTAGGAAGCTCCTCGTCCAGAGTATACACATCATCTCTTTTCACCATCAGCTGAGACCCATCTTCAAATTCCACCTGAAAGAAAAAGGGAAGTTGTTCTGTCAGAACTCTGAGAAATTAGAAGACTTCCACAGCTACCTGTGCTTTCTCTTCCCTGCAGAAGCCTTCTCATGAAATAATCTTCTACTCATTGGATTTTACATGATACGTATGCAGGTATGCACACGAGAACAGACGTTAACGGAAACCTCACCCAATCCCATGACAGCGAAAGTAGCCAAGTACATTTTGGGATATTCTTTTAACACCTGATGAGACAGTCAGACAGCTGGTCACTAATATATTGCCTTAATATTCACTCCTTTGGAAGTGTGAAGGCAAGATGCACTAAGCAGCAAGAACAAAACCAAACTTCTTTTAGAAATAGATTAAGTTTCAGGAACTAAGTCAGCTGAAGAAAAGACCAGGGCTTTTCAGAAGCTGAGACTTTCAGGTAGGTAGCCAGATATAAGCAGAGCTGCAGGCAATCACTGTTTTGCTGTTAACTCCAGCAACTGTCATTGTTGAAAACACTAAGCAACTTCCTCTCAAGCATTTAAGCATGACCGTACTATAACTATGCTAGTTTTGCAAACAGCCTGGTTTGAATCATCAAGTTGTTGTGAACAGCAAGTTTTCAGACAATTCTGTACCTGGTACATCTGGATGGCATGTGATGCGACAAACTTGGCTCCATAAACTTGCCCATCTGTCCATCTGACCTGCACAACTTCACCTTCAGCAGGAGGACCTAACTGAAGGCAGTCTCGACTCTGCAGCATAAAGGAGGAAGTTGGGAGAGAAGCAGAAGGGTAAGCAGCTTCCTTATGTGAAGGCTCATACAACAGGGGAATCCATCCCACTCACATTAGGGACACTGCACAGCACTCCGTTATTAACTCTATTTTAGGGATTGAGAAACACCTATGTCACCTGTATTTGAATACTGACTGTGTGCCCAATTTCAAAAGTACTTCATGCAGGAATAGCATGAAAGCACAAGCAAGTTTTCGTTTAGACTTACCACTGTTAAGCAGCTAAAGATTAACTGCACTCCATTACACCTGTTTTTCAGCTAACCTCAGTTAACCTAAGTCAGCCTCATATAGCACCCTTAACGCTGTCTGGCAGCACATCTCAGCCATAACATGCCCTAGGTATGGAATACCTAATAAATTCCATCAGGAACCTGCTCTGGAGCAGCAGGAATTGACTCTCATCATGTGCCCCCTATTGGAGCCAGACTCCTACTGCATAACATACCACAATGTCTTCTGGATACAGGTTGTCACTGAAGGAGCCATCATCAAAGTTGACCTCATAGAAAGTCTCCTTCGCAAGGCTGACCACTTCGCATTGATAGAAGCGACCATTCTTGTGCTTGCTGATGACTATCTGTCCAGGTGACAGATCTTGGAGTGCAGCCTTAGCTCGCTGAGAAGAGAAAAGCACATTTTAAACACAATGACACATAGAATGTGTTGAGGCACACAGCTCTGGTGCTGGCAAGGAAGCAAAAGATTTTAGCTCAGGTGAGTAACTATACTCAAGACACCACCAGCAGCATTTTTGGGAAAGTTCTACCTCTAGTATTTCAAATGCTTAAAACCTAATCAGCTGTAGCTGTCCCATCCTAATGCAAGCTACTTAGTAAATTAAAGTCTCATTTTTCAGAGCAATGCAAGGCCTTTACAGTAAATATTCTTTAATAGACTGTGGTGGTTTTGATGGCTAAAAGGGCTACATGGGAACTTTGTAAACTAATCAATCACTTAAGCATGAAATTCTATGACAACTCACGGAGCCTTCTGGAGACCCAGAACTAATGCCTGCATATTAAATATCATGGCAGGAAAACACTATTATTCCTCATTACTACATTCCTCCTGTAGCTGTTGTACTCTGTCCTGGGCTGCAAACCAAAATACAATAAAGGACCTAAGATCACTCAGAACAGCAGCAAGACTGAGATCAGAATCCAAGACCAGTATCATTAGAATGTTTTAAAAGAATCAAGCCTTCAGTGAAGTTTTAACAGAATTATACAATCTAAAACTTTTCATTCCTCCAAGATATTGCTGTTTAAATCCTGGGAGTCCCACACCTACTCACCTCTGCCTGAGATGGGATCTTATGCCTGAAGCAGGTAATGAAGACAACAAATGGCCAGTCATCAGGCTGCATCATGACTCCTGCTGCTTGAGCACAGCTGACATGAAAGGACGTGGGACACCGACCGTGGGAGCACTGCACACAGCAACCTGCGATTCTCTTTCTTCGTTTTTTGCAGAAGACACATTTCTGTGGATAGGAAACTAAAGGTTACTGGTTGGCAATGGTTTTCACTCACACAAAAAAACCCACGTCTGTCTAAGTATCTGATGCTGTGCCATTTACTCCAAGAGAGCATTGCTAATTTTTGATGAAAATAAACAGAAGGCTAACAGCTCTAGTTCATGACAAGGCAAGAATTCACACATTTAGGTAATCCCAAAGGTGAAAATAGACATTAAGTATCTACTATCTCACCATGCACAAGACGTGACCCAGACTCAAGCACCAGGAGATGACGGATTTATATACATACATATATATATTATAATACTCCTAAGTCAACAGGGTCTTTCAGCACCTGGCTGTTAAGCTTATATAAAAACAAGTAAAAGAAATTAGCAGCTAGAATACACAGCACTGAATGAATCTTAGGGAAAGCAAATGTCTTCTTTTAGCTACTAAGGCTGCATTGAACTGGTTAACAGAAGGTAAGGTAAACAAGTAGTTAATTACAGTAAAGGAGCAGCTTCACCAAATTCAGGATCATGACTGAGTTCCGGTACACTTTTTGGAAAATACTTTTGGACATTACATGCTTAGGACACAGAAGAGTTACTGCTGTAGACTTTTCTAGTGGATAGCCCCATTGCAGTAAGACATGATACTGACTTCAGGAGCTGATTCAACATGCAATGAGTATACTACTCATGTTAAATGCTAACAAGTAAAGCGAGCCTTCGGGGAGCATCAGTTACCACCAGATCAAGCAAATATCTTTCTAATTGAAGTTTTTATTTCCTCTGATCTGTTGTACACAAACAGCTGCATATTCTCTCCTTCCAGACCAATACCTTCAGAATTAGCAAGATGATGAACAACAACAAAGGAAACCCCAGTAGTGAAGCACAGGTGCTCCTTACCAGTCTGAAACGTTGCAGGGGGATTTTGCCAACATCTACAGGACTGCGCTCCGCGATGTTCACAAATTTTGCCTCCAGTACAGCTACAGCACACATTACATGAACCCACCTATCAGGACAGAAGAGGGGTGAAAAAAGATGAATACATGCTAGGCCAACATATGATGCTTTGGAGTTTAAGTAAATATAGTTCTGATTAGGCTAGCCACATAAACCCAGTTTCTGCTTGATCACAAAGGCTGAGAATTAGCAGTGTCATCTGCCTTCCTACTACTAGCAAAAGGGCATATATGGGGCAAAACACAAGCCGCCTTCATACTTTCAATCAAATTTAACAGAAGAGCAATTTAGTGCAATTTATGCTCCATCACCACAACACATTTCATGGAGAAATCAAAATCTTCTTTGAGAAGGTACCGAGAGATGTTATCTCATCAGGAACCTTATTTTCATGTGGTGTGTTACACCTCTGCACCTTGTGCTTATAAAACACAAAGCAATTAACAGCTGCTGTCAACAGAATTAGAGTACCATATTACCTGAAGAGGTGACGATTGCTGCAGGCAACGTGGACACAAAAAACACATTTCAACATAAGTCCCCCCCCAGCCTCAGTAACACAAAGTGTGAAAAGTGTTGCTGATCACTCCATTACACCAAATGCCAACATTTGCTTTACTAGCCTAGCCTCATCTACTTAGGAATTGAGCTGCTCCCTGAAGACAAAAAAAAAAAGGCTGGAACACTCACTTGTCGTCATTAGCTCTCTGCAGAGCTCCTCCTCGTAATGAACACAAACAGCAGTCCTGTCACAAGGAAGAAACCGTTAGCTGAAAGAGCAAAGTCCAGAGAAATGCACTTGATCACAACTTCCTCCTCAAAATGCGCATCCAGAGGAAAAAAAAAAAATCAACTAAATGCCTTGGACAGCTCAGCCCTTTAGCTCTCCAAAGCTGCTGTCCTGAGAACAACAGATACAGGCTCCAAACCTGTCAAAAGACAAGCACACCTACCACCGAAGACGTGTTCACTATAGGTTCCTTCTACAAATGCAATGCCTATACTTTTTGAGAATCTTTAAAAAGATCTGGAACAAATTGAGTAAGTAAAATTCAAAAGGTTGATCATTCTGCTCATCCAGAGCCTATGCAGCTTTTCAAACAAAACCTTTTCTTCTTGCCTTCTTCACACTTGTGTGCCTTCCAAGCTTTTGACAGAAGTTTCCTTCTGCGTTAAAAGTAGTAGCTGCCATACATTAAGATGGACAACTGAGCTATTCCCACATTCATGCAGAACATCTCTCTGACTCACATGAGCTCAGCAGCTTTGCACTAGTTAAAAGGATTACAGGACTACCAACTTAAAAAAAACACCAAATATGACGGTGGCTCCTAAGCATTCTCTAAAATTGCCTTCTTTTCACAAGAGAGAATAACAAACATTTAACACTATGGAAATGAACTTTCTAGCAGGTTCCCAGATATACCACATTCCTCATAAGATTCTTAAGGATAGAACGTTACCTCTTCTAAGGCATTTTCTGTGCACCTGGAGCACATCCAGTCTTCAGTGGCCTTGTCGGGGGGTACACCATAACAACCTAGAACAAGCACATTTCAGTTAAGAGCTTACCTACAATCAGACCCATTCCCCTAGGGTCCAGAAGTAAAGCAGCAGTTAAAATCAATAAGCCTAGAGATAACAGTTTATACTGCAAGCTGCTCATGCAGTCAGCTCCGTATTTCAACAGCTACTGCAAATGTACACCATTCAGATAATGGCTGAACTTGGTCTGTTTGTAGATTAACAGAGGCTTACTAGGATGTACAGACTTAGTAGAGAACACTGCACTTAGGGTTAATTCGGGATGTGCTCACTTGCATGAACGCAGACTTGACAGTTACTGCAGGTGATGAGTACACTGGTTCCATCTTCCTCTAAGTAGGGGGTTGAAAGATTGAGATCGGTGCTGCAGCCAGTTGTAGTGAAGCACATTTCAGGAATCAGGGGTTTGGTTCGGATCTTCCCATCTGCAGCACCTGGAGTTACTCCAGAGCTTTGACTGTTGCCTCCACACTCTGCCTGTAACAGATAGGTATTTTTCTTCTTCACAAAGGAAGGAGGAGTATTTGTCTGGTGTTTTGCTCCAATTTTTCATGTGAATGGGTAAGGGAAGTGAGTTCCCAGACTTGCTACAAAATAAATTTGAACAAAAACCATAACCACAGCTCAATTCTTGGAGCAGTCCCTCCTTGCTGCCTGATGATGACACCTGAAAACTGCAGCTGGAGTTTTCTGCTTAATAGCATTTAGAACTCAAAGAAGAAGCTAACAGAACTTAAGTTATCTCAAATTGTTAACTTTACACATTGTCAGCACTAGTGGAAACTCAGCTTCCATGTGGAATTTCCAGTCCTAACAAGAACCTCCAATCAGGCAGAAATAGCAAGGTCAAACAGAAACTATGGTCTTCAGTTTTCATGGAAATTATGAACTACATGCAATGTAAATGCTGGAAAAAAATTGAGGTCTTGATTTCCAAAATTATAGTAAAAATGCTTCTACAGCCACCATAGTTGTACAGTGATCTCAAATAAATCAAATAATCTTAGCTCATAAAATGGTAAGGGATGGGCTAACACTAAGTTGCAGGGGGAACATGCTAGCAGACAACTACTGAGCTATTACTTTGCTCAGACATAAGGAGTTCAGTGTGGGATTTCTACCTAAGCATTTAGCCAACATGCTATTGGGGTTTGCAACCTCTTCTCAATCTGTGCATTGCTACAGCTGCACTTTGCTAAGGCACATTTACATGTCATAGCTACTGTTGATGTGAATATACTCAAAAAAAAAAAAGACAACTTTCTATCTGTGCCATCCACAAACACAATCTTAGCTCACATTACTTTAAAGAAAAGTTCTCCTTGCTAGCTCCCCAAAGACCCTGGGCTATATATAAGTGGACTTAAAATGTTTCTTTAAAAAGCACAGAAGTGTCACTCTGGAAAAAAAGAAATGGATTTTGTAATCGATTACAGCAACATTCAAGATCCATTCTGTGGTTCTAGCAAAAACCACAGAACATAAAAGCTTCTGTTGAACAGAAGAGTGGGTCTCTGGGAACCCACAGACAGTCCATCAGAGGTGTGGTGAGGTTCACCAGGTTGTGCTCTCCTGGAACAATTCCTTGGAAAGACTGCAACACTGATACAGCTATTATTAAGTAGCAATGCCCAAACTGACAGTCACGTAGAAACTTATTCAGACACCTCTACGGTAACACTAACAGACCACGACTGCATACCTGATACGTCTGGAAGAGCATACAAACAGCGCAGTAAGGAGACTGCTGGGCCATGGTCCGGTTGTATTCTTTTTCAGCCTCAAAATTTGGTGGCCGATTCTGCCACAGCTGGCTCAGTGGCTTGGCCCAAGCTTCTGTCTCTTCAGCTTCTTCTTCAGGAGTGAGTTGCTCCGATGCCTCTGCAGCAAGAGATCATTACTCAGTGATTATGTACCCTTTTATAGATCCCTTCGTGCAAATAAAACTAAATAAGGCAAGATGTTATGAATGGAGATGACAAAGACTGCCATAAATTAAATTTATGGAAGGGCGATGGGAGTCAGTAACCTAGCCTCATTTTTAAGCAGCTTCTACTAACCAAGCAACCATGCATCAGATACAAGACAGGCTTACTGGGCAAGAACAGCATCAGCTCCAAAGTGCATCAAGACTAAGGCTGTCAGCCAAAGACTCTATGTATTTAAAGATAAAAATATAAATATTTACAACAATTACTGAAATGCTCTAAGGCTGACTCTGTTATGCAACAGACTCTGGTACTACTTTAATTGTCCTTTCAGAGTTGTGAATTTCCAGAGGATGGAGAAGGAAAGAAGGAAGACACCATTCAAGAGGAAATTTTAATGATGCAAACACAAGAAGGCGACAAGCTCCTTGTCTGGGATGCACAGGTGTAGCTTGCTGACTGCAGCGAAGAATACCATACACTGCCCACACAAGCTGTGGCCCATTCTACAGTTTCCCAAAGAGCACAAGGCTTACCATCATCACTAATGCAGTCTTTAACTAAGAGCGGGTGATGGCGTGGGAGCTTGCTCAATGGCTGGCGACGACCCTTGGACTTCTTACTCTCCTTCATTGATCTTATGTACTCCTTTGCTGCCTGGACAAGGAGAAGCAAAATTCATCAGTCAAGTTAGCATGTGTACTTTTGACCTTAAAAATATTTTGAACTTAAATGATTTTATTTCTAACAAGCTTCACATGTAATCTTAGCAACCTTTTAAAAAAGGAACTACTTGCAGCACTTCTGCGAAGAAAAACTACATAGCAAAACTCAGTTTATGTTGATTGTTCAATTCTGCAAGAGCTCTGTTGAGCCATTCAGAGATTTAGCACAGGTCCCAGCGTAGCTTTTTATGCAAGTCTACTTATATAAGAATGGCATAAAAAATAGAAACAAAAAAGAAGACAAATTGAATGGTTCAACTTAAGAGGGGCCACAATAAGTCTCAAGCATTCTGGAAAAATAATGAGTTGGTATGTCAACATTGACATTCAAAGTTAAAAAAAAAAAAGTTTGAGTTCACTGGCATCTCAAACTAACAGGTTTATTTTAAACGGAAGGAAACTTTCACCTCATCTTCTTATTACTTGTGTTGGTGTCTTCCCAAACAGATTGGAGGGAGGAGACTACAACGATTGTTACTTCCTCTACCCTTAGCCTAATGTAAAAACAAGTGACACACACAGACAAAATTACTACTAACCTGACAGGTTAAGCAATAAAGGCAATGATTTAAACAGCCCAGTAACACTAAGTCTCTCGGTAGGATAAAAAACACCCTTTCTCTGAATCTCTCATTCCTCTAAAAGCAGAAGTAAATCTTAGATTAAATGTGTCTTTCATCTCTGTATTTTTTTTTTATACAAGACAGAATAGAGCACATCATCTCTGATCCCCTACACAGAATTGGCCACTAAAATTCTCAGAAACAAATATGCTTTTGTTCAAATGGAAATTAGCAATCCCAGTTACCACCTAATGGAAAATTTGTTTTGAAATACACCATACTAGGGAAGGCCATCAACACCCATTTAAAATTTCGTCTTTTCCCTGTATGGAGTATGCAATGGAGACATCAACATCAGTAGCACAGTATCTTCAGTTTAAATATACATGAGAACTCTAGCTCATTTTCTGCTTTATCAACAGATTTGTCCAGCTGCTGCTCCATTTCTGCAATTCTTCAATTTTGAAGACCCAACCATTATCAGCCTCCCACTACTTCAGCACAGGCTTACAGAGGGAGACAAAGTTATTTGAGAAAACAACAACAGGTAAGATGTTAATTACAACCTTCTTTTGGTTTGTCTAACCAAGGATTCATTAAACATTCAAATTCATGTTTTCCCCAACCAGCAGTTTTTTGTTCCATTATTTCTTTCCAAAACAAAGGAGAGAGATGTGCACATGTATGTTATTTTATAACAACATCAAACAAATTCATGTGCTCATAATAAAGGGCTGGATTGAACTAGATTTACTTTAGGAACAAACAGGCGTCTGTAGCCACAAAAGGACCTGGATGAGCCTGTAACAACTACTATCTCAAAACCACCAAGCTACACTTTTGCTTAAAGCACCTGAATAATTTAGAGAAGTTCTCAAAACCAGGGATCTCCTTGTTTTCTAGAAGAGGAAAGAGTAAGATGTTCATCTTAATTTTCTGTTGTTGTTATTCAGCAAATCCTACAGGTGTTAAAAAACAGATTATTGAATAATCAACCTGCTACCAAAACAGCAATGAAATGGAAATGCAATCTGCACAGACAGAAGTTGTGTCACAGTAAATCCATGACCATGTAGTGCAGCCAGTAGGCTGCCGCACTCTCACCATTCGTACCTCTGCCAGTTCTTGTTCATTCATGCTGGCAGTAGCACTGGTTTTCTTTCCTGAAGTCTGTTCACTGTCAGATCCACTGGCATCCCCTTTAGCGTAGCTATGGACTGTAAGCACCCCAGCTGGCCCAGGTACAGTTCTTTTTGGCAACAGATCAGTCGATTCAGAGTCTGAAGAACCAGAATATGCTGGCGAGCCAGGCTGAACGCTGCAAGTTGCACTCTGCTTCGAAGTCGGCAAAACTGAAGTGGAATTTGAAGCATGCGAAATGGAGAGGTCCAACGCAGCTGCTTCTTGCTCTTCCTCTTCTTCCTCCTCAAGCTTCACAGCTTTCAGTTCTTCAAATTTGGCCAAGCCCCCACAATCTAGAAGAAAAGATATACTGACTGCTTCTAAAGTCTGGGCAGCAGAGAGAACAGCCTGCAACCACTTGCACGAAGTCAAACAGGTAAGCAGACTACTAGACAAGAAAGAAATGCGACACTAAGTCGTGTAAACAGGAGATCATTAATTCAAACACCTATAAAATCATGGTTGCCTTGGAGAGAGAGAATAGAAGCATCTGCTCATTGCATCTTGCATTACAGGAACCAGGGTACATCAAACAAAGCTAGCAGAAGGTGGGTTCAAAACAAACAGGAGATGGTCCCTTATACAGTGTAGCTAGACAGTGCAACTCCTGGCCACGTGAGGCTGGGGGTACGAGCTTACAAGGGTTCCAGGGAGACTTAACAGAAGGAGGGGAAAAAACAAACAAAAAAATAGAGGATCATTAATTACAAGTTCCAAGTGTCTGGAAAACAATATGAAAGAGGCATCATGTACATATTTACCCTCTTCTTATATTTTTCCATAGGCACCTCAATCCTCCCTTATAAGCAAGGTTAACTGGCCGAGTACAAGCCACATTAACTTCCTCTGGCATACTGATTACAAAATTACTAAGAAAACATTCGTACAGCACAGCAGAGCCATGCTACCAGGCAGTGTGCTTATGCTTTACTAAGCAATTGTACAATTGCTTAGTAAACAGGTCACACTATACAACAGTGCTATACAGAGGACCTTACACTACTATGGTATCGAATAAACTTCAGTATGCCAGCAGACAAAATAAGATCAGAAGTCAAAAGCCAGAAACACCCATTTCTTAAGCAAGTCTCTTGCAATACTTCCTTTTAGTTCAGCTGAAAACCAACATCCGCATGAACTACCTGCATACACGCAGATGCAGGATGGCTGCCTACTCGTGCTCTTCCCCTACATATAAATATTTTTAACATGTAATTCTCACTGGGCAGTTATCCACATACAGGCTACAAAAGCCTGCATCTCAAACTGTGTTTATATCATTTACTCAAAGTGGTGACTACTTAGAAGTGTCAGCCACATCTAACTAAGGGGCACAACCTAAAACTGTTCTAGCTCTACCCTCTGGTCTCAAAAATCAGATGCCAATATCTCAAGTCTCATGACAGTAAGTTTCTGACATGCTTTCCATGGCTCTGACAAATTAATGTCTGCCTTTTTTTTTTTGACATGACTACATTCTCCCATCTTGCCTTCTATGAGACAGAACTGCAGATTCAGATCTAGCAGCTTTTTCTCTGAAGATTAATATCCTGTCCTCCAGTACCAGGATAAAGCTTGACACAGTTACCTGAAAGCTTGCGCCTTTGTTCACCTTGCTGCCCAGTTTCACTTGTGGGCATCTCACAAGGCTGTGCCGTATCTGCTTCATCCTGCGCAGAGCTCAGCTCCTCCTTGGGGAAAGCCTCACTCTCACTCACTTCCTGAGGTACTTCCAGGCAGACTCTGTGCCTTTTGGTTCCTATGCGATGCTTGGGCACACTGCAGAATAGAAATTCACACCAGGTTACCAAACACATCACGAGTTTGCTGAACTTATGTCTGGACACACAAAATACAGCCTAGTCTGGGTTGTTTTATGATACAGCATCTGGCAAGCTAAACAGTTTCCAAGTTATTCTGAAGTGCTTCCTTTTCAATTATAGAAGCAGAACCAGTATTCCTCAGCACCTGTTAAGTGTGTAGTAGGCACCTGTTAACCGTGTCGTATGTTCTAGCCAGACATTCTTTACCTTAAAAACAAAATAAAAAACCAAAGACTTGGGAGTACTAGCTGATGCTGGTTGAAAAACCTAGCTTGTCACACATCAACATTGCAACTTGGAGTACTGACACTATTGGACTTTGCTAGCAAGTACCATCTCACAATCCCAATACACCACCTTTTTCTTCTGACCTCCAAATGTATGGTCAACACCTTCAATACAGGCTTTGGACACCTGTCCAAAGATGAAGAACTATCTTCCAAGCTAGTGCATTTCTCATCTACAACAGGATATCACAACTTGGATTAAAACAGTTAAAAATAAAAACAAAGAATAAACCCTTCTCCCAAGGAGAAAAGGCTAACTCCATCTGCTATTGTTTTATGGGAAGAGCAAACAATTAAATTGCAGCAGGATTCAATTGCTAACAACCGTAACAGAAAAGCAGAGAACTATGTACAGCACTACCTTTTTGCCTCATCCTCATCCACCTCCTCTTTACACGTTTCTCCTGTTTCCATTTCCTCAGCATACTGCTTCCCACTCTTGACTTTTTGCACAAGATCCCCTTTAAGGAACTCTGCCGCTTCTGGTGTTGGCAGAGTATGGTCAATGACAGTCACGTCCTTCCCGGCCTTCCAGAGCTTGTAACGGTCCGGCTGGTACTTCCTCACAAACACATCCATGGAGATCTTCACCATGTCCTTCCGGCACGAGCACTGGAGTCACAGAAAAAATTCAGGTAAGGCTACATACTCAACAGTTTTATTCTGCACTCCTATATCACTTTGCTCTCAGGAGCTTAAAGGAAGAAGAAAATTTATCCCAGTTTTATGTATTTAAGCCTCAGAACACACTCTCTCTCACAAAATTAAACCAGCACATATTAAGCTACTCACTAAAAACTGGGCAGAAAAGTCAGCAATAACGAAACAGAAAAGATGCTACCACAGTAACTAAGAAAGAAAGCTCATTTACATAGTTGCTGATAGAAGCTGACAGCCTTAAAAATCCATGGGCTCATGCAAGAACAACCAGCAAAACCAGAGACTAAACAGGGAAGCTGGAGCCAAACAAACTCTGGGCCTACGACAAGAGTAGAGGCTCCCCTTATCTGGTTATAGTTAAAACCAGTGTTTTAAAGCATTCACTTCAACGTAACTTCTGAAAACGTAATCCATGTTTGTAAGGCACCTCCTACAGGGATATAACATTATCCAGTCTAAAGGTTCCTTGATAAATGACTTAAATTACTGAAGACATACTCGAAGCTAAATAGCCAATAACCAATGGTTAAAACATCAGAAAAAATACTGACGAGTCCTGACCACAAAGCACACCCTTCGATCTTTGGGAAGATGCTAGTCAGTCTCCTGCTCTTCTCTGAAGCCTCACTTGATCTACACAAGGTGAAAAAAAATCATTCTGCTAAAGAAAGGTATGAGGTTGACTGGACAGCTTTACCTTCTCAGGAAGTGAACATCACATCTTAAATTGGACAAAGTGCTGAATTCAGTTGCTGAGAACAAACATCAGGGGCTTAAAGAGGAGCAGAGCATCAGGCACTGTATTCAGGTTATCTATGCAACAGACCACTTACCAGTACAGACTGTTTCCCATACTCAATCCACCGAAGAGTAGCAAAGTTGGTAGATTCAGCACAGTTAAATCCATGATTAAAGCCAGCGTGATAACTGTAAGGGAAGGTTATCATGAACTCTCCAGCTTCCTGCGTCACCTAGAAGGCAATTGACACACCACACTGTTATTCACAGCTTAAGAGTCAACTCTGTGGGTCTGAATAAAAGCAGCTTCTGTACCCCACAAGCAGCGTATCTGAAACCCCCACCCCCACACAGTAATTGGAGTTACTTGCTGCAGTGGGTAGACTTCATACTTGTCTTCATTATTCCCTTACTTAAGTATTTGTTTACTAGAAGGCTGCACTCAACAGTTTTACTAAAGCACAACAAAACTGACCAAAATAGCACAGAAGTAGCTATACATGTGAAGTACTCCGTGATAAGCCATCTGGAGTTCATAAAGACCCTCATGCGTATTTGCTGCTGTTTGGCCAAAGAGTATCCAATGCCAACTGAAATTTCTATCCACACATACCTCCGAAACTTACTGCTGTTCTCACTCAAGTACAACTCTTGGTCAACTCCTCTACAACGCATCCCCATTGCCTAGCAAAGGTTCATGCAACCCTTCAGCTGCCCCTGCAGGTGTAACATTATTTCTGAATACTGTGACTACTTTTCTACACCTTATCAAACGGGATGCCGTATTTCTTCAGAATCGATGGAGAGATCAGCGTCATCTTGTGACGGAGAAACGCTTCACAGCTCTGGGCACTTCCTGGAAAGAATCCTGTTTAAAATAAAGGCAAGGAATGATGTTATTGTTCTGCTGTGAGTTGAATTATTTTTTCAATAACTTTTACTAAAAGTTATTGTCTGAACAGTATTTTCCCTAGGCCTAGAAGCATGGACCCCCTTGTTAGGAGTGCACTAGCTTGCATTCTGAAGAAAA
Organism: Heteronetta atricapilla; assembly: GCA_011075105.1. Classification (NCBI taxonomy): domain Eukaryota; kingdom Metazoa; phylum Chordata; class Aves; order Anseriformes; family Anatidae; genus Heteronetta; species Heteronetta atricapilla. Next base: position 21,044,007 of record CM021738.1, on the reverse strand, counting down.
AGAAGACTCCTGGAGATGTCTTTAAGAGATGCCCATTTGAAAGAGAGTAAGACCAAACACAGACGGATCTTCTGTCAGCTATAACCTTCCAGATTTAACAACCATTAGAAAGAAATGCACAATTACCTTTGGCAAGTCTCTCCAGCCGCTTCCCATGCTCTGGAGGGATAGAGTACCTGCAAGTCATAAATAAGAACGACTCTGTTAAGTTTAAGTGACATGACAGAATCTCAAAAGTTTGACAGGAAACCATAACAGGGCATCAAGGCATGAATTACTGCTTTTTTTTCTTTTAAGAAATTCCTCCATCTCCACACTCTCTCTTTCAAAGTTGGATGATACAAAGCTAAAAATCTTTATCAAGGACTTTCACTCCCCTATCCTTAAGAAAATCAAAAGCCCGACCATCTCCTCTAGGGACTTTTACTTAAGCAGCCAAGGAAATAAGAAGTCTGATACACGTAGTTAGCAATCTGTGCATCAAAGCATAAGTTACAAGAAAGGGAGGAGCACTTCCTAACCTGAGTTCACAGGCCTGCAATATACCCAGTACAAGAAGCACAGAGCGAGACAGAAAATGGAATCTTATCTTTCAGCAGCTCAGTCCAAGGCTGGACTAAATCAGGTGCAACGCCACATCCTCAATGTGCACAACTTGCAGCGTGCTTGTTAGCACTACGTCTCCCTCTGCACAGCCTTTGTACGCGTGCCACAAAACTCGTAGCTGGTTTCAGTTACTCCAGCCAAACCAACTACTTAGATTTCTTTTGATCTGGGACAGAGCGCTACAACCTTGATGGAGTTCCTTGTTGAGTAAATCAGACTAAAGCATCAGCAAAGTTAACTTTTTCCACTTACTACTGTAAAAGAAGCAATAGCCAAAAGGTCTAAACTGACTCAATTATTCTGTTTATTCCCATGCTATTGCCACTGCATGGGGTTGTTCGCTGGTCACGTGGTGCTAGCTATTATTTCTGACTTCAAAGTTGTATTAAAAGGCAGCCAAAAATACTAGTTTCCAACAAAATTGCCATGGAAACAATTGTTGAAGTTGCTTGAGAAATTCATTTGTGAACAGAAGGGAATGATTCACTCTTAAAATGCAACCCATACTACAGAAAAATTCAGAAATCTCCCCTAAAAAGAATCATGAAAGCCTTGACAGTGGGCAAGCCATCCAGCAAAATCCACTAGCCTGCTTTTTGTATGTATGATAAATTGCTACATTTCAAAGTCTTGCAATAATTGTGACTGCACGATGACAGGCTTAATGCCTCTGTATCGCCATTTCAGAGCTCAGAAAATCTTAAGTAAGTTTTCCAGGTTCTGGCCCTATCACACCAGATACCGTCCACGTGACATTATAACTCTGGAGAACTCTTTGCATCACAACAGCAAAGAGATTTTCTAAAGGTAACCAAACAAATTCTACTGAGGCCACGTACTGGTTTCAGATTCCCTACAGGTTTCTAATGCTTTTTTCATCAGATACAACTGCATTGCAAGACAGGAGGCACGGTAATTCCTTTACACAACTCTTTTAACTTCACCACTTTGACTCCAATATTATATGATATTCTTTTCCTACACCTAGGAAACCTTACCATGACTTGGGTTCCCCAAAATGCAAGTAATTAATACTGTAGAGATCCATGTCTTCGGTATGCCAAGCAAACGAAGTTTTCCACATGCCAAAATAGAGGTACGGAGTATTCACTCCTTCGATGGTTATGCCACTTTCATTCTCCACGATATCCAGGATTGTGTTCAATCTTCCAATATTCCACGCATCTACGTGCTGCAAAACAGAAATCTCGTGTTAAAGAGGCACTACAAAGAACAGGGCCACACAACTGAAACAGCAGTCGCAAAATGGTACCAGATGCTTGTGATCAAACAGCATCTCAAGACAAGTCATTTACTGGCATAGCTCAAATCATTAGTTAGCTCACCTAAAACAAGCTTCCCATGGTGTTACCTTACATGCTGATTGTTTACCAGATGCTTTTATGGAGAAAAATAAAACTTATCAGCTGACACAGTAAGGATTAGGAAAGAGAAAGTCTTGAAGCTACAGACTTCACACAGCAGAGAACAATAGTGCAAGCTTGAGCCGACATTCTACGAGATGGCTGACTGAACCTCCTTGAGTGGAAACAATTTTCATCCCAAACTTTTTTTTAAAAGTAAGTTAGAATTTAGGAGACTAGCCACCAGAATACATGCCCATTTCATATGTTCATCATCCTAACACACAGTGGCTACAGAGCCATGACACAAAAGTAAATGCACTAACGGATACCAAAGCAGTGCACGTTCGTTCACTGATTAACGGTGCCTTGTCCTGAATAGCGTGGAGTCACACAAGACTTACGGGACAGTGGTTCCTTCATTTTAGAAGTCAGACTGTACTACACTTAGTAAGTGTTAACACTAACAAAGTGTAACACTTAGCAAGTGTTAACAGTTAAATACAGAGGTTCCCTAGAACACTACCTCTGGTAGCCTTTTTAAACTACCTGGTTTAAATGGGAAGCGCACCACTAAAATCCAGCTTACTGCGCTCCTTCTTACTCAAAAGCTGGAAATCTGCAAAGACTATCATTAACTCCTTGTGAAAGTTAGAGTCAAACGCTGCATGAGCTTTCATGGAATGCAACACAATGCATATAGAGATAACTGTTACTAGAAAACCAAAACCGTCTTACCTTCTCATAAAGTGTGCCGTTAACATCAGCACCATAGATGGGGGCATTGAACGTAAGGTTCTTCCAGTACTTTCGTTCAAGGTCTTCAAAATCCGTGTAGCGGGGTGTGCAGTACCTAAAAAAAACCAAACAAGAACAGACTTTACAGTTTGATATTTGAGGAGTTTAAAACAACATTCTCCACCACTGAAGGAATCAAAAGCTCCAGCAAAGTCACCGAATGCATGTTATCAGCCAGACCCCTGTCCCTCCCAGAACAGCAACCACCAAGCTGGGACTTGGAAACCCAGGACCACAAGGAACATAACCTTCCCCATTTTTTAGTTTACTTTCGTTTTTGCATAGTGCACTTTTCTCAGCTCAGAATAATTTCACTTTCTACTTGTTGCTACTTAGCAAAGGATGCATTTGAAACCGGAAACAGTACAGAGGTTAACTCGACAAAAACAAAAATGAAGCGTGAAAGCAAAACCCCTAATTCCCAGACTCACCTGCTCGTAAACTGGTCAAGCACGCTCAGTTTACCAACAAAACACTTGTTTGCTACGTCCATTCGGGCTTACTATGTACCGGCCTCTCAGTGCACAGCCGCTGGACCAAACCTACGCTCTGACACACGGTTGCTGCATACCCCTTCCAGACATTACATTGTCAGTGCAATGCTCCTTTAGAGAAACAGAGCCTTAAAGCTATCGATGCGTTCTGCTCTTGCAGATCAGATAAGCTCCAGCAGAAAGACCGCAGCTAGCCTGCCAACACCGCTTCTGAGTGGTCGTTTCGAAGGCTGGTTTTCCTTAAAGCCCTTTTAAAGTGCGTTCCCCTCCCTTCTCACGGCCGCTACACGCCTCTCCGCGCTGCCGGGTGCCAACACCGGCGCTCTCACGGCCGGGGCAGGCAGGGGAGGCTCCGTGGCAGGAGGGAGCTCCCTCCGACGCCCCCCCCCCGCCTCGCCTCCCCCCGGGGGCCGCGCTCCGGGTCCGGCCGGTGGCGGCGGGCGCCGAGACCTACTTGTCGCTGTTGGCGATCCGGCGGAACTCGCGCACCGTCATGGCCTTCTTCTGGATGTTGTACTGCGTGAAGAGGCCGGACTGCCCCGTCACCACCTGCTGGATGGGCGCCGGGATCACCAGCTCGTCGATGTCGTCGTAGCACCGCCGCGGCCTCCACTCCTTGGGGGGCACGATCTGGGGGGGGGGGGGGGGGAGGAGGGGGGAGAGGACACCGTGAGGCGCACAAAGGGGCCGGGCGGGGAGCAGGGCCCGCAGGCCCCGGGGGGAGGCTGAGGGGGACGGGAGCGGCCCCACCTTGGCCAGCCCGGCGCGGTGCGCTCCCTGCGCCTCCACGTAGGCGATGTAGCGGCTGAAGTCGCGGAACTGCTCCATGCTGGGCCGGAACGTCATGATCCGCGCGCCGGGGTTGGGGCCCTCCAGCTCCGAGGCCATGGTGCCGGGCGGCCGCTGCACGGAGGGGAGCGGGGAGGTGGGGGAAGGGGGCGGGTCAGCCCCGCGGCTCCTCCCCCCGCCCAGCCCCGCCGCCCAGCCAATCGCCGCGGGGTCCGCGCCGGCCCCGGCCGCCCATTGGAGGAGGACGACTGCCCGTCAAGCGCGCGGTCCCCCCCCCTCTCCCCCTCCCCTCACGGTCCGGCGCGGAGGGATCCCGGCCCCCTCGCGGCGGTCCTCTCGCGTCTCGCTCCCTCCCCACCCCGCTGTATTCCTCCGCACCACGCGCACAATGAGGCCCCGCGGCACGACGACGCCGACGCCACCTCGGCCGCTCCCCGCCGCCCCGCCTCGCCCCGCCCTCGCCGCCGCAGCCAATCGCCGCCCCGTTCTCCTTCCGCGGCCAATAGGAATTCGACGTCCCGTCGGGGCCGACCAGCGAATCAGGAGGCCGGGAGCGGGGCGGTTGCTAGGCGGGCGGGGGCAGGCCCGGAGGCCGTCGCTAGGGGGTGGTTGCTAGGGGAGCCCGCGGCCTACTCGGGGCCAGGCCGGGCCGTGCCCGGGCACCGCGGGGCCGAACGAGGCTGAACGGGGCCGAACCGGGGCAGTTTGCCCCTTGCAGTGCTCACCGGGGTGCCAGTGGGTGTGTGAGCGGGCACCGAGCGTTTACACCTCCCCCCCCCCCCCCGGCTTGCTGCCCCTCACACGGGAGCCTTGCCAGGAGGGCAGGGACGGGGAGAAGCGTCCCCATGGCCAGCGCAGGTCCACAGCCCCCCCATACCCCACCGCTGCCCAGGGGAGGGCCGGGGCTGGCCGTGCGGCCCCAGCAGCAAAGGCGTTCAGGTGCAGACAAGGCCCGAGTGCTCGGCAGCCGCTCAGGGCGTGCTGGCTCCCTTGGCCGGAGCTGGCTGCGATTGTCACAGGTCACGGTGTGCTAAATGCCTCTTAAATGTCTCCACTAGGCAGCCTCACAAAGTACCCACACAAAAGGACTCCCAACTGGTCTCAAGCACTCATCCCCCATGCCTGTTGTGCCTAAGCAAAGCCTTAATTTCCCCGTGTGTTTCTCCTCTGACCCGTTTCCTTTGGGTTTCCGTTGGTGTCACGCTACAGAACGCTGCTGGGCCATCCCGGGCACCGAATTACTACAGCCCAGAACCTCGAGGTGATGACAGCCACATCAGGCACAACGCTCATCTGCCTACAGGTGCAACTGTAAGGTGACATTCTGAGAAGCACGCTGTGGGCCTGGCCCGTCTGGTGGCCCCGCAGCCACGCTTGCTAACCATTATTCAAAAAAGCCCAACTTCTTAGTATCAGGAGACGTGAGACATTCTTTTCGTGCTGACAAATGGCAACACATTGCCACGAGCAGGAACGTGTAGGCAGGAAAGCTTGGTGACATATACTTGTTGCTGGGGATTGAGATTGTTTATTAGAACTGGCAAAAGGGCAACAAACAGCTTTAATTGGTGGGATCAGAATTTTCCCTGCTCTCAGACATGAACCAGGTCAGAACAGGAGGAAAAAAAAAGTAAAATAAATTATTTTTTTTTTAAAAAAAAGGTTACTCACTGGGAAACTTTACAAATCAAAATGGCAGTGTTGCTGAGAACAAAAAAAGCCAGGACTGTGGGGGAAGAAGTTTCCAAGTTACTGTGCAGAATAAGCCCAGATTTGTTCAGTGGTGCTGCTGTTTCTTTTCTTTATTTAATAACTATTTTGCCCTTGAAAACAACAAAAAAATGGAGTCCCAAAAGGCAAAGTCTGGGGCAGTGTGTTATTTAGCATCGCTAGGAAGCGAGTCAAGCGGAGAGAGGGCACAGCTCTCTCGCTATAGGTACCAATGGAATGCGTAAAAAAATAATAAGCGCACAAGGGCACCTCATTGCCCATTAATTTACCTTTGATTAGCTGCCATTTACCTGCTGTCCCACCTGCCAAACTACTCGCTTTCTGCAGACCTTGCCCTTTACAGAGCTGGTTGTCTGCCTGTGCACTGGGGCTACCTCAGAAAATTAAGGTACGGAAGATTTTTGCTGGGAAAAAACCACAGCACAATACAACAGCGCTAACTGCCCAGCTGCACTGCTCACTGTGAATGTGATCAGTCTGAAAGAGAGGTTCCAAAAGAAAGAGGCCAAATTCCTCCTTTGTGCATCACCTTGGGACCACTCACTCAAGGTTTGGCGCATGGTAGCGCTGTGAATTCAGGCTGCTGTCAGAGGGAGGGAGTGACCTGAAACGGCTACCAAAGAAAATGGGGCAAAGAACGCCAGCCAGGATAAATTATTTTTGGCCAGGGAAAGCTGAGAAACGCAGGCCAGGCACAGCAGTGCCAGGCACTGGACACAGGCAGCATGGCTCATCTGCCTGGAGCACAGCACAAGTCTACGTGTTTGGGCTTTTTTCCCCCTCTTTTGTGAGATTTGCAGAGGTAAATGGAAATAAACATTAAAGGAACAAGTGCTTTCAAGCTGCTACAACTCCAACCCCTTTGGGCTGGCTTCAGGAGAGCAGTGCTGACTTTGTGTGAGGAGGCAGGTGCAGTGGGACTTCCCCCACAGACAGCAGCTGTGTTGCAGCTCTCTGACCTCGCTGTCCTCTTGGGGACCATCCCCTTGCCAAGAAGGCCCATCCTCACTCTCTGGGAGCCTTCTGGGCCTCTGTGTGTGGAGCCTTTCTTGGCTTTGCGAGGCTGGCACGAGGCTTTTGGTTCTACCTCTCTGTCTTTCCTTTTTCTACCCAGCCTGTAGGTACGGCCTGCCAGAAAGGTGCCTCATGTGGCAAGCAGAGACGTGGGGCCTGCAGAGGAAGTGGGTTGGGAGTGTTCTGTCCCCGTTTTCCCTGGGTTGGTTGTATAAAGTTTGGGCTAAGAACACGTTACCACAAGGGGAGGGAAGCCCCAAGTGTTTTGCAGGGTGTGTGTGCAGATGTGGACGCGTCCTGACAACTGGTGTTCCCAGTGAGATAAGGCACTGCACTGGAAGCCACCCAGGGATGAACGGCTCATGCCGTGTGTGTGGCCCTGCCTGGTCAGCGCTGTGAGCAGCACAACTGAGCGGTGAAAGCATCAGCACCAGCTGCAGCTTAGCGGCACAGCCAAAGCTTTCTTGCTGCAGCACAGGCAGGTGCTTGCTACCTGCTTCCCAGCTGGCTGGCTTCCTGCAGCACAACGGCCATGGCACAGCCTCTTTCCTCCCCAAACGCGCCCACGTATGAGCAGCTGCCTGCTCGGCCATGCAGCCTTGCCATCGTGGGCGCTGGCAGCACTGCAGAGCTCCCCAGTGCCAGCGGTGCTGCCATGCGCCAGCGCACGTGCTCTGCCTCACAAGGGCAGGAGCTTGCTGTGCCCTAGGACCTGCAGCCTCGTGTGGAGCTGCCCCACAGCAGAGTGAGAGAAAGGCTCGGCCAGCCCCAGGTCACCCCAGGTGGAAGTGCTGGGTTTGAACCAGTTGGGCGAGGGGGAAATGCTGCTTTGCATCTGGCGCCTGCTCAGGCATCAGTCTGACCTGGCAGGAAGCGTGACATGTAACAGCTCTGGCAAAGGCAGCGAGCAGCACGTAAGATGCCCGTGATCGCATCAGGAAAAGGCTCGTGAAGGACGGACAGGTGGTGGGGCCCCGTCCCACGTGGCTCATGTCCCAGCGCAGCCATGCAGAGCACACCTGAAGCAGGTTTCACACCTGAACATCCTCCAGTGCTGCTCTGCGCCCAGGGGCTGGGCAATGGTTTCACTGCTCAGCAGTAACTTTGCACATGCACCTGAGCTCAGTGCCACAGAACAGCATTACTGCAGCACCGCAGGAGGCCGGGAATGTCTCAGCCTCCTCCAGGACTCGTATTGCCACCACAGCCCACCCCACCGACCCCTCTCTTTTCTACAAGCCCACCAGTCTGTCGCTACCCCAGCACAGTCCCGCAGCCAGCCTGCTGGCAGGGAAGGGATGAAGGTTAGCGTTCTTCCAGCAAAGCTCAGCATCACCTCAGGAGATTTGCAGGACCGCAGCATCCTGCCACATCCTGGATTTCTCTGAGGATTATTAAGAGGCACGAGAGCAGCTGGGCAGGGCAGGTCTCACGCCATGGGGACCCCGTGGGAGGTGTAGGGCACCTGTGGCTGGGGTGGGCCCGCAGGAAAGGACCTGTCGGCAGGCTGGGCAGCATGCCCGTCACCAACGGACTCCAGAGCCTCCGCTTATTTCTGAACAAACAGACAGCAAAGCCAGCTTGTATGAAACCCGATTATTCAAATTTATTAACATCAAGAATTATGCAATGATGCTGTAGATTTTTTTTATTAACAAATAGAAAACAGACTGTATACAACAGTGACCCCTACAGCACTATGCATCCACAAGGTAAAAATGAATGTGTCCTCCAACATTACCAACCCTGGATTGCTGATTTCAACATAGCTTGGATTCTTAACATTTGGAATACATGTGATAATACAATTAGATACCCTTCCACCACCTTTATTCATAACTCAATGCACTTGAAAGAGGGCTGCTCACTCTGTCTTTAGTGCAAGCGTGATATAATAAGGAGTATTAATATATAGTACCATTAAATTAAGTCCAGTAGTCTTGCCACATTGGTTCATTAGAACGTCCTGAAGTAGCAGAAAGTACAATATTCTAATGACTTTTAACATTTGCAGGATAGCAGAAATTATAGATACACCCAACCTCTGAAGCCATGTGTACCCCCCTCCCCTTCCCTGCAGTACCCTGCTTCCCGCAGGGAGCAGCTGGGGCTGTGCTCCTTGCCTTTGTAAAATGCTCCAATGCACCTCGTCGCTGAGAGGTGCCAGGGTGGCGCTTGCACGGACAGAACCGTGGGACTAACAAAAGGGGCCGTGTCTCGCTGCTTCTATCCCAGCCCCGGGGAAGTGTGGGGCCCGCTCGCTCCTCCTGCCCCCTTCCCAGCGAGACACACAAGAAGGGGCTCCAAGGCCAGGAGCCCGGGGTTTCGGGTCTCTCATGAACAAGGCGACGACAACTCACGTCGTGTCGGGATCTGCCAATACACGCGGTCACTGGGGCGGTTTAACACGCGTCGTGATGGGACCGAACTGTTGCCAGCTGACAAACGGGCCCGCTTCTCCAGTGACCCCGCATGCCCTCCCAAACCTACTCAGGAAAAAATGGGGGAAGGGAAAGGCTAAAAAAATAATTGGTAGCTTAGGTCCAGTTCCATGAAATTTCATATTCTACAGAGGATTTAAAAAGCAGCCTACAGGGAATGGAGCCGGGCAGGAACCACAAGCCAGCTGCTGCAAATTACCAAGGAAGCTGCACTAAAATGGGCAGAACCAGCAGTGACTGGGCTGAAATAAACACAGGGCGGTAAAAAATGTAAAAGCAAAAGGAAATTAAAAAAAAAAACCAACAAAAACAAAACCCAACTCCCAAAGGTTTGGCGGGTCCAGTTCTGCCTCGGCAAAACATTAAGACTTGCAAAAAAATAAAAAATAAAGAGAGAGGAGATTATAAAAACCACTAGTAACTATTTTACATGTTTAAAAAAAAGATCCCATTCCACCCACCTAAAGCCTCGCTGTGAAATGCAGTCGCGTGAGAGAGGGCGAGAGATGCACATGAGCAGAAATGCAGCCAGAGACTGGAAATGCTTTTGGAGTCAGATTCCCTCGTTTGGCGCTGGGGCGAAGTTCCTAAATGCCGTGGTCAGAACTGGTTGGCATGGAGGTCAGCTGCCTGGGCAGCGCCTCGGTCTGTACAGAAGGACTGAGGAATGGGCGGCTCTGGCTCAGAGGGACCCGTCTCCACTCCTAGACATCCCCACCGCGACTGGAGGAAAGCACTAGTTACGTTGCATAGTGGTCGAAGCTGCCGAGATACTCCAGTGCCGCTCTGTAGCACAGCTGGTACTGGTCCTGCAAGGCACCGAGGGGGGGAGCGTGAGAAATGGGGACGCGAGGACATCGGGCAGCAGCGCTGCGCGTCCAGAGACACCAGCTCCCTTCCCTTCTCCAGCACCGTGGGGAGGAAGGGCACTCACCTCTGTCTGCACCATGGCCGGCCGCTGCGTCCGCAAGGTCTTCACCGTCTGGAACATGTCCACCACCCCCTCGTAGCGCATCCTCTCCAGCACGATGCTGAGCGTGATGAACACACCTGTGCGCCCGACCCCAGCGCTGCGCAGGGGAAGCAAGAGGTGCTGTTAGAGACCCGCTGCTTGGAGTGGTGCCCATGTCCCCAGCTCGTGGACCACAGGGACCTGCTCGGTGGGGCCAGGAGAGGCTGAAGGGACAGTGCCAGCCAGAGGCGCCCTCTCAGCCCCATGGCACCCACTGATTCTGCCTCTGAGTGCGGCTGCTGTGACACCGTGTCTTTCCCAAAGATTCTTCCATGGTGCTACACAGAATGAGCAGGCACTGGGTTCCTCTCAGCAGCTGGCAGGAATGCTGCCAATGACACATAGCCATCCATGGATATTGCCCTCTCCTCGTCCCCTGCTTGCCTCTTGCAGGGGGGATGTGAAGTGTGTGGGAGGTGATGGGCTGAGTAGGGGGCATCTCCGTGGGCTTGCTGCCGAAGGCAGAGGTGGGTGCTGATCCCTCCCCACTCACCTGCAGTGCACCGTGATGGGCCCGTCCTGCCCGAACTGCTCCTTGGTCTTGTGCACCTGCCCGATGAAGTCGATGAAGCCCTCTCCCGTCTTTGGCACGCCCTGCTCAGGCCAGTCTGTGAACTGGAACTGGCGGATGGTCCGTGACTGGCCGTCCTGTGGGGGATGCAGGGGTGTTAACGGGAACCGCGGGTGAGGGGACAGTGAGAGGGACTCTGCTGTGCACAGACTCGCTGCAGGGGAGCCCGTGTTATTAAACCCGGCCCGCATGCACGGTCCTGGCAAGGCACGGCCTGGTGCTGATAGCAGTCAGGGAGCTGCTCACTGGGCCGGCACAGCTGGCAAGGAAGGAACTTGTGGTGAGAGGAGCAGCAGGCGTGGGGCAGCAGCCCCTCCGGCCTGCAGCCTTAGGCGGCTCCTGGCTTTTTGGTCCCTCCAGGAGCTGCTGTATGCTCCCCTTGCTGCCCAGGGCTGGGCAGAGGGATTGGAGCCGGGCAGCCAGAGGCAGCACTCACCCTGGCATCTGTGACCTTGAACTCCCGGAGGATGTACTGCGGCATGTTGTACTCCGCCATGGGGTCCACCACGAAGTACTGGTAGCGGGCGGAGCGCTCCGCGGGCCAGTACTGATGGCACTTCTCCTGTGGATGAGGAGCACGGGGAGAAGTTAGCACCGGTATGCTGCCGCTCCTCCCTCCCACTCCCAGGTCTGCAGGACCACAGGGGCAGCCACGGGACACCCCAGGGCTGGGCTGGGCTGGGCTGGGAGGTGATGCCCGCAGAGAGCAGCCCCGCAGCCCCCTCCTCGCCTGTGCAGGACTCGTACCCGGCCCATCTCGCGCAGCTTTGTCAGCATCACCACGATGGTGGAGTTGTGCTCCCACAGCATCCGCCAGAAATCCTCCGTGGTCTCGGCCAGCGGTCCCTGCGTGGCGATGTAGGCCTTCTGCTGCCTGCGGCAAACAAGACGGAGCTCAGACCCGCTCCCAGAAGGTGGGGGCCGGGAGAGCTGGAGGCAGCGCCCTGTGCTGCAGAGGATAGGTCTCCCGGGCTAGCCCCAGGCACTGTGGGAGGGATGAGGCTGCCCAGCACGTGTGTTCTGAGAGCTCCCCACACATGTGGTGGGCATCACCGGGCACAGGATCCAGAAAGGCTGCTAGTCCTTACTGGGTGAGTGTCCCCATTCCAGCCCCTCCCTGCTGCTTGTCCCCAGTGCTGCTGCACCGAGCCCTCTGGGCACCCAGGCCTGCCCCAGGGGGCTGAAGGCACAGCCTGTGCTCGGGCCGGTCCCAGCTGCACCTCCTGCACGTTTACTCCCTGCAGCACCCACCTCCCCTCCCACTGCACAGGGAGGCACCGAGCAACCAAATCAGGTCACCTTGATCACGAGTACCACCTCATAACTAGGGCGGTGAGGAGATCACTAACACCATAGTGCAAACATTTCTGAGCCTTCCAAATTTGTTCTGTTCCACCAGAGCACGTCTCAGAGTGTCCTGTGTGAGAGCAGCTCCTGTGTCCTGCGTCGCCCTGCCCCATCCCCGCTGACAGCACCCTCGGGCTGAGCACGCTCTGCCCCGCTCCCCAGACCTCCTGACTCTCTCCTGTAGCTGTCAGTGTCACACACTCTGTGTTGATGGAACAAAGCATCACCGGTCGCTTTCCATCCCGCCCTAAGGACGGGGCAGCAGCACCTACCACAGCGAGGTCTGGGCACTTCCCAGCTCCGTGCCCCAGCTGCGCCCTGTGCAGGGGACGGCACGGCCACAGCAGCCCCAGGGGATGGCAGAGCATCGCCCTCAATCGCCTGTTGGGGAACAAGGTGAGTGGGGCACAACTGGAGCAGCTTAAAGGCTCCGGTGACTCTGGGAAGAGCCAGCTCCCGTGTTCTTGGTTTGCGAGCACCCAGCCTGGCATGCCGTGTGTGCTGCCTGCCACAGCCGGGCAGCGGATCCTGGGGCGCGCTCCACCACTGCGGGGCGCCGGAGCCCGCTGGACGAGGGGCTGCATCCTCCCACCGCACACTTCAGCTCTCCGCCGGTGCTAAAAATTAATGAACGTGCTGCAGGACAGCTGTAATGTGCAGGATGAAGACAGGGGCTGCTTCAAGGTGGATTTATAAGACATCGTAAAAGGCAGGGAGTGGGTGTGCGCAATGGAACAAAAGAGCTCATAACGATGCAGCATCCGTGATGCCTGCAGGACCTCGGGCCAACTGATCTCTGCAGATAACACCAGAGGAAGATCGCTCTGTTCAAAGGGAAGGACAGGAAGAGATAACTGCTCCTTGGGGATGGGGTAGGCAGCAAATGAAATGGTGCCACCTGCTGCGCTGGCACCCCTCTCTCTGTAGCATCAGCAAGTGGCAAAAGCAGCATCATGCAGTCGGCTCCAGAGCTGCGTCACGGCGCCTGCAGCTCTCCTGCCAGACCCCGGGCTGCACAGTTTGCAGCCATGCGGGCAGGAGGGAGACAAGGCTGCTGGGACAGCTTTTCTCCAGCCCCTTCCTCCCACCCCATTATTCTGTCCCACCCTGAGGGAGCCTGGCTTGCTGTTGTCTGGCTGTGCTGAGATGCTCCCAGAGTTGCTCCCTGTCTGCTCCCTGCCTCCTCTCGTCCCTGCACAGGTCTCCCCTGGGAGCCCTCCCTGGGCTCAGCTGCTGGAGTAGGGAAGGAGGCAAAGAGCCGCGGGGCAGGCAGCGCTGACACCTGCTCCCTTTGGCACTGCTCATTGCTCCTGGGAGGCCACCAGCCCGTCAGCAGCGCTTGGGCAGTGACACACTGGCGCAGGACCCTGCTGCATGCATCGCTGCATCCCCTGCTCCTGCGCTGGGTGACCCGACTGCATTGGTGCACAGAGAGACGCGGGTGCGAGTCCTGTACGTGCGTCACTGGGATCTGGTCCGGATTATCGGCCAGGGACTGGCTGGGAAGGAGATGTAGCTACCAGGCTGTTTTCCTGTGTACTTCTCTCCTGGCACTTACCATCTGAGAATGCGATGCCAGCAGTTAGATACAGAACCCCTAAGTATTATTGCCCTTCTAGATCTCAATTTGTGCTTTCTAAAAGGTTTCCTGGAGAGCAGAACCCAGCGATGGGCTTCCAGTATCCAGCACCAGCCCCGTATGAGGATCCACAGACTCTCCAAAATCACTGTACGGGTGAAGGAGCCTTGAGCTCCTGCCTGGACCAGCCACGCAGTGCGAGCATGCTGCTACCTCTGATTGCTGCAGCTAGTGAAGGGGACAGGTTTGCATTAAATGCTGCGGATGTAAAATAGGGTTGCCTACCTGAAAGTCCTATAAAAACACTGCAGGAGCCAGCCAGCACAGCCTCCTGCCCCAGCCATGTGGGCATCTGTCTATAACAACACAAACAAGCCTGGCAACCCTCACTCACTAGCAGTCTTCACACATCACAACTGAAGCTTCTGAGAGGACGGAGATGGACAAAATGCAGCACAACGATCCCCAGCCTGCTTCCAGGCAGCCAGGACCAATCCTTGGCAAAATGGAGAAAGCAGCCGTGCCCTGGTTCCCTGCGTCGGCCCTTACCTGTACCCATCTATGAAGCTGGCATTGATGTAATCGGAGCCCTCGACGCCCCGGATGGGCTGCAGACAGACTCTTGTCAGCTCGTATGGCATGATGTTCACGAGGCGGTTCTTGAATTTGTTGCATGGGAGGTTGGCACTGATGAAACGTGAGGTATGTGCTTTAGAGTTGGCCAGCAGCTGCAAGAGGAAGAGAGAAGTCAGACCCCGCTGGGGACTGAGTCTGGGGTGAAATTGGGACCCTGGCAGTAAGGCTGGCAGGGCTGTACCTGGCTGCACTGTTTCACGCTAGCTCAGTCTAGCTATGGCACTGCCTTCTGCTGGCTCTCGGTGCATGGCTGCAGGTGACAGCAGCTCCCCTCCAGGAAGCAGCACGGGGAAGCCACCGGCGCAGCCCCAAAGCTGCAGAGCCGCACGCGCTCTCTGACCCACACAGGCCATGATGCACGTGACGCCGTGCCCCTCGCTGAACCAGAGACACGGGCTTGGTGGCACCAGGGAAGGAAGGCTTTCCATCTCCCTGCAGTGTCTTGCTATTCACTTCTCACCCCAGAAGAACCCAAGAAAAATGTGAGAACTGTGACATATTTAGGCAAAGATCTATTCTGGGTTACTGCGAGACATTTTATGATTTTATGGTTCCCTTTGAGCCCTGTAAATTGGAGTCATAGTAAATGTGTTACTTAGATCTGCTGGCAGAGACATTCAAACAGAAATATCTTTTTTTTCTTTTTTTTCCCCAAGACTCTCCCAGTATCCCCCCCCGAGCCACCTTTCCCTCTGTGTGTGGCAGCTGGTCCTTGGCTACAGGAGGAGAGGGGCCTCTTTGGGAAGCAATGCAGCCCCACGAGACCCTCCTATATCCTGCTCCCTACGGTTTCCCAAGCAGTGGATACTGCCAGGGCACAGAGTGGGGACAAATGTTCTTGCTGTTCTAAAGAGAACCTCATGGAAACAACCCTTTTTTTTTTAATTTTTAGAAAAGAGTTACCAGAGTTGAGCCTAATTCTGCCTTGAGGGGACTTTCAGGGTAGGTGCCACCACGAGGAGGTGACACCTTCCTTGCTCTGCAGAGGCACCTCTACTGTCTCACGTCCAGGGCACCGGCAGCTCTGCGGACCACAGGCCAGAGCTGCTCAGCTTTCCCCGGTTTATGCAGAAAGTCAGTATTTTGCCTCACCTGCTCCTTTGCCTTTTGGTGGGAATTCCCACCGTGAAGCTGTATTGCTGCAGTTCATTTCACAGCCTGCATGGTCTGCTAGCTCCCTGCATGAACTATATTCCCCTGCATGAGTTCACTGGACTAATACACCTCACCTGAGAACACGGGCGGTTACCAGAGCTCGTTTACATCTCCAAGGCTGTAATAAATATTTGCAGCAGGCAGTCTCAGATACAGATAGCAAAATGAGGGCACGGCTTCTTAAAAACAGTATGTCTTAAAACACTGCTTTCACCAATTCTAACCACTGAGGCTTGGTGTCTAGGTGGTTAAAAGATAACGGAGCTCAGCATTGAAGAAATGAGACTATAAACGTCTCACATATTTAAATTGGAGCCGTTTCCAGACAAGTTGTTCACAGTAACATCAATTATCACTAACACGATCTGCATCTGATTTCAGATGCAGCTCCTGCTGCACAGTGAACCTAGAGCAGAACGTGCTGCTGAGAACTGCGCATCCATCTGCCTTTTATATTCTCCCCAGAAGCTGCCAATCCAGGGGGGGACCACGGCTGACACAAGCTTTACAATTCAAATGTACTTTAAATCACTGCCTACCTGGTTTAGAAACATGCAAAAGAGTAACTGCCTGTAACGAGCTGTCTCTCTCCTCTCCCAGCCCCTGGACGAGCGTTTCAGTGGGGCTGTGCGGGCAGACACGGGGCCCCAGGGAAGGGGGCTGCTGGGGCTCGGTCACCAACCTTGAATTCCAGCTCCATCGCAGTAACGCTCTCGCCTGGTGGCACCTGGGTCAGCTTCTGGATGTGAGCGAAGAGGTTGCGTGCAGGCACCTCGGTATTGCCGCATGTGGCTGCTTCCAGCAAGGCCTCGTGGATGAAGATGTACTGGTCCTCCGTCTGCACCATGTAGTTGCGCTGCGAGCGCATGCACGTCACGTGGCCGTAGATGTCCACGGTCTTCTCGTGTTTCATCCGCTCCAGCATGGCGTCGATGACGATGAAGCACCCAGTTCGGCCCACACCGGCGCTGCGGGAACAAAGCACGAGGACTGAGAGGATGCCACCCCTCACAGGCACCAGGCAAGCTCTGCTCTCGTGTCAGCGAGCACCCGGGTCTAGAGCAGAGAGAAGGCTGCTCCCCATGCTGCAGGCTAACGAGCTGAGCCCAAACGAGGAGCGAGGAAGAGTAGCAAGGGAGAACATGGGAGGCTACTCAGCCCTTCTGCTGTCCCCCTCTCCCTGAAGGAGCAGAAAGGACACGGTGTCACCCTGCTGGTGCAGTAACAGAGAAGGAGAAATGAGTTTGACAGCCAGGAGAGTGACAGCATACGTGTGGAGCTGGAAGACGTGAAGTCCGGCTGGGCTCCAGCACCAATGAAACCCGTAAATTTCATGTCTGGTTGTCCCCTAACCTGGGTCACTGTTCCCTAACCCATAAAACGAGGCCAGCCAGCCCCAGAGGGGAAAGCAGAAAGGTGAGGTCATGCATTTCTATGTTGAGCACTTCACTTAGGTACTAGAAGCCTCTCTGCATCTGTTGGAAGGGCAGCAGCAACCCCCAAACTTGTCACCAGGAGAGCGCCCTGAAAACAACAGACACGCTGTCATGGCATGTAAACACAGGCAGAGATACGGAGCTAGACATTTCCTCATTTATGGTGCAAGTCAGATCCTTAACAGGGCCTTAATATAGCTTGTTTGTGTGTTAATTATATCCCACTCCCATCTGAAACAGAGCATGAAAGAAGAGCATTAAGCACTGCTGGTAAGGCGTATGCCGGAACGGCAATGATGGAGTGGTTTGTTCAGTAATAGTCCCCACTCGGCTGCTGGAGATAAATCTTGCCTGGATAAGATGCTGAGCCTTAGCAGACTAATATTTTTGCTTAAAGAGGTCCCTTTCTACCCCGCTAAAGAGTTCTACTGTAAATACTGTGTATAAATGTTGGTACAGGTCACTGCACGCGTGTCTGTCAACGATGTGCCTCTGGAAGGTACCACCTACTTACAGCGGGCTCAGATCACTTCATCTTCAAACTGCGCTTGCATTTTTGCAAGAAAACCTGTGTTCTGGGACTCTCTGTACAGCAGTACTGTTTAACCCAACATAGCAGAAGCAATACAACCATCACTGCTGGATTGCCATCGCTAATTGCCAATCTGTTCCCAGCCCAAGCTCGTGGTGCCCGTTACACTGCCGTGAAACCTTCCTGCAGGACCAGCAGGTGCCACTTTTAGGGGGGACAGGGCAGAGCTCCCACAGCCAGAAGGCAGGAGCCCAGGTGCAGATTCATGAACACGCCGTCCTACCTGCAATGGACAACCATGGGCCCGGCATCGGGTGGGTTACAGGCCTTGACCCGTCGCAGGAAAGCTAGGATCGGGGTAGGGTATTCTGGTACCCCGTGGTCAGGCCACGCCATGAACTGGAACTGTCGCAGCTCTCGCTTCTCGCTGGAGCCGTTCTGTTGAGGACAAAGAAAAGTTTCCATGTGAGGACAGTCTCACCCTAGGAGGGAAACCCACTGCTGGGGTAACGAGGTATCCAGCCGGCTGGGTAACAGCAGGCATTTAATGCTGTGTGTGATCTTGCATTTATTGGGGTTTTGCCACTGAAAATTAGGAGGCAAAATACAGGTTCCTTGCAAGGCCTCTGCATGGATGCTCTGGGGAAAGCAGCAGAGCGGCTGTGAGGAGTGGAGCAGACGGACAGGAAGGTGAATGACAGGGCCCCTACACTCACTGCACGCTCAGAGTAAAACGGGTGCTGGGCACAGCAAGCTGTCTCACCGCCCCTCTGCACCACAGGATGGCCGATCAGCACTGCGCCTCCGGAGGCTGCCCGGCTCCGGCCTCATGGGGTGAGCGATCTGTGCAGCAATGTGGGAGGACTGGCTGGGCGAGCGCTGGGGACAAGATGCCTTCCCGGGGTATGAGCAGGTCCCCAGCACGGCAGGGCCGTGCTCTGAGCCTGTGCACAGCCTGCTTGCATTGCTGCGCCATGCTGCTGCTAGCGCTGCCTCCGGGGATTGCCCAACACTAATGAGGTATGCAGCAGGCAGGAGAGAAGGGCACACACCAACGTCAGCACGGCTGCTCCATTTGCATTATTAGTGACAGCAGTGCTAAAAATTCCCTGCCTCCCGTGTTGTCCATCTAATGGGAGGACAGCTGTTACATGCACACTCGCCAGAGGCAAGCGTGGCCTCTGCTCGGGGGCCCTTCACAGGGTCTGAGCGCCTACAGAAGAGCATCAGGTGTCCTGGCCAAAATCCGACAGCGGCCAGATGCACAGCCTGCAGCCCAGCTCCGACAGACAGCCCACGTGCGGGCTGCCCCACGCCTGGCCACGCGAGGAACCATCTGCCTCTGCCTGTGGCCACACCGCAGCCCCAGGAGCAGCCCAGCCCGTGCTATACCTTGTACAGGGCAAAGGTCCTGACGGTGTAGGTCGCCAGCTCGACTGTGTCCAGCAGCGTGACCTGGATCATCCCGTAGGTTTCCGTACCCCGGCTTGGCCAGTACTGGTCACACTTCACCTGCAGGGAGGAGAGGAGAAAGGGTCAGTGCTTGGCTGGGGCCTTTGGGGTGAGAAAAGCATGGATGTGGAAGAGTCACTGTGCAACGGGTCCCCAACACCTTTTCTCTCCCCCTGCCTAACTTCACAGCTCCTGCTGCAAGCCTGCTTGGCAGAGAGCCCTAATACATCCCTGGTGCCCCAGCCCTCCTGCTCCTTCCTCTCCCCGTGACTCCCTCCCTGCTCACCTGCTGATGCCCTCCTCCTCCTCCACTCTTCACAGCTCAGCATTTGCAACTGACTCCTCCGGCTTTGCAATCTCCAGCCCTGAGCTCCCTCATTAACTTGGTGCCCTGAGCTCCCAGTTTCATCCGGCACCTGGCTCCCACCCCGCGGAGCCGCAGCACCCGGCTGACAGCAGGAGGACTTCATTCCCACCCGTGTGCACCGCACCGAAAATGGTTTCCCGCCCTAGGAGCGAGGAGTGAATGGAAGATCATCTGTGCTTGTCAAGGAATAGTAAACTTAATTATTAGCCGAGCGTGTTTACAGGGGAACATGTGGGAAGGGAAACAACAGGCTTAATTAGAAATCAATGAACTTCTGCCTTTTAATTGAAGGCACTTTAAGCACTGTGGGGCTTGTGAGGCAGAAGAAGCTGCATCCTGCACTCCGCCTGGTTGCCGGAGCACCGTAGCCTGGGGTCAGACGGAGGCATCTGCCCCTCCTTTGTGGGGTCTGTCGGGAAGCCGTGCCCTGGCACAAGTGCCCGGAGCGGGGCTGCCCGCTGGGTGCCCGCTGTGTCCTGCCCTCCACCTGCTCTGCTGCCTCGGGTCTGTGCTTACGGTGTGGCCGGCCCCGTGCGCATCTCTGGAGGGTGCTCCTCGCCTGGCACAGAGCAGCACGTTATTTTACACCGACTGGCTGCAGAGCCAACAGCTCGAGGTCACAGACCTTACTTCACAGCTAAACTCAGCCTGTCCTCCTGAGTGGGCGGCAGCTGCAGCCGCATCCCCGGCCACCTGAGCTTGCTTCTCCTGTTTGGGGATGACGTGACCCCTCTCTAAAGGCGGTGAGGGGACAGAGGGACAGCCACTTGCCACATCCCCCATGTGCTGGCCTGTCCCTTGCTGCAGCTCGCAGGGAACGTTGCTGACAAGCGGCACAGCACATCCCCGAGGCTGACCCATGCCACGGGGACAGCGGTCCCCTCCTGCCACCCATGCACCACGGCACCATGTGTGCTCGAGCACAAAACAAACTTCAGAGGAGTTCCCTGTGAGGGATAATAGCAGCGCCTGGGCTGGTAATTGAAAATTATTTATTCATGACCAGATAAGAGTCAGTCACATTTTCTGCCAAATTTACCCATAATGTTTATGCCCCATTTTCAAGCTCTGTAAATTTTATGCTGAAGCCGATGCACTGTGGCACTAAAGCAGATACGAGATGTTTTCTTCTGGCGGTGCTTGCTTCTCATTAACTTAAGGAGCACAGTAATGTCCTCAACAGCCACTTATGGCAGCTCTGCTGAGTGCTTCCTGTCCCTCCCCTTTGGTGCCCCGTGCCCAAGAGCAGCCGGGCACCTCTCCTCGGCTCGAAAACTTGCTCTGCTCCTGGCTGGCATCGAGGGCTGGAGCAGGACCCGGCTGCCAGTGCCCTCTTGCCCCAGATCCCCTGGCTGAGCGCCCCTCTGCACCCCTGCCTGCAGACACGGAGCTCCACGAGGTGTTACAAGCCAGGGATGGCTGCTGGGGGTTGGGGCTGGGACAGAAGGAACCAGGAGCTGCTCGGGGAGACCTCCCTCCCTCCACCCTTCTCTGCCGGGCTCTTGAGGATAGCCCAGGGAGGGAGAAATCCTGCTTTAATGCCTCTGTCGTGCAGTGTGCCCCAGTTGGGACACGCCACGCTCGCAACTCCAGGAAAGCTAATCTACAATGTGTGTTTCTGAACTGCCACCGAATGATTCTGAAACTGATTGTAAAGCTTTGAAGGCAGCTAAATTGCACAATCCAGCCATTTCTATCCTTTATGTGCCTCTCGCTTTGTGAAAACATGAAAAAGGGAGGATGATTTGGACCATCAAGCCAGCTGAAATTGCAGACCATAAAAGCTGATGCTCTTTAAAGATTTTTTTCCCCCTGCAGCTCAGGAGCCCTTTAAAGCAGTGTCACCCCTACAGGGCTGCAAAGCTTCTGCTGGTCCTGGTCGGCTTATCTGCAGGCAGCACTGCTGAGAGGGACCGGAGAGCTCACCTGGGAAGGAGGCAGAGCCTGCCCTGTGCTGCGCACCTCACCACGCAGCCCCGCTGCCCGCCTGCAGCTGCAGACACAACCCTGTGCCTGCTCTGAAGCTCCTAGACAAGGGGACCTTCAAAGGTCACCCATAGGTAACACAGGTAAAGCTTGCAGCTTTCCTCAGGGCTCTGGTCACCCCTTGCCTGTGACAGGGCCTCCGAGCCTGTCCTGTCACCAGAAGACTGGACCCAGCCCCGCCACGCGCACCGTGGCTGGGACAGAAACAAATACTGCAGGAGGTAATTAGGGGATGACACGACGGGAGCGTGCTGGGGGTAGATAATGCACAGCTCAGCAGCACAGACAGGTCAGGCAAAGACAAGTGCCTGGGGGGTCAAAGGGAGCTTGCTATCTTGGAGAAACACGCTCCTTGGAGAGCCTTCCCACAGCCGAGCCACCCAGAAGTTGAGTGAGTCAGGACTCCGGGCACGGATTTGCTTGGCAACCTAAAAGGGCTTTTCCCTGCACTTCAAACAAATGCTCCAAAACTGAAATGCGGAGCCACAGAGAAAGTCCCTGAATGATCAGTCACTGAAGAGAGTGAGCGATCAGCACCTGCTGGTCTTGCTCAGCCCATGTGCCGGGCAGGCTGTGCCGGGCATTTTTACCTCCTGGGTTGTGTTGGGGAGGGTGACAGCTGTTGGGTACAGGAGGTTGGGAAGCACGGCACAAAGCTGGGCTGCATCTCTGGAGGCAGCTCCTCTCCGAGGAGCACTGGTTTCCCTGTAGGCTGCAGGGCATTTGCAGAGCCGGGGAAGCCCGTGAACAAAGCCTATTTTCATGCAGGCAGGAAAAGCAGATCTGTTTTGCCATGGTGATCTGTTGCTCCAGCTGCTTCCTTGCAGCCAGCGTGGGCTGGGACACCCCTACGAGCATTTTGGTGCCGAAGCTTTGAAACAGAGGGAAAGTGTGCGGGCAAAAGTTTCAACTGAACCCAAACTTGACAGTTTCTGCTTCTCAGGAACGATCTTATTGGGCTAAAAATAACCAGTGCTTCACAGCTTGAGCACACAGCCCCTTCTGCTGTTGGCATGGCAACGCTAAAATATTCTGCGAGCACAAATGCTCACCACTAAAATTTTACTTTTAGGAACGCGAGAGGCAGACGCCTCCTGCTTGGGCAGGCTTTGCCCAAATGGTGCATCTGGGCACGGGAGCACGTTGGTCACAGCGCAGGAACTCCTGCCTCAGGGGCTGAGCAAGGCCCTCTGTCACGAGCCACCACCCGCGGCGAGGGCTCCTGCTCCGCTCCTTCCTCTCCACCTCGCGCCCTTCCCACGGCTTGCAGGCAGCTTTGCATTTATTACATCAGAGTATCTAATCTTGGCAGCACGAGCCCATCGTTTATACATGTTGTCATTGGACAAGGCACAAATTAGCCTTCTCAGTGCAGCGAGACCCCGTCAGCCGTTCCCTGCATCGCCAGAGCGCTGTCAGGCTGCGGGATGCTGCCGGTACCACCCACCCGCTGCAGCTCTCGGCTTGTGGGATGCAGCCCCCAGGCTTTCAGAGGCTGTCAGCACTCCCTCCACAGAGCTCTCCTCCTTTGGCACGAGTGATGTGGGCAGGGAAAGGCTGGATGGGTGTGCACAGACATTTGGGCAAGGCAGAGGCTGTCAGGTAGCACAGTGACGGGAGGCTTTGCCACCCTTTTGCCCCCCAGGGAGATGCTCCCAAGGCACTTGTTGCTGGGGTGCCCGCGGCAGTGAGCTGCACCACTGGACCTGCCTCTTCCCGGGCTCCTTCACGCCATGCACTGCTCCCACCCCTCCCTCCTGCTCACGCTGCCAGCTCCAGAAAAGAGAGGAAGCACACACTGTACCCTGGACTTCTCCTCCAGCCTGGTCATCATGACTATGGTCGCTGTCCTCTGCTCCCACACCATCCTCCAGAAGTCGCTGAGGGTTTCTGGCAGGGGTCCCTGTGTTGCGATGTAGGCGTTCTGCTTCCGATAGCCGTCAATGTAATTGGCGTTGATGTAATCACTGCCTGGGACCCCTGAGGAGAAACAGGACAAAGTGTTACTCTGGGGACACCCCACAACCCTGCACCGGTCGCTCTGCTGGGTCCTGCAGGCGGGGGCAGAGGCTGGCATGTTCACAGGGCTCTTAACATGTCTCCTTCAGGGCCAGCATCTCTCGCAGGGTCCCTGCAGAGGACAGGGACGGTGCCTGAACAAAGAAGAACCCTTTGTAGCTACCACATTAATGCAACAATCAGGCAGAACCAAAGCGGAGAGACAGCTGCCACCCGCACACAAAGGGAAGTTCACAGGCAGGAATATTAAGGAACTCGTTTGGCCCCAAGCAACTGATTGAAATAATTGTCTTAAATTCACCAGCTATTTGTTACGGTGCTGGAGCACCTTTCAGAACGAGGCTGCTTCATTTGCTTGTCTCTGTTAGCAGGGGATGTCAGGCAGGGGATGTCCTCCCGCCCCTCCTGCAGGGACCAGCACCCTGGAGGAGCCAGAGACCTTCCTCCCACCACCCCCCAGACCCTCCTCGAGGTAAGACCCTCACTGCTGCCTGCTGGCAGAGGCTGCTCCGGCTCTTGCCCTGCCTCCAGCACCTCGAGGGAAGGATTTTCTTGTAAAGGCCTTTAAAATGCAAACACACCGTTACTAAAATGAATGCGGCAAAGTGCGGGCCTGGGGCTGTGTTTCCAAACCCCTATTCAGCACGGGCTGCTTGGCTGCCGGGAGGGAAAGCAGCAGGAATCTCCTTGTCCCCCAAGGAGAGAGCATCTGCATTTCATTAGAGGAAGGAAACAAAGCTGGGGGCTCCCCCTCGCCCTTTTGTCTTGGGCATTTGTTTTTTTTCCTGCAGGTCTCAGCAGCCTCCAGCAGCAACAAAGCACAGCTCGGGGGGAGCAGCAGCCAGACCTGGCAGGGCACTTGGGGAACGGCTCCCAGGAAGACACAGACACCACTAACAGCAACCGAGTCATGCAGGAAAACAGGGACCGTCCCCCTGTGCTCACCCCACGGCTGCCTAACTAAGGGGGTTCGCCCGTGATCCCGCACCCCAAGGCTTTGCATCACTGCTGCTTCAGGTGCTGCTGTGAGGGACCATCCAGACCTCCCCCTCCTCCCCTAAAGGATCAGTGGTGCATTAGCATTAGAAAAGACACTTCCATCCCAAGAAAAAGGATGCCACTGACTGCAGGACCACCTGTATGCAAAGCCAGCCTCTTCCCCAGGCAGGGGGTGGTGCACTGAATTAGCTGCATCTTCTGCAGCACCCACAGCACCCAGGAGCAGACTTTGGTGTGATGCGCAGGGCTGGGTGCTGACTTACAATGAGGATGGGTGAGCCTGGGTTTTGATATCTGCACTCCAGCTCCTCTGTACGCATGGGGACTGCAAAGCAGGAGCTGAAAGCAGGCATTAGCCCCGGCCCCACAGATGTGCAGTGTCCTTAGCTGAAGTGTGGTGCTGTTCTCAGAGCCATCGGTGCTATGAACACCAAGGCCTGACGCATCTCCCACCAGGCAGGGGGACGTGTGAGCCTGATGTCCCGGGGAAGGGCACCCTCAGCTCTGGGTGTTATTTGGGCACCAACACTGGCAGGTCCCAGGGGAAGATGTTGGCCCTGCAGCCATTCTGGGGTGGGGGCAGTGGGGCTAGCAGGCCCCTGACCTGCCTTCAGGCACCTCTTGGTGCTCAGTGTTTCTCCGTGTTTGTCCCTGCTTGACTGAGAACAGGAAAAGAGACAGTTCCCTGCCACGGTCATGTCCAGCCATTTGCCATCACTTACCATCGATGGAGGTCAGGATGACACGCGAGTGGTCATATGCGATCACGTTTGCATAGCGATTTTTGGGTTTGTTCACTTCCAGGTTGGAGTTCTCCCAGGTGAACTGCTGCCCAGGATCGATGGACTGCGGAGAGAGGGGGAGGGAGGCAGGAGTGGTTAGAGCCCAGCAGGATGCTGCAGCACACACGCATTTCAGCCAGGGCATCTGCATTTCCCCGTGCGCCTGTCCCCAGGCCAGACACCCCTGCCTTGGCTGTCCCGGGCCACGCTGTCAAGCCAGACCACACCAAAACCCCGTCCCCGGTGGAATCTCCAGCGACCTGCCTGCAAAGCAGCCCCTCGCTGGGGCAGCCCTCTGCTCTTTCTGTGTGCTCATCCTTTCCTCCGGAGCTACCCATCAGCTGAAGCTTGGTCTTATGCCAGGGCTCCACAGAGACCTGACTGCGCAGTTCTTGACCTAGAGGTTTTATTAGATGTTGAACTGCAGTCTCCTGAAATATAGCAAGCCCTGGGTATCTTGTGCCCCGGGAGCTTTGGGTATTGGTGTCCTGCGACACAGCCGAGGAGCTTCTGCCAGGGAATAGTCATGAAAATTGATAGGTTACTATCCACTGCTCCAGCTACTTATGCAATGTAAACATCTCTCGTTTGAGTTAATAGAGTGACAAGGAGCTATAAACCTGGAGAACAGACGTGGTTATAAATCTTGGCCTAAGGCCTGCACGCCGTGCATCTGCCTGAGAAGCACACAGCCCAATCCCATGCCCTGGCCTCGCACACCTGGCGCTTCCCCCTCAGGCCACGGGCTGGTGCCTGCACCCGGGCGCCTCCTCAGCTCCTGCCTGGCCAGGCGGCCTCGTCCCAAAGCTTCTTGGCATCACGGCTGGTGCACAAAGGCAGGGAAAAACAGCCTGTCCCAGAAGCGCCTCCGAGATGGGACGGCCTCTTGGGTGAGAGGCAGGTGAGGCACCCGCTGAGGCAGCTGCCTCATGCAGGGACTTGCTCTGCTCACGCAGCCCTGGGCAGGCCCGGGGCAGGCACCTACAGCAGGAACCAGTCATCCCATTAATCCCCCCCAGTGTTACCAGCACAGGCAAAGCCTCTTTAAAACCCACACTCCAGCTCGGTGCCCCTGAAGCTCTGGAAGCCCAGAGGCATTGAGCAAGCAGGCTGGGGAAGCACTGTGTGCTCTCCTCTGCAGAAATCCACGTCCGTCGCCTGGCGGAGAGCCACGGCCGGAGGGTTCTCAAGCAATAAAACACCCCCGAGTCAGCCAGCTCCGGCTCAGCCGTGAGCACAAGGCCGAGCTGGGAAGCACAGCTCCCTGACCAGGCTGACCCGGGCAGCCACCACTGTCCCTCTGCTCAGCACCATCAGCCACCACCCATGCAGAGGGGACACCATCACAGTCCCCTGCTCTCCTGTGCCACCAGGGAGGCACTTCCCAAACTGGCTGCAGGCACTGAGTTCAGGTACGGAGCTCAGGCACTGCTCTGACGGCTGTGCCAGCCCGGGGGCTCTGCTGCATATGCAGGGCATGGTCCAGCACCATGCCAGGTGGCAGCCACCTGTCCCCAGGCCACCGTCCTGTCCTGCAGCAGCACGTCGTCTCACGGCGGAGAGGCCAGCGCTGACGGAAACGCACAGGAGGATGTGACATCACAGCGATGCTAATAGGTAGTTTGGGAAATGTAGGATGTAAACAGACATTTCGCACAGAAAACCTGTAATTTTCTATTATTAGTGTAATAAGCAGGCAGCAGCAGCGCTCGGAGGCGCTGCGGCAGGGACGGGAGGAACGAGGCTGCAAGCGCCGCTCCTGGCTGGGAGCCCATGGCCTGGCTGCCACAGCCCCGCACGGTCCTCGGCTCCGGCACAGGAACCCTGGTGCCTCTTTGGGGCACTTGGGCCCAAACCTCCTGGGATGATGCTTTGGCTGCTGAGGAACAACAGAAGAGAGCACCAGCCTTGCCTGCACCCTGGGGGCACTTGCTCAGCGCTGGGCACAGGTGGGTGCTGGCGGAGCTCAGCACACTTGTTGGTGCTCAATCCATGCTGCACATCTCTGCCAAAAGGCTGCAGGGCCGCCCACGCTGCGGGGTGCAGAGAGCTTTTGCCCGGCAAGCCTGAGTCCTGCCACGGCGGGGGAAAGGGTTTTTTCCTCGGGGAGACGAGGCTGCCAAGAGCCCCCAGAACCGAGGAGTGGCATCAAGGTGCTGCCATTAGGGTTAATTGCTTTGATGTGCAACGAGGATGTGCAGAAATGGTCTAATCATCATCAGCCTCTTAAGAGGGCAAACAGGTGAGAAAGTCAGAAGTAATACAGCACCTGAGTGCAAAGAGGGTCTAATTAAATACTCCTGCAAATTAGTGACTCATTTAGAAGTAAAATGATTTAATTTAAACTCTGGTGATGAATTAATGTACACCTGTTCCCCCCTTTAAGGCAAACAAATGAGTAAATAAATGGGAGGCTGATGGGCTGCTTGGAGAGCAGTTGAAGCCCATTACGTGGAACAGCAGTTGGCAACTCTTGAGCCATCTCCACTTGATGCTCTGCAACCCCGGTCTATGGCAGCACTGCCTCGTTTCCTGACTTTGTTCCACAATTGCCTGGCGCTGGGAGGCTTCTCTAGCTCCTCTCTGGGGCTCGCAGGAATCACCTCTTTGTCCCAGAACACAATGAGAGTATCACTTTCAACTCTTCCTTCCTAGAAAGCAGAAGGGCTGGGAAACTGGAAGGAAATGAGCCAGGAGCAAACTTAAAAGCACTGTGACTTTTAGTTTTGCTTTGCTTTAAAAGTGACAGGGGAGATGTTGTAAGACAGCAAGTGCAAATTAAGAAAAAAGCCCAATTAGTAAAACTCCTCCTTCCCAGCATGGAAGTGCAAGGAGCAATCTCTCTGAAGCGGCTCAGGGATCCCTGCTGCTACTGCCATCAGCATAAAGACGGAGCCAGGCCATTGAAACGGGATTGGAAAAAGGCTCTTTCCTCGACAGACTCGGGAGCACTTTCCAAATGCCTTGAAAACATCCCTGGGTGCCAGTTTGTCTCTCAGATGCCATCCACCTTGGCCTTACTGCCCCCTCTTCCTCAGCGCAGGCAGTGTCCCTGCTCCACGGCAGGGCAGGGATAGCTCGGCCACCATGTGCTGCGTGGCCGTGGCCCCGTGCTGCTCTGCGGCCCCGGCTGCTGCACAAGGGCACGGCGAGGGGAAGGCGCTCGGGCTGTTAGCGCTTCCCAGCCTCCTGTGAAATCAGGCACATTAGCACAGGCATTGACCGCTGTCAATCTGCGCCACGTCTCAAATGAGGACATAATGCGCTCCCGAATCAATGGCTGGCACTGCTTCAGCCTTATTATTCCTGTTACCGGAACGTGAGCGCTGTGTGCCTGCCAGGCCCCTTCCCGATTAGCCCATTACACTCACAACGTGCAGCTCCCCGGGGGCTCTCCGGACCCCTGGAGCAGCACCCTGGGGGGCTCAGCACCCCAGGGAACCCCGGCGCTGCTCCTGCTGCCTGAGCGGGGCCCTATTGCTCCTTGCCAGGGCTGCAGGCACTGGAGGCACGGTGTTCTCGGGGGCTTTGGGGGAAATGCAAGTGAACAGGGGGGTTGGGCAGGTTGCCCTGGAGGGGCATGCCAAAGGGACTGGGTACAAGGGGCATCCTCCCCAAGTTGCAGTTTGGGCACAAGGAAAAATTTATCTCCTGGGCAGGTGGTGCGGGTCAACGGCAGCACCCCCAGGGGAGCGGGAAGCAGCCCCATGTCTGTTAGCTAATGGCTGGATCCCACTGTCAAGATGCCGTGTGTGTGTGTGCACGCTCGTTTGCACACCCATCTGCACCATTGCCGGCATCCCTCAGCTCGGGGCAAGATCCTCAAGGCAAGATCCTACCGTATTCACAGGCTGCAGCGTGGGAAGGTGGCCCACAGGAGGAGCTCCAACACAGCCACAGCAGCCGCCACAGCCTGCCGATAAATAATTAAGGGCCTTGGCCTCCCTTCTACTTACTTAATTCTATTAATCCCACACTGTAAATTCACTGTAGCTCTCACTGTATGCTAAAAATGAAGTACCCTCCCGGCACAGCCAGGTCAGGACGCATGCCAGGCCCTTGCCCTGTGCTCTCACCAGCCCTGCAGCAGCTCCCAGCCTGCAGCTGAGCCCCTCCAGGGGCACCAGTGGGAGTGGGCGGTCCTGGTGGGACCCCTGGGGTGAGGGCAGACCCTCAGCGCGGGAGCCTGCTCTTGCGGCAGCCGGCACACGGCTCGCTCTGTGCTTTGTCACCCCGGCAGCTCAGCCACGCGGGCTGCCAAGCAGGTGTGAGCAATGTTATTTGTTCCCTGACCTGTGGGAATGGAGGCCAGGGCGTGCTGAGAGATCTCTGCCGCCCTCCCTGCTCTCTTCGCAGGCGTGCGAGGAGGTGCCGACAGGTCTTGTTTCGTGTTACCTGTGCCTGGGTTACCCCGCTACCGCCGGCACGAGCGAGGCAAGCGCCAGACTGATGGCTCTAGGCAGCTGGCCTCGGTGGTTGAAGTGCTGTTAAATATTTGCTCTCTGCCTGGGGTGCCGCTGCTGCCGGAACGGGAGCCGTCTATTAACAGCCCTGCACCCCGCCGAGACGTCAGGCTGCTGCGCAGAACCACTCAACACGCAACCCTTCCACAGCACAGCCCAACGGCAAGAGGGCTGGAGGGGTTCAGCAGGGAAACCTGCCTCCCTCGGCTCTCCCTGCGCTGCTCTGCTGTGCCCAGGGTGGCTGCATGACCGTGCTGTGGGGACACGAGGACTTTTCAAGTGCTGGGTCACTGCTCGCAGCTGGGGCTCCCGCTGGGGCTGCACAGCTCCCTCCCAGCTCTGCTATTTCCACAGCCTCTCTGCAGATTCCCTTACTCAGCAGTGCCCGGCAGGCGTGCCCTGCCCTCCGGCCCTCTCAGCACAGCCCCAAGGGGAGCTGTCACCTCGCCAAACCCGGGGAGCGGGATGAGAGCAGACCCATTGCACCAGCACTCCTGCACAGGCAGCTGCCGATCTCTGCAAACTCAGTCCAGATTTTTTTTCCCAGTATCTCAACTGGGAAATGGCTGTAATGATCCCCACAAGTCAGGAAGGGGCAACCATTCCTGCCCTGGGGCCCACCCTAGTGTGAAGCACCTTATGAACCTGTCGTGTTTGGTAATTTCTATCTGATGAGGAGTCCGACGCAGCAGAATCCAGGGGTAAAAGATTACATGCAACAATCAGCTCCTTAACAGCTGCTTCAGCACAGAAAGCGCAACTGATTGGCACTCTCCACCAGCCACGATACTCCAAAGAAGGAGAAATGAGAAGAGAGCGGCTCATGAAAACAGCTAAGAGAATTTACTTAACGCTCGTTTTTTTCCGAAGCAGCTCCCACAG
Organism: Heteronetta atricapilla; assembly: GCA_011075105.1. Classification (NCBI taxonomy): domain Eukaryota; kingdom Metazoa; phylum Chordata; class Aves; order Anseriformes; family Anatidae; genus Heteronetta; species Heteronetta atricapilla. The sequence continues at coordinate 21,013,552 of CM021738.1, read as the reverse complement.
CTTGGTACCGTGCCGCAGGCTCTGAGCGGTGCAGACCTTGTGTGAGGACGGCAGCGCCCGGGCTCCTGCCGCAGCCCCGCGGCGCAGCAGAGGCGCAGCCCGCGCACGGCTCAGCGGCCGTCCTCGCTTAACATTTCAGCTGGACTCATCACGAAAGGCCCAAGGCAGACAGCTATGACTGCGTACCTCGGCACTGCGCTCACAGGACCGACACAAAAGCACAAGCAACTGCAAGAGAAATGCATTATTCTGCCAAACGTCTCCCAAGCCGCAACGCAGGGCTGTAGCCGGTGAACTCAGCTCCTCTCTAGCCTGGGCAGCGGTGTGCGGAGGGGCAGCAAAGCCTCCTCTTAGCATCTTGAAGCAAACAGGAGCTCCGTGCCTCCCTCAGACACACGCAGCTCACCCTTTGAACTAGCTGGAATTCGTCCCTTACCTTCTCAGCACAGAGATCTGCTTTCCCTTTCCTGGCGTATATAATTCTACCTCGTGGGGAAACGCTCTAATCTCACCTCATGAATCAGTACCAGTACGCTGCACGAAGGGGAGGCCACGGGCACCAAGAGAAAACAATTCCAACAGAAGTGGTAACACATGCAAAGGACGCTTCCCAAATTTATTCCCTCTTTAATATGAGTGGGGGGTTATTTCTAAGCTCCCTACAGCTCAAGAGGGTCCTGCACGCAAGCACAGGAAAACAGAGCCTGCCAGTGCTGCTCTCCTGGCTGGCAGAGGAATTTTCCCTACATTTTCAAGTTTCCAACCTAATCACCCGGCCTGCAGAGTGGTGAGAAAAGCAAGGCAGCCCTTGTGCTGCTCGGCCCCGTCCTCTGCACACATTCACCCCCTTGGCAAATGACCCTCAGGGGAGGGTGGGAACTGAGGGGCTGGGGCTGGAGGTGCGGTGCAGGATGCGGGGTGTCACCAAACGTGTACCGCGTGCACGGGTGTGAGCACGAAGGCAGCACTGGGGCAGGTGGGGACAGAACCCAGCCCCGGAGGTGTGTCCCTGGGGGAGTTTGCAGCTGAGGACTGTGGGGCGCAGAGCTCACTGCGAGAGCGGGCTGAGGCTGCTCAGGGGCAGCAGGACATCAGCAGAGCTGAGCGGCAGGGGCTAACGCCAGCAGGGTCCGGTGGCATGCAGGGGGGAACAGGTGCGGTGATCAGGGCAGGAATCCCAAATGCCTGCTTGTTTGTGAGGGGCGGGCTGCCCAGGAGAGCAGAGAAGCAAAGCCCAAGCGGGTAGACACAAGCTCCCATTCACTCCTACGGCTGTAACCATGGTGGGAGCACAGCACGCTGCTGCGCATTCGGCCTTTTCCCTGCACGAGCCATGCTCCGACCGCTCACGGCGCGTTCCCACCGCTCGGGGCTGGCAGGGAGAGCTGGCAGGCTCCCAGCCTGGCTCGGGGCCCACGCAGGCGATGCCGCTGCGGGGGAGGCATCGCTCGCAGCTCCCGAGCCCTCTTCGCTGGGGGTCCGACCGAAGCCCCGGCTGGCAGGGCTCTGCCCCAGTGCCCGGCACGCTCCCACGCTCACCTCGTACTCCTGGGAGAACTTCAGCCCGTCGTTGGCCTTCAGCCTGTCGATGTTGTCGGCGAGGTCCGTCACGGGGATGGGAGGGTGGTCGCGCATGCCTGCGGGTGCGACAAGGAGGGAGGGAGGAGAGGGAACGGGTCACAGCTCTGCGCGCCCGGGGGAAGGCTCGACAGCAGCATGTGCACAGCAAAACCAAGAGGTGGGCGCGAGGCGGACACGTGGCACGGACGATGTGAAGCGCCGGGCGGGATGGATAGGAAGTCGGCGAGACCACGCGGCATGCGGCACGCGCTCTCAGAGCACACGGTTCAGTGAAACAAAAAGAAAAGTGATGTGCAGAATGGGTATGACCGGGTGAGCATGCTCAGACACTACAGCCACCGGGCACCCAGAGCAGGCCACGCAGCGGGCGGGGCTCGGGCAAGCCCCCCGATGGAAATGGGCTGGGGGGTGCTGGGCGATTCCCAGGTTCCCACACGGGCTGGGGTTGAACACGGGGGTTCTCCAGCACTCTCACCACCGATGGTTGAGGCTGATCCTCCTGCCTAGCCCTAACTACGGCATTAGCCAAAAAGAAACTTGCCCGGACCTGTGGCAGGGGAAGCCCCTGCAAGTGTATGAGCACAGCGTTACGGGTGGGCGGGCATCGCCCCGTCCTCTGGGGAGCTGGGGAAAGGTGGGAATGACCCGATGGAGGAACTGCTGCTGCCCTGGTTGGGGATGGCACGAGTCTGAGAGCTGAGGAGCAGCTCTGCTTGCTGCCGGGCAGCTCAGTGCCTTCCCGTGGCCGGGGCAGAGCCGGCTCTGCCGGGCTGGGACGTGCAAACCACCGAGCTCTGGGATTCAGGGCTCAGCCATCGCAACCTCCTTCCCTGAAGCTGAGACGGCGAATTGGCTGGAACGCGGCTGTGAAACACCTCATCCAAAGCCTGGCTCATCCAAATCCCAAGGCTCATGACTCCATCGGCTGCTCTGTGGGTTTCCCAGAGCCCCCACGTGGGAAATAATGATTATTAATAGGCTGAAGCTGTTGATTCACACCCAGGGAGACGGGCTGGAGCATGGCCAGGAGCTTCTCGATGGCTCTGGAGCCTGAACGCTGCCACAGATGGCAGCGGTGGGCCACCGAGGTGATGGAGCAGTCCCCAGGCTGGGTGTGTACATTTTACACAGCGGTGACAAGTCATTAGGTGATAACAGGGACGTGTCACTGCACACTACACTGCAGCTGCTGCCCAGCAGGGCTCCTAACACCTCTGCCCAAAGCACCTGCCACTGCTGCACAAAGGCGAGCCCTGATCCAACACGCGCTCATTCTTCCAGCACTTGTCAGTGCAGGGCTAGCCACGGGTGGCCGGAGAGCACACGGACAGCTGGGGAAGGAGGGATCCCTCTTCCGCCTTGTGCTGAGGTCCCCCTGCAGGGGGTTCCCTGTTTGCCACCAGGATCCCCGAGGTGGCTGAGCAGGGCCCACGAAGATGATGCTCCGGTTTCTGCAAACTCTGCTCACTGGTGCCCGAGCTCCAGAGGCTGCAGCTCAGGAGCAGCCTTTGTAGCGCCAAGCTGTTATGGATGAGCAAGTAAATGAGGAGAACAGCATGGGACCAAGGCAGAAGTGTGGGGCTGGAAGAAGAAAGGCTGAAACATAACCACAGCATGTGGTTATCCCAGTGTGGTCGTGTATGAAGCACAGCAGAGCCATGGACCGCAGCAGAGCTGCAGACATTCATCTCTGCTGAGAAATTCAAGGGTCTCTCTCCAAAATTCAGCTTTGCTAGTCAAAGGAGCGTTGTAGCACCAAATGAGCTGCAAGAGCAGAAGGGGATGAAGAGGCAGTCGGTATCCTCTTATGGTGAACGTGGAACAACAGCCACATGTGGAGCAGGGTAAGGCAATTTGCATGGGATTTGTGCACACTACCAGACTCTACATGTTCTTCTACAGATTCTGGCAAGAGAAGGTCGAGCTCTCTGCCAGGCTAGGAAGGCTGTGGGATCTCAGTGCCTGTAGGACAGCAGCCTGCAAAGCCCTTGGCTTTGCTCCTAGGGGAAGCATCTGTGCTACCTCTCCCATTCCTGAGTGCGGATGCCCAGACTCAGCAGGGAGGAGACACTTTCATGGTTGTTTGAGAGTGCACTTGAAGCTCGCAAGGCAAAGAAGAGACAGAGGGGCAGTTACTCCCATGGTCCTGATATTACTGCATCCCTTGGCAGGTGAAGGGCTGCCGCAGGAGCCTCCTGGCAGCCCAGCACCAGGTACCTCCCCTCCTGCCACACCGTGCTGTGCTGTGGGAGACGCTGCGCTGCCGTGCATGCAGTACCCGCGGGGCCCGCGTGTCGTGGCCCTAAGTGGAATCACTGCTGATCTACAGTCTGCTGTGAGTGAGGGTGACCTTCATGACATTGAAACAGAAATTACAGAGACGAGAGAGAAAGGGAAAGAAAAAGCAAAGGCGTCAAAAGATAAATACAGGAGTTAAAACTAACTTGAGATATTCGGGCAACTGGGGACACTGGCACCTGCAAAGAAAAGAAACGGGGCAAGAACAGAAATCCCATTAGCCTTCAGTCATCATCGCAGAGCTTCAGAAATGGAAAGACAGAGAGGTGAAGATGCAAAGGAAAGCACCACCTGCACAGCACCAGAAACCCACCTCCTGAACAGGGCTTTAACTCTGATGCTAACAACCCAGTGGCAGTGTGGGTATGAGCAGGGAGCGGGTGCAGAGGCCTCCATCTGATGCCGAGAGCCTCAGTTCTCACTGCACACCCCTGGCCGGGGCCTCGTGCCCGACGGGAGGCAGTGAGGGTGGGTATATGTCAGGTACAGGGAGGTTTGTGCTGCTTGGTGGCCAGGACTGCCTGCAGCCCCAGCAACCTCTGCTTGGTGCCCCAGAGCCTCCAGCTCGCTCACAGCTCCTCAGCAGCACAATTCTGCCTCCTTGGGGAATTGTGGCGGGACACTGCTGGTCCCGTATCCCGCCAGCCACTTAGCAAAGCAGTGTGTTAGTGCAGAGAGGGGAAATAACCTCTGTCTGAAGTAAGAACCACAGAAATGAGGAAGCTTAATATTTAATAACAGTAGCGCAATTAATTATGCATTAAACAAGGTTTTCCCTGCTCAGCACACTCCAGCAGGGAGGCCGGCTACTGAGGCATGCAGGGCCAGTGGCCAGCACCTCTTGTCAGCGCACCCCTGCAGCACCACCTCAGCTGCCGGCGGGTGACAGGGGCAGCAGCACGGGCCTGCTGGGCTCGCTGGCTTTTGTGCCTCCTCGTTAACGAGTACAAGCCCGTCAGGAGCTGGAACAGTCATTTCTAGCCACATGACACCCGCCTCCACCCCACAGAGCCTCATTAGTGATGGGGGGGATGTGGTGCTGTCACGGGGTGGGGAGCACTGGTTGGAGGCATCTCAGGGCACTGCTGCCTCCAGTGAACCGCGCTCCTGGGGTTGTTTTTCTCTCTCTGGAGAGATCTGCAAAATTAACAAACGAGCTGGTATCTCTGGCTTATTCTTAGGTACAGGTGGGCAATGAAAATTTCCTGGGCCTTTCCTCTCTCTGATGGCAGCTCTTGACCCTTCCTACAGCTCTAGCAAGGGATGCCCTTGTTGCAAACACCCAATCACTTTGTTAGAGAGGGAGCAAGTTCCAGCCTGACCTCTCGCACTCCTCCATGCAGCGTGAACCACGAGCATACAGCAAGATGTCCCCTGTGTCCCTGGGCTGTCGGACATGTCAGAGACCGGTCCCCATGCACAGGCATCCTGGCCATTGACCAGGTGCCCTGTTCAACACCTCGCTCCTCCCAAGGAGCTGCGAGCTGTTGCTGACTGTGTGAGATCCCCACATCTCTTGCTGCTGGGTGTCATCTGCCTGTTGAGATGTTCTCTCTCTGCTGCAGGTGCCTCCCTTGCTTCCTACAGTGTTTTCCTCCTGTGCTGGTCTGTTGTGGCCAATTAACGTGCCAGGTTGGCTGACAACTGCCAGGCTGTTGCTTCATCCTACCCACAAAAGCTGCCATCGGTCCTGCCTGGGAGACGTAATTCCTCTGGCAGCTGCTCTGGCACAGAGGGAGATGTGCTGGTGAAACCCATGCCACCGCAGGCAGGGCTGAGCCAGACCGCTGTGCGTGGCAAGAGGAAAGGCTCCATTTGCCCTCCCTCCCAGAGGCAGCATGTTTACATCAGGAAATGGCCCCTTCAAAACTCTCCTGTTAGACGAAAGCTCTTAGATGAATCAGCAGCGGGAGGAAAAGGAAAGTAGGTTACAGACCAGGAGGAGCTGCAAGTTAGAAGAGCGCTGTGCCTCATTTATTGCTGAACTGCTCCCTCCATCACAAAACCCTAGCCCTCCTCCACTTCATCTAGGACTCAGGCTCTCTGAAAGGCTCTGAATGAGTTGGGGCGAGCCCGCCTCTGATCGCTACGATGACAGGCACTGTGCTTTCAGTGCCATCAGAGACAGACAGACACAAAGCAGCAGCATGAGACCTTTCTGCAGTGGGAAGTACAGCTGCCTCTGCAGGCTGGCAAACAGCTACAGCCTGAGGCACCAGAGGCCAGCGCAGGCATGACTGGAGATGCTCTGCAGTGAACAGTCAGATTCAGAAAGCAACAGCTGTTACTGAACCATCATCTGGACTGAGGCCACTGAAACCAGCAGTGCCCTTCACTGGGCAACAGCACTGCCCAGGGAGCAGTGTGGGCTGCAGGGAGCTCTTTGCCCTTAGCTGAGCATGGCGGGAGAGTTAGCACACCGAAGATCCTAGGATGAAGCTGCTGGGACACCCCTGCAGTGTAAGAGCTCACCACCTTCCCTTCCCTCCTCTGTGGCCGGCACCGCACCAGCAGCGCTCAGCACTGAGCCCCAGTCTGGACCAAGCCAGCACAGCACCTGGGAGCAACATGGGCGCGAGCACTTGTGAGCTCTCCCAGCACTGCACGGGGGCTCCTCCTGGCTCACGGTGATCACAGTGGCCCTGGCTGTGTGTGAGCCTCATGTAGAACCTGACACACAAGAGACACAGGCTGTCCCCATCCGGGTTCCCAGCCCTGTGAGCCTGCAGTGACAGGGCTGGGGAGGGGGATTTGTAGGCAGGGTGGCTACCTGGATAACCCTGGTCTAAGCCCCATCTGTGCTCCTGTGACCACGAAGGTGCAGAGCTGCTGCAGGAAGGACTGCGACTCTCCCTCTGTCATGGGGACCTGGCGAAGGGGAACCGGGGCAGGTGGGACACGAGGGGGTTTGCTGCTCCTACCTGGAGTCTGGTAGTTGAGTCGCCTCATCTCAACTGGGTCAGAGGAATGGGCCAAGAGCGAGTCCTTCAGGCCGATGGAGTGCTCATCCTTGGAAGAGGGGGAGTGTGCCCTTTTCCTGTAAACAGGGGATGGAGACAAGCAGGTGAGCTCTGGCACAGACTGGCACATACCACCCTGGAAAGGAGTCTGGGTGCCCACATCCCAGATACCCAGCTCCATCCCAGGCTCCCTAGGGCTCCAGGCAAGTCACATCTTCCGTGCCTCCTGTCTCCCATCTACGAAACAGGAATCATTGTATTTCAGAGGTGGCAGAGGTTTGATTAGTGAGGCACTTTCAGATGTGATATTCTGCATAACATTTACTAGAGAAAAAGCAGATAGATGCAAGATCTCATTCCCCTGTACTCCCTCTAGGAACTATTTCCTGTAGTGGAAGGATATAATCCAATTTTTTTTTTTTCTCACGTATTAGACATATTTAAATATAGAACACTGTAATATAATAGTGTAAAGGCTCTTCAGGGTGTGTTTTATTGGGCCATTAATATATGTCTTGAATGGCTGAAGGCACCCAAGGCGTGTATTAATGGAACAATAAAATACACTGTTGTCTCTTCATGCTATATTTATGCCTAAAGCAATGCCACCACCTCAGGCTCTTGCTGGAATTCACAGGGACAGATCCAATCAAGAAGCGGACAAGTGAATGCTAAGGAAAACCTAATACTGCAAACAGGCTTTCTAGCAATTCTCTCAGTCCCACTTCTTGCTCTACGTTACAAGTGCACTGGATATTCCCATGCAGTGCAGAAGGGTGTTGGGCAGGAGCAGGACAGGGACCCTCTTCTGAGCCTGTTCTGATCCTTGTGCTTTGCCAAGGTGCGAGCGTGCAGCAGTAATACACAGAGATTTTGTCTCCTGGCTACAGCCTGAAAATGGATTTTGCCTGATGGTGAACCCCTCTGCTGATCTGATGCTTTCTGCAAAAGAGAGAGCTGCACCACTGCTTGTCTGCACAAATGCTAGCACGTTTACCGTCCTGTAAATTGCAACAGTCAGTGTCTGCTTTCTCCTTCATCGTGAGGCATTTCAAAGCACCCTGAGGGTTGCCACGCTCTGCACACAGGCAGCTGCAGCTCTGGACGGTGGTGATCCCAAACCACCCATGATCAGAAATGCTCTGAACAGGCACCGGGCACTATCACTTCCCCTGCCCACGCTGGGCTGGCACTAGTGGTAATAAATTAAATAAAATTTTGTGCATAAATCACGAGTGAAACTTGCTTTCCCTTTGAAGCACAGACTGTGAGCAAGCTCCATCTGTAGCCCGTGGCTGCATCAGACACTGGGGTTGTTCAGTGGGGAGGACCAGCTTGTGAGTCTTACAATACTCTCAACACCTCAGAAGCCTTCTAGCTGCCTGGACTGAGACAAAAGAGCCGACAGACTAAGAGCATTGATAGAAAGGAAGAAAAATACATGGCAAACAAATAAAGCGTTGTTCATCCTCTCAGGAGCATAGCGGGATGTGCCATGTGCTACTGCGTGCCAGTCCCTGAGCCCTTGAGCAAGGTGGCCTAGCTTTGCTGGGGTATGGGCACGGCATATAATTCATGTTTGTCTCTCTCGTTAGCTTAGTTGGGGCCACGGCTAAACAAACCTCCAGATCCCAAGCTAGCTACTGCTACTCAGGTTCTGTTCATTCCCATTGTACATTTGAAATTGTGAATATGCTGCACAGATACCACTGGGAGAGAAGCGGGAGGCTAACAGAGCATCCTTCCGAGCACGCAGGTGGTGCTGGACACGGACGTGCTGCTGCGTGGGCTAGGAGGCAGCAGGGACACGAACGCTGAGGGTGAGCACAGAGGGCTGGTGCTGCTTCCTGGTGCTCGACCCACACCAGTCTGGGTTAAAGCAGAGAGGGAGGGGGCCGTTTTCCCACCTTAGATCAGCCAACACTTTGTTTTTTACAATTGCCTGGAATTTGCTTAAAGCTTCCTCATTACAGAATGCAAGATGCACCTGCATTCTTGCCGGAACAGCTCTCAGTCTGAAGTGACTGAGAATACAAAGAAGCACCTATAACTGCTGCTGTTGTTGTTTCCGGATTTTTAATTTAATTGCAAAAACAATCTAGGAAGTCTTTACGCTGGAACCATCTCCCTGCATCAGCCTGTGGGAGGCTAACAATTACTAGGAGGCTGATGCCTTTGAGGAAACAAAATCTTCGTAAACCCCCAGTGTTGGCAAGCCCCGTGCTCCCAAAACCAAGGATGCCCCTTACTAGCACCAGGCTTGAGATTTAAATAGGGAAATAGATTTGGAATTTTAGCAATACAAGAAGATAAAATGGATTCATACCTTTCTTGTTTACTAGATCCAGGGAAGAGCAGAAACAGAAGAAAGGAGATGATCACTGACACAGAAAGGCACTGACTGCACATGCACAGCAGAGCTCCATTTAATCAGACAACAAAAGTGGCTCCCTTCCCCAAGCTACAGATACACATAAATAGTAAATAGAGAGTCCAGGAGGAACAGACCTTGGAGCTGAGCTGATAGATAATATGACTGGGTGTAATTGAACAGGCTACGCAGATACATGCAAATGCAACCTGTGGCTCTACACTACAGTCACAGCTCTGGCAGGATTGCTCTCCTACGTGTGAGCAGGAGGCTGCTTCAGCAGGGACGCAGCAGCCAGGACCCAGGGGCCTCAAGTGGAGAGCTCCTACTCCGATTTCAGCCTGTCACATCCACGCCCTGTTCTCACTAAGACCATGTTCCCCTGTCAAAATTTGCAGCAGTGGGGGCACCTGCCAGAGATCTAGCAGGCAATTTCAGCAGGTAAGTGGTACTACAGTTGTTCCTGGTGCTGCAAATCCAAGCTGTGAGATGAGAGAGTGGTCAGACTGGCGTTAGGGTCAAATCTGCTGCTCTCCCCCCTCCCACTGCTCACAGGTTTCCAAAATCCACAAGCAGCTCTGTGTCCTGGGGCTGATATTAATTACCTTCTGCATACCCAGTCCTTCTGCCATCTTTATTAAGCAGCCTTCTGCTGTGCTGGTAGAGACCTTCCTCCTCCCTGCGACCACCAAGGACTGTCTACCAGGCACCCCCCACCTGAAGGCTGGAAGGAGTCTCGAAGGTGCCACCTCCTGTCGTGCCCATGCTGTAACTGCAATGCTGGACTAGATCTCACCTTTTGAAGAGGAGTATAGCGATGACGATGATGATGATTAGTATCACAGCCAGGACAGGTCCCATCACCCACAGCATCTCTGGCTCGTCTTGCTGCTTTATTGAAGCCACTTCCATCACAATCTCATCTGAGTAGGGGCTGGCTGCGTATCTCTTCTGAACAGCACCGGCAGGAGAGGGAGAGAATAGCAAGCATCCATTAGGCTAAAGTAGCAGCCATATCCCTGAAACATGGAGGTTTTCCCTTGCCTCTGGCTAGCAGGGAACAGTGATGCTTCTTAAACCCCGGCAGCACACTGTACGATCCTCCCTCCCTCAGCATCAGCAGAGGTCACACTGCACCAACAGTCTCTTCCTGGTGTGAAACATTCCCATGCCAGCAACTTTCTGGCTAGCAGACTTGGCCCCGAGGTGCCAAACTGGAGCAGCCCAGCTAAGAACCACTTGCCAGCCCTGGATTCTCTTGGAGCCAAATCACAGGCTTTTGAATCCCAACCAATTGCACAGTGGGGCTGGCTGATGATTCCTAAGTGGTTCATAATACCTGCTGTGCTGATATCAACACATCTCTCCAGGACAGGGCTATATTAGGAAAACCCCTGCTGGGCTAGGCGGTTTTCTTCAAGGAATGAAATGACAGGAACATTTTCTTCCTGGTGTCTCTGCTCTGATAAACAGACCTTGGAAAGGGGCTCACGCTCACAGGCCCCTTTCCAGAGATTTCTGCATTCTGGCAGCCCGGTGATTTATAGCCTGAAGGGACAGCTTTCTAGCCCCACCAACAAGACAGGATTAGCAGAGACCCAACCCATTCCTGCAGAAAAATGACCCTGCACCTGGCTTGTTCTACTGCTGTTGCTAAGGCTTACGTAGCCGTGTTGTCTCTTCACAGCTCAGCCTCGCTGGGTCAGAAGGGTTAAACGCTGCAAAAAGAAATCCTTTCCCCCTGTTAGAGAGGGCCAGAGCTGCACCAGTTCAGTGCCTGTGGCTTCTGAGCAGCACCTGCTGCCCTGCCTTAAGGGCCTAGAAATGCTCTGCTCTTGCCATCCGAAGTTTTGGTCGCTGAAGAGGTGCCCGTGGATCTATAAATCACCTGCTCTAAGGTCGAAGCTTATACATGTGCTTCATGTCATGTCTGCGTGCATGTGAGGGGATGAAAGAGAAAAATCAAGCATGCTGGTGTCACACAAACGCACGGCTTGGTCTCCTCTCAGAGGTGCCCTTGATCCCAGCCAGGCTGACTTCACACACGTGTGCAGCACAATGATCTCTGTAACATCCTTCTGGCAGCAAGCACAGGTGCAGCATCGTAGCTGCTCTCCTCAGATTTATCAGTGGTCAGAGACGCCACTGGCTTGCAGGGCCAAGGGAGAGGCTTCTGCTTTGTGAAACTTCTCAGCCCTTCCAGAGCCTGTTTCAATGACCCTGACATAGCTGATGGCTCCTGCTTCAGCTCTGTTCTTACATCAAGTCTGCTTAGGACCACTGCAACACATCAGCCTTTTTCTACCTGCCTGGTTCATCAAGGGCCAGCTACAGCTCTGAGCACGGCAGAGACCAGAAGATGCCCCAGCAGAGGTGAGAAGTCAGGGCAGAAGGCCTGGGGCTTCTCTTTGTAGGGGCACGGGGCTGCTTAGAAAGGAAGGCTTTTACCCATCACTGCCCAGAAAGGCCACGCTGCAGAAGGTAGGGGAATAGGTATGGGGATGCCGCTCTGCGCAGCCAGGTAACGTGCATCCATCTCAAAAGCTTTGTGCAGGAGGCCAAGATTCACATTTCTGCAGAAATGACTCTTTCTAAGAGAAGGCAGAAGACACAGAAATCAGAGGGATCGCTCTCTCGGTGGCATTTCCAAAGGCAGACTGTGAGCTGCAGGTGCCCCTGATCTCACAGATGGTGTTTCAACCCCTCATCCACCCCTCCTCTGCTTTAAGAAAGTCCAGTGCTACACTTGCCTGCTGACACTAGAGACACAGCAAGCAATGTCAGAGGAGCTGAGCGGGGGAGATGGTGCACAGCCCCGCAGAGAGTGTCTCATGCTTCAAATGAAAATGTGTGCGATGCGGCAGGGGATGCAGGAAGGTGGTAGCTAGGAGCAGAGCGTGAAAACTCCGCTCACTGGTGGCTCACCGGAGGGCTCCGGCAGATCTGTGCTAGGGAGGAGACGATGTTAGTCTGGGATCATCTGGTTACGGTCATCTCTTCTTGACAGGGATTGCCAGGACAGCATACCCCGAGGCCTCTGCTTTACCTTATTGTTAATCTGTGACTCTCCTCCCCTCACCAGCGCGCACATCTTGCCACAGGAACACGTGAGCTGGATGAGTAATGAAGAACTTGACCAGCCCTAATGAGCCATTACAAGCAAACGAGGCTGAGGAAGGAAGCCGCAGCTTGGAAGCCGACCAAGGACTCTATACATCTCTATTATTCCCATTATTTACACACTAGCCACTGCCACCGCCACTCCTGCCCTCCCTGTTTACAGCTGGACACTGATGCAAGGTCTCAGCGTGTTGCTCCCTGCTTATTGCACCAGCTGCTCCCTTCCCCATCACATGCCCAGGCGCCGCGTGCCCGGTGACACATTACCAACAAAGGCATGGCCCATTTGCCTCCAGCAAGGAGAAGCACGGGAGTGAGGATCTCTACACAGCAGGCACGTGTGCAGCTCACCCTGCTGCCAGCCCTGCGATAGCAGGCAGGTTTGCTTTTCTGGCTGGGAGAGAGATTCTGGCCAGAGAAGGACCGGGGGGAACATCCTGCTCACCAGAGCCTCAGCAACCACTGTAGGACAGGGGCTCCAGGGGCTGTTTTCCCCAGGCATTTACTTGAACCAGAACAGAATTAGGAACTCTCTCATGCCAACCGTGTGTCAGGCTCACACCTGCACTGAGCCCCCTCAGCTCCACTAGGAAAGGCCGAGCCTCCCCAGCAGGAAGCCCTTACCGTGTCTCCGTCCTCCAGTGAGGCCAGCACGAAGCAGCGATAGCTCAGGTCCTGAGAGAGGGGCTTGTTGTAGAAACCTTTGTAGTTCTTCTCATCCCCCAGGGTGAAGGTCTCAGGCAGCACATCCACTTGAGCAGCAATGTAAGGCTTCAGCCTGTCTGCCTGGCGGCGCTGGCGCCTGCTCTGACTCCCCTGGCTGATGGCCTCCAGCAGCTGGGGACAAACAAGGTGCATCATACTGCTTCGCCCAGCGTGACACCGCCTGGCGCTGCTCCCTTCCCAGCTGTAGGACTCAGCAGGGTGGAAGGGAAAGCAGAAAAAGATACTGGGTTTGATCTGGACATGGTACAAACCAACCAGAAGGATGTTTGTGCGTTTAGGCACTGCTGGGGCACCCTTCTGCAGACCCTCACTGCAAGCACCTCTCGGTTCTGGGAGAGCCCTGAGCCCTGGGATGCTGACAGTGAGTGGCAGGACTGGGACAGCCCAGCTGTCACCCAGAGTTAGTGCATCCCAGTGGGCTGCAAGGGAACTGGGGCGTATTTTTTGGCCCAAATATTGGTTTGGACAGCAACTCGCATTCTCTACGGCCACTGGATGTGAATTACAGCTGATGTAGAGGGAAAAAGTGACATTTGCTGTGTCTTTCCCTTCTGTCAGTGCTTCGATATTTCACCTGCTGCTGGGTTGCAGGCAGAACTTTGTGTAAATCACAGAGTGATAACAGATTTCATGGGATGTTCAGAGCAAAAATGGCAAATTTCATAGTCAGCCACAAATTCATGAAAAAGGATATAAACACACAAAAATTCAATTACACTGCTAAGAAAGACTCTCAGATGTTTAAAGATGTTTTTCTAATGAATAAAAACGAATACCGGGCTTGGAACAGAAATTCTAATTTAAAATGAAGAAAGAGGCATGAAATACATTTCACACACGAATGTATCAGTGCAGCATTGTCAGGGCAGCCAGGGAATGTCAGTGCTACGGTGGGGCTGGGGACAGTGACGTGCACACAAAGCTGTGCTGCTGAGCTCACTCCCTCTGACATGAGAGCTAGGTAAAGCAACCCACCCCCCTTTCCTCTCATCAGTCCATCCTCTCCCTGTTATGAACAGCCATGTTAGAGAAAGCACGGGGGAAAAAGCAGAAAGATAGTCTTTGGATGGTGGCGTTTGCTCCTCTCTTGTATCTTGGCTGAAATTACGGCTGAGCTTTTTGGGGCAGAAAGCACAGCTGTATGTGTAAGACACGATGGGGCTCCAGCTGTGCTGGAGGCTGCTGGATGTTGCTGCCACCACTACACGTAACACACCAACAGTCTGCCCCAAAGGAATGCTAGGCTTGCACAGTTCAGATCCTCAAAAACTAGAGAATATCAGAATTAACATCACCTGTGCAAGATAATTCAGCTGTCTGATATATGGGCACCACGTTACGATCCTTGACTACGTGGTCACATACTGTCTTCTCTGTAACTCCCCTGCTTTGCCCAATACACAGGACAGACAGTGCTTAATCAAAGAGCAGCTATTCCATATTTTGCTTTCTTCTTTGCATTATGCAGCCTGAGGCCTTGTTTATTGCTTACTATTCAAACCCAGCTCTGAAGACAAAATTAATAATTTCCTCGTGGGCTTTTCTATGGTGCTGATCACTGTAATATTACAAGTGCTTCACAAACATTAACGATCTTATCTTCCAAACACCCATATGAGGTGAGATGAAAGCGATTATCCTCATTTTACAGATGGAGAACAGAGGCACAGGGACGTTAATGTAAAAAAAGTCCACTAATTTTGAATGTCAAATTGAAAAGCTTGTTTTGTTTTTAAAGAAAACTCAGCATTTTTTACTTCACTGACTGTATCCAGCAGAGCTCCTATTGACTCTCTCTGCAGCTGGGGATGCTCGGGCTTTGCAATGAAGGCTCCAGGATCTCAAACTGAGCGCTCCAAAAGAAGCAGACAGTGGCTGCTAATACAACAGTTGTTTTAAATCATTTGCCCAGGTCTAAGTAAAACAATCAGAGATAGAAAACAGAGATAGAAATGTCTCTGGATAGCTTTGTAACTATGTAAAGCACAAAATCAAACCATCCTTTCTCATCCTAGTCTTCTCTTTCTTGTAACAGCTTCCAGCTTCTGCAAAGAAATGATGCAGAAGGCCTATGGATGGTGGTTCTTCATCACACAATTCTGCTTCACATGCAGAACAGATCTACCCGTACGTGGAATGAGCTGGGACCCCATGGAAAAGGCTGTGCAATCACGTAATTAAAGATTAATGATAAGCAAGGGCTGACTTGCATCTTCTAACACTTTGTAATTTCTCAGTGCTTAAAGCTTACAACTTTTTTAATTTTATTTTTATTTATTTTTTTAATGGACTTGTGTGTGACTTCTGTGAATTTGTGCGTGTGATTTCTTGGAATTTTTCCTAATTACTTTGAGTGGATGGTGTGTGTGAGGAAGAAAGAGCCCACAAATCCCTTGCATGAGATTCTCCTGACACCCACACATGTACCGTGCCATTAGTGTTGCAGGACTCTTACACAGGGCAAGCTGCATCTTAGGGTGAACGTGCCTCTTGGTGTGCAACCGTGCTGCTCCCAGGAGGCCTGGGCAAAGTGTGCCAGGCAACCTGGGAGCCCCTTCCACGACAGCAGCTGCTACAGACTCCTACCTGGTCCAGCTCCATCTCATCAGGTGTCCGCCAGCGAGCAGTCAGGCTGCTGGTGCTCTGATCCGCGGGCACGACCACGATGTAGTACCACCTGGGAAGGAAGGACAGCATAAGCACTGGACCCTAAGCCACCTCTCCAGCAGGTCACCGAGTACCACGTGCCATATCCCTCCCCGAGATGACCTGCTGCACTCCCTGCCCTCTAAGCAGTGGAAGGGCTCAGTGAGGAAGAGGCCAGCGTGCCAGCTGCACCAGAGAAGAGAGCACTCCTGTTAGCGCTCATTAGGTTAATGAAGATCTACAGACTGTGCTCCAGAGGGTGGTGTAGGAGCTGCGAGAAGGACATTTATATAATCGGATTGTAGCAAGAACCCTGGGGGAATTGTGCTTCAGCACAAGGATACCACAGTAACGAATAAGACTTCTACAAACTCGCTTTTTTAATCTCCTTGAGGCTTTAGGCATTATTTATTTAAAGGATATTATACAGTGTCAGAGAAAGTCCCTCCTGATCCTCAACTGTGCTTTTGCTGGTAGCATCTGGAGTATACCCACAAGGGCAAGGGCAAACTGTCAGAGAATTGTCTTAATTTTATTGCAAATAAATATTTGCTCAGGAAGAGCCAGCAGTGTGATTCCACGTTACAGGCAGATGCCTGGCTCTGTACTGCAGCCTGCTCTGAAATTCCCTCCCAGGTTACAATCCTGACCCGTTGGCAGAGACTCGCCTGTGCTTTTCCCTATCTCCAGCCCCTCCAGCCCGCCTTCTCCACCTGGGGACGGCACCTACCTAACGGGCACAGTGGTCTGGACTTTGGGAAGGCTGAGTGTGAATTTTCCAGCCTGGATGTACTTGTCTGTGGCGATGGGTTTACTTTGCAGGACATCAGGCGCAGTGCGGATCGAGACGAGGTGCTGGAGCCCCCCAGCACTGCTCCCGCGGTTCATTAGCACGAAAGAATAATCCGTGTCTGGCTGGAGGTCACTTATGAGTTTCTTCATCGAGTGGCCGTCCACCTCCACGCTCTGGCTGTTGTACAGAATCTGAAATGGGGAAAAGGACAGGCTCATGCAGCCAACAGCTGCTGATGAAAACTCACGCTCAAAATAGCAGCGGCGGAGCCGACAGTTTGGCTCCGGGCCCTCCCTCAGGTGGTTCAGCTACCCTGCGCTTTGTAAACAGCCATAAATCTTGCCTTAAAGAAGAGCAGCCCCCGGCAGAGGGCTGAGCCACGCTCTCCGCAGGGTGGCGAGGGGGCACCTGGGCAGAGCCCGGGTGGCCAGCGGGGAGCCTGCCGGTGCCACGTGTGTCGCTTTCAGTGCCGGTTCGGGGAAGGGCTGCAGATGGCTGTGTTTTGCCCCCACGCGGATTTGAACGGGTCTTTTGTTCCTCATCTCACGAGGCTACACCACACAATATGCTTTCGGTGTAAAATCCCATCTGCTTTAAATCGGTGCCGCTCCCGTGCCTCCCAGCTGATGGAGCGGTTAGTGCAGAGCCTCCCCCTCCCAGCAAGGTGACCCGTGGGGGGGTTACGTGCCTTGTGCCTCGCCGACGAGCAGACAAATCCTGTGCTGGGCTCACAGATTGGTACCTGAAACAAATGGTGGCTCCGCAGGTGTGACACCCGTCACCATGACAACAGATGCTGGTGCCACGCAGGGGACCCGCGCTGCTTTTCGCTGCTGTGCTTGCAGCAAGGGGCTGGGGGCAGGACAGCGCAGGGCCACTGGTGGCCTGGGGCAGCGGGTGGTCCCCATGCACAGCTCCCCTCCTGCAGCCCAGGCTGCCAGCCCCTCAGTTAACGTTTTGTCCTCGTCCTGCTTCAGATACACCTACCCCTGCCCAAGGCAGGGCAGCCGTGGATGCTGTCTGCCCCGGGAAGCCCCATCCTGCTCTTGCTAGAACAACCCCCATACCCCCAAACCCCAGTGCTGGCTCTGTGAAGGCAGAAACTCAGACAGATCCCGGAGACAGAGACGAACGGCGTGTAGAGAACTGGAAGGAGCAGAGGTTGTGCCCCAGCAGCAACAAACCAGCTTGTTTCCTTCCACCGGGCGACCTTCCAGCGTGGCAGGGGAGCGCTGGATGCCTGACAGAGGTGCAGAGCCACGATGTGCCAAAAACGGGCAAGGGCAGAGCTGGAGCATGTTAAACCACGGCAGCTATTACATGCCACAGGCAGAGACCACACAGTAAAACGTGCTCTCTCCAACGGGGGAGAGAGTAGACAGCTCCATGGAAGAAAAATTACTTGAAGTCAAACAGATCTCTTGCCAGCTGAGCCTGCTGCTCAGGCTGATGCAGGCAGCAAGGGAGGGACTGAACTTTCCTCCCAAGTCACCTTTTTAGCAGGTGGCAGCAATCTGCAGAAAGCTGCTGGCTCCCTGGGACAAGTGCAGCTGATTAGCACGGCTCTAGTATTTATTGCTGGGGCTGGGAGGTGAGTGGAGGCCCTGGAAAGCCAGCAGAGCACAGGGAGCAGGTTGGGCCTGGGATATGCATCCGTGCTTCTGTAGTATCCAAACAGTTAGCCATGACATACTTCAGATCCTCTTCTGATCACTTTGCATAGAGGCTGGGATAGAAAAGGAGCCCCATTTCTTGTGCTGCTGCCTCCTGAGGGTGCTGCAAACTGAGAAGGGATTCCCAACAGAGCGGCACTGAGGACCCAGAAATAGAGGGGAGAGAATCCCCCTAGTTTGTTGATGTGTTTCAGTCTTCAGGGATGAACTGCAAAACTAAGTTCTAAGTACTAAAATAATGATGAGGTCTGCAGGGACCTGCTCGATGCCCCATGTGCAGTAAAGGCTGTCAAAAGTAGGATGGCTGGAGAGCTTGCTCTGCTCTGACTCCCCTTCAGATATTTTCTCCTGGGCTTTAAATCCCTTTGTCTAGAGGAGTGTGTCAGACGGGTGCTAAAGCAAATGCAAAAAGGTAAAATGAAGAAATGTCTCTTGTAGCACTGGGATATCAGGCAGTTATTTGGCAGGTTTCGCCCTGCTCTGCCACACAAGTCAGCGCAACCAAGACAGGAGTGGTAGACCTCACGTTACCTTAGCAGCTTGGCTGTCTGTCCCAGCACGACCCCTTGCAATGGTACTGCTGCAGTGCAGGTCCAGATAGTCCAGACAAGAGCATGTCCTAAGCTGTCCTGGGGAGCAGTGGGACCTCACCTCATTTGCTCCAACACAGACGAGCAAAACCAAAATTCCAACATTAACAACTACACCGGGATTATACAAAGTCCACAATGAGTTCTGTTGCCTCTCAGATGAGCGAATTCTCATTCTGGAGCTTTCCCTAATAAAGGCATCACCAACTGCTTCTGCTTGTGCTCTAGGGAAGACAATTGCTCACCAACTGCCTGTGCATGAGGCATCTGCTGGGGACACAGCTGTTCTCCTGGGGCAAGCGGAGGCCAAAAAATGGTCAGACACTTCAGTTCAGCATTTCCCTACTTGCTCTGCATTGGAACCAGCCAGGACACAGTCCCTGATTCAGCTCCAACACCAGATGATGATTTCCATTGCCATGCACTGGAATTTGTGTCTAAAAACAGTGAAATTAGCATTTGCAATGTTTTCCTGAACCATTCTCTGCCCTCCCCTTTCTTCACTGTTGCCGTAGCAGTTCCACATTCCTTCACCTGCCATAACACATTGTCTTCTCAAATGTTATGCACCATTAGGTAAGGCCTCTACACAAACCTTACAATAATGTAAGGGCTCAGAAACAGTCATTCGTGTGCAGCTGAAGATGCCTGGGAGCTCAAGCAGGAACACTATTTAGAGGTTGTATCATGGCCCACTGGTAACTACTTAAGTCAGCAGCAAATTTGGCCCAAGGGCTCTGAACTGCCAAACATTGCTGACTAGCCCATGGATTGCTGTAAAATGTCATTTGTGCTGCTCTTACTCACAAGAGAGAATTTGCAAAGCTAGAAGCTAGGTGGGTCCAAATGTCACTGCTGAAGGTCTGCTGCTTCATTTCAAGGTAACAAAGAATGTATTGAACTAAAAGGTGAAAAGACATGTAGTGTGCAATACTACAGAAAAATAACTAGTGGATGGAGAAGCAGACAACGTTGACTTTCTGGGGGACAGTGCAGTTTCCCCAAGGAGAAGGTCACATCTGTCTTACACTTTCCATGAAAGCTCCAGAATGCCTTTCTACAAGCATGCTGAAACAAAAAAGGAATGGTGCCTCTGCTCCACCACAAAGGCTGGGCAACATTTTACAAGGAATTTATCTCCTGGACCAGAAGAAGCTGTGAAAATTCCCTGAAGAGAACGAAAACCTTCATTATTGATTTGGTAGCAGTAACATTTTCTAAGGTCTCAACTCACCCTCTATAAAAAAACAGCACCAGTCCTGCTTGTGCCTCACTATTCATTGTCAGAACAATATCTACTTTAATTAAATCTGTTAAAGTAGAATATGACACCCTTTGGGACATAGATTTAGCGTGAGACTGTTTATCAAGTGTAGATAATACTAATTGTTCCCATGGAGATTTAAATGCTATGCTAGTTACAGTATTAGGCTCTGGCCTCAGCATCCCATGTGCCTGAATTAGAGGAGAGAGGTGAACCTTGTTTATAAAAATACCAAGTCCTGAAAGTTAAGGATTTCTTTCGAGTGGCATAGTCAGTGACTTGGAGCTGACCCTCTTAGCTCCTGGCCTCCACTCGTGTGTGTCTGCAAGCCGGGGAATATTAATAGAAAGAAGACACTATTAGAGAAATATCCTTGTAACACTCCTGTTTGCATGACTGCTCTTCAACCAGCAAGTGCTAATGCCATCTGCTCCCGTGTCATCCGAGGGTTAACCCACCGCAGGGGCAGACCCTGACTCACTGTCTGTGTCAGCAGCTGCAGCTACGAGGCCGAGACAAGAAATGGCGTCATGCCTGATCCTGGCCACCTCCAACCAGCCCACCATCCTCCCGCATTAGTAATGCTCCAAAGGTCACCCTGTTCCTTCCTCGCAGCGAGCTGTCAGACAGAGCTGTGGGCCTTGTACCACAAGAATAAGGGAAGGTGGAGCGGACTGGTTCTTCAGCAGAGTGCAAGGTAACAAGGATCGGTGAAGTTCCTTGCGGCCATATATCTGAGTGCTGATCCTACTGCAGCCTACACCTGGGAAAGCTCTGAATACCATGAGGTCTTCACAAAAGCCTTATCTGCTTCAGCTAAACTCAACATGTTAACAAGTGTCTGCTATTGATCACATTTAAAGCAATTTAGCTTTGGGATTTAGACAAGGAGAATTAGCAACAAGGACAGGGAGGTGCTCACACACATTGATATGGATGCAGCTCCACATCTTCCTCCCATTCCCCAGGCCATGGCTCCTCCACTGCTCATGCAGGCCTTGTATTTGCATTTTAGGCACAGCATGGCAGAGTTCATGAGCAAGGAGGAAGGGAAAGCATGCTGTTGCCAGCCCAGGCCATCTCAGCAGCCTGCTGAGACTGGGCGGAAGATTATCCTTAGCAATGTGACGTGTTGGTCTCTTCTCCTAAGGGAGAGAAGCTGTACTGGGATCTGCAGAAATTTCCACCCTGTCTGTGTCTTTTACCCACATCAGAGATCCAAACTGGGGGACAAACAAGAGCAGGAAGACACTGGGTCACTGGTCTTGTCTGCAGCCTGGTGGATGACACTACCTCCAGAACTGTGGGGTTCCAGATTGGAACGGTGGGAACAACCCATGCAACTGCTCACCAGCTACACATCAGTAATCTGGGGGTCCTGGACCAGTTGCCACTCCTCTTAGAAAATACACACTGCAAGTTTCAGGGACGCTATGAAGGGGTGAGCGTACACTTAACAAAAATACCCATGGACAACACCGGTTTCTAGCTCGACCGTGAGAAGCCAGAAATACATATTATGATTCCCAAGGCAGCCCAGTTCTCAGACTGCCTCCTGCCCAGCACGGGCAGGACATTTTCTGTTGGTGCACCGACATTATTCACTCATTTGCTACCATGCAGTAAGTGCTTCCTGGCTATTCTGATACTGATCAAAACTGAAAGAAATCAACAAAATTGTAATACTTTCTATTTCCTTAAGAAGAGTGAAAGGAGGGAAAGTAAGCAGCAGTGTGCTCTGCTGTGTGCCATGGCTCACATGCGGGTGCTCAAAAGCAAGAGTAGGTACTTAATCTGGGCTTGGAGATCTGGGCTCTGCAAGACCCCAGACCAGCAAGCAATGTGACCTTGCTCTGCTGGTCTTCTGCCTGATATCCTGAAAACACCATGCAGTAGGTCACGGTGCTGCTTTCCACTGCCCTGCTCGCTGCCACAGCTCCCTGTCCTCTGCATCCCACCCTTACCTTAAAAGGCACTGCAGATTTGTAGGAGTCAGGCACTTCCCAGCTCAGCAGCACAGATGTTTTCATGACGGCGTTGACGCGGAAGTTCTTAGCAAACACTGAAATGAAAAACAAGATCCTTGAGCACTGTAAGGCCAAGTCAGGAGGGAGCCAGGCAGCAGCTCAGCTCCAAGTCTCTCTTTGTCTAACTTAGCAGCAGAGGTCAGAGAGTTCAGCTACAGCAGAGAAGTGAGATATGAGGAGAAAAGAGCAGCAGCCTTTTACCAAGTCCCAGTCTCCAGTGGAGTTTCCGTTTTTGACTATACTTTCCAGCATCACAGAAAGGGAGCCGTCGGCTGAACTGTAGCCTTCTCTTCCCCCCTCTGCTCACACTCTGCTGGCCCTTTGCCATGATCAAAAAGCAGTGGTGCTCAGGTACTGGATCTGCAGATGATCCTACCCAGCTGTCTGCGCCAGTTCAAGCAAGAGCCTTTCATGTACAGATAAAACAGCAAAGTGCGCCTGTGGAGCAATGAAGGCAATTAAGCTACCACCAACTCCCCCCCAAAACGACAACTTTAAGGAAACCTTCACTGAGCCTCCCCTTGCTGAACTACTTCTACGCTAGGGAGCCACACGGTACCTGATCTCATTAGGCAGAGCCAAGGGAAGCGCAGCCTCGTGAATGAAAGCAAAGGTCCCTGTCCTGGAGCCAGAGTTTGCTGTTAGGGCTTGTTAGAAGGGCACTTACCTTGCTCGACAGGCATGGTCCGGGACTGGATGCTGGGGCTGAGCGGCCCAACCCCCTTATTGGTGCGGGCCCTCACTTTGATGTCATAAGTGGTATCGGGCTTCAAATTCGTCAAAGTGATACTTGTGTCCTTGGTGATGTTAACAACGTCCTGCTGGCTATTTATGTCTCGGTATACCACTGTGTAGTTGACAATCTTGCCGTTTCTTTCTGCCAAGACCGGGGGGTCCCATGCAACCTCTGTGGTGGAAGTGGTGAGACCCACCACGCGCAGGTTCTGCGGGAAGCCACTCGGCACGTCTTCTGCGGTAGTGATCTCCTTCTCAAACTCCTCTCCCGGACCGGCTCTGTTCTTGGCAGACAGCTTGAAGAGGTACGTGGCCCCCTTGTGCAGATTGGTCACAGTGTAGTGATGGTCTCTCTTCCCGAAGTCTATCGTGTTCATCTTTTCCTCATCAAGACGTCTGTACTGCAGCCGGTAACCCAGCAGCTCCCCTACCATCTCCTTGGGTGGGTGCCACTGGATGAGGGCTGTGTTCATGGCTGTCGTGCTAATCATCATGGTGGGCTTCCCCGGGACTGCAATATAAACACACAATGACCATCTGTAGCCTGGGAGGAGGGGGAGGAAGGACAGCTTCCGTGCTGCTCAGTCCGTGAGGATTGAGGAAAGTGGGAAAGTTCAGACAACAGGGTGTAGAGGACGACAGACAATTCACAGGGATAGAGGCAGACTGACCCTAATCCGGTGGCGAGGGAAGCTGGAGCCAGCCAGCTCTTGGCTGCCATTTTCCCATGTGCTGCCATCTACACAGGCAATAAATTCAGCCATGTCCAGCCCCCAAAATCATCCCCTTTTACAGGAAAGGTTTAAGGTACCTCAAAGCATCACATTTATCTCAGAAGAGATCTGAATCCCGTGCTCCTAATCAGTGATCTTCAGACACTCCAGCTAGTGCACAGCACCAGGCCACGCTGGCCCCGGCGCAGTTCGACAACAGACACAGAAGCCCAAGTCCAGCGCCCTGGTCTGTCTGCAGGAAGACTAATTTCATCCTGAAACCTTGCAGTTTTACCATCTGCAGAGGCAGCAAGCGGAGCTGGGCGGGCTGTTTGCCATCAGAACACATTTTGGTTTAGCTGATGAACAGATTCATGATGTCAGTGCCGATGTGAAAGGTGAGCACAAGCGTTCCATGGGATTTTTGTTTATGCTGAGCAAGTCAAGGGGTGTTGCCGTCATGGGTTAGGAACTGATGGCTTTAAATTGATGGTTTAATACCTTCATCTCCGTCAGTTAAAAAAAGGATGCGTCTTCACTCCACATCAGCTCAGATTTGTAAACAAATCAACTGATTGGGAAGATACTCAGAATCGAAGGGATGGGGCCACAGATATGAAAATGAAAATGGGATTGTAGCCAAACCTGGCTAAATACCCTTGCACAGTTTTGAAACATTTAAGCCCAGAGATGAGCACGAGAGGAACACGCATTTGATGGAATTATGCCTCAGTTTTGCCATCAGAGGGCGATACCAACACTCCCCTTTGAGGTCAAGCCTGCAGATGAGCCAGTACAAAGGCAGCTCTGGGGGTGGTTTTGTAGGTATTTAAGACATACAATTAAATTTCCACTGCCAGTGCCATCCTCCTTGCGCTCATAATACAATGTCTAACAGCAGCTAGTGCTATGGGACACATTATTTTCAAAGTTGATTCAAAATATTAACTTTAAATGTACATCATAACATTGGAAGACTCACCGTGGTTTACAGTGCAACACCGGGATGGTTAGGAAGCTTTTCCTGTTCACAGGACAGCTGTAGCAATTTGATGAACAGAGCATACATCATGGTGAGGCACAAGGGAGACAGCATTTGAGACTGTGACAGTGGAAACTACCTCTGGAGCTCCCTGTATGCAGCACGGAGGAGATGGCAAGCTGTTCCTTGTTTAAAAGCACCAGGAACAAAGGCTCTCAGTTTGCACAAGCTGCATTCCCATAATTACAAGTGGTAAATACCATTCCTGTGGCCGGTGTGAGAAACAGCAGGATTATCATTTGTAGGACAGGTCTAGCGAGTGGGAAATCGAGGACAAGACAATGAGAACTAGCTGGTGCCACCACCAAAGGCGAGCTTGACAGCATCCGGAGGAAAGCACCTGGTGAACTCCTGGGTGCCCCAGCTCCTGGCCAAGGCTCCGTGTTGCACTAGGCACAGGGTACACTTTTCTACTGAGACAGCAGAACTGAACTGGCTGGGATCATCAGACCTAGAAGTTGTGTCCGCAGCACTCCTACAGCAGGATTTGTTGCATTCCAGATTTTACCATGGCTCTAGGAACAAGCTGGCTGAGCTACATACGGCAGGGAAGGCAGAGGTAGCAATGGCTGGGGGGAGCTGAGAAGCGCCTCTGAGGAGCCCTCCGTGCCAGGGGCCATCCCAGGCAGCACTGCAGTCACCACAGGAAGCAAGAAATGGCACTCGCCTAACTCCTGCCGCAGCAGGGGACAAAATGAGGACAGGCTGTGACTCCAAAGCTGAGGGAGGGCCTGGACTTTTAGATTTCCTCTTCCCAGGTCTCTGGACTACGCAGATGAGCTCAGACCCACAAGCTTCATCGCTCTCTTGCGGGCCCTGGCAGTGTCCATCTGTTTGCTGCACTTTGCTCAGGTGATCCGTTGGCAAGGCCTGTAAGGAAGGGCTGGAGACCCCAGGACTATGTACCTCTGCAGCACCTCCAGCCCTCTCGCTTCCTCCTGCACAGGTGCCGTGGCCATACTCCCTGGGCGCCTCCCGGGAGGTTTCACCACCAGCCCTGCAAGGCTGCGGTCCCTGCTCCCCACACTCACCTGCCCCTGTGGTGGTGATGACTTTTGGCTTGCTGCGGGCGCCGTCTCCTTTGGTGGTGTAGGCAGCGACGGTGACGGAGTAGGTGGTTTCTGGCAGCAGGCCTCCAATGACCGTCTCCTGGGAGCGCGTCCACGAGGCGGCGAAGAGGCAAATGAGAAGAGCAAATACCCGTTACCAGAGGGAGCAGAAGGAGGGCGCTGGGGTCAGCGTCTCCAACAGCAACACACCGGCATGCGCGCTGGCACACACTCATGCACGACACCCCAGCACACACGTCTCTCCCAGCTGGCACCCCCACGGAGCCAACAATCGGTATCTGCCACCGCTCCACCACTCACCTGCCTCACTTCACCCTGTCTCTAGCTCGGCCCTCCTGGGGACCCACGAGCAGCCTGTGCACAGGGAAAGGGAACGGCCTAACCCCTGTGTCCCTTCCCCACAGCCCCTGCTGAGGGGGAGACTTGCTCTGGAGACAGCCCCCCATGAAGGCAGACTGGCCCAGGGCCGCAGCCACCCCACACGGAGAGCAAGAGGACTGTGGAGCTGTGAACCAGAGCAGAAGCCAGTTCAGCCAGCTGTGGAAACCTCTCGGGGGCTTGTTTGGGGATTTTTAAGGTTGTCTCTTGCAGCAGAGCCGCAGGGAGAGCAGAGGGGCAAGGCGGGCAGCAGCGAGCCCGGGGAAGGAGCACCTGCAGTGCCGCAGCACCATGCTCACCCTCCCCGTGGGGCATGGCAGGGACAGACGGGGTCAGCACAAGGCGCTGGCAAGACCTGAGGGAAAACCCTGTGCCGTGGGAGGTCTGAGAGGAGGAGGCAGGGCGCTAGCATCCTCGCATGCTCTGGCTTCCTCTGGGCAGGAGGAGGGCACGGCTCCGCACTTCAATGCGAGATCAAAGCGCGGAGCCCCGCTCCCCCCTCCTGGCCTCCAGCGGCAGCGTGACTTGTGCCAAGCTCGGCTGGCCAGGCCCGCGAAGCTGCGAGCACAGCAGCTCTCCGCAGCCCAGGGCAGGTATCCCTAAAGGGCCTTCAGCTGGGGGTGCTGTGAATGGGACTGGGACCATTAAAACTATAGACCTGTCCGGTCAGAAAGCAAGGACAACCGGCCTGGAGAAGAGGCAAGGGAAGCTTTTGGGCAGGAGGCAGAGGCTCTGTGTTTCTTATTTACCCTTTCAGATGAGGAGAAGGGCAGAGCTGGGTGGGGCTGAGCTCAAACGGCAATATGGGCACGTAGAGGCTGCTCCAGGGGTCTGATCTCTGTCGGGGTCCCTGCCAGCTCGGGGACAAGGGCCCTGCAGTGGCTCCCAGAGCACAGCCAGTCTCCCAGCACTCACTCGCACAGACACCCACGCCGTTAAAGCTGTTGATTTCCAGTCGGTGCTGCTGGTTCAGGTTTCCCTGCCCAGGCTTACTCATCAAAATCACCGTTACCATCGCGGAACCAGCCAGCCCAGAGAAAAAAAAAAAATCAACAAGCACCAACAAGAACCCCGCCAAAATCACCGTGTGAACCCGAGTCCCGTCCCAACTCCGCCCCTGCAGCAGATCGTGTGTGCGGGTGAGTGGACACCCAGCCCGATCGGTGCCAACGGGCCCGCGGGGGAAGCACTCACACAAAACCTGCAGACTCTGAACATCCCAAGAGAATTCACTCCTCCCAAATCCATGCAAAGAGGAATTCACACGCAAAAGCATGCCACCGGGAGCAAAGCAAGCGAGCTGGGAGGAGGGGAAGAGAGACGAGGGATGGATGAAGGAAGGTCTGATCGCATCGTGTAAACGCAGTGCTGGCATGACAAAGCCACTCCAAGCGCGACTCTCCCCTGTAAAGCAGGAGGAGAAATGCTTCGTGCCGGGGAAGCTCACAGTAGGGCACGTAATTGAATTGCTGACTCTAAAAAGGTCATTTTTGAGTTTGTTCCTCCAATTTTATATTTCAAAATTATGTGGGAAAAATTGGATTTAACTGCTTAAATGTGATTGTTTTCTTATTACGATCCGTGTTTCAGCCAAAGGTCATGGTTGAGAGTGTAGGTTATTTTTCATGACAACAATCAATGTGCTTTAAAGATTATATATCTAATTTTACTGTGTAACTCGGTGGGCCAACTGCTGCAGAAAGTCGGATGCACCTCCTGAGTCGATCACTTGAGCCTGCCTAAAACTGCACTGCAACAAGCTGGAAATACAGATTATGGGAAATGTCAATTGCTTTTCTGCATTTAGTAGCAATCTAAATGCCAATTTTCTCTGGATTTGCTGCTTGTGGAAGGTTTCACAATGTAACTCTCCAGCCTCATTAAGGGAGTGAAAGGGATGTTTTGACAGCACTGTGTCTACAAAATTCACAAATCGATTTACCAAACCCCTCTTTTCCAACCTGGAATACACACAAGTGGTACTTACATGGTCGACGGAGTCCTCAGCTCTCCACTGATGGGGGAGAAAGGAAGGAGGAGAGAAAAATGGAGACACAGAATTTTAAGGGGCGACGTGTAGGAAGGGGATGACAACGACGACGACAGCAGGGGTTAGCAGGACTGGGTGGGGGGATTATAACACTTATATGCAGAGGGTCGCTTGGCACAGGCTGTGCCAAGGGACGAAATGGGACAGAGCAATTTTCTACATGCTGCTAGCCTGCGCGGCAGGTCTGAGATCATTCACACAACTGAGGGCAAGGAGCTTCCTTCCCATATTGATGAAGAGATCATCACTTCCTAACTTTACAGTTGTTTCCCTTTCTGGCTTTGTTTGCACTTTTCTGCCTCTTCCACCAGCAGGAGAAAGAAAGGACTCTGGGGATCAGGGTTGCCTCACAAGCGGCAGCACTCACAGTTTTGTGGGCTGATCCCCAGTTCCTGTCCCAGTGATCCTCCAGCCACCACCTCTTGTTGAGAACTAGAGACTTCAAC
Source organism: Heteronetta atricapilla (assembly GCA_011075105.1). Taxonomy (NCBI): domain Eukaryota; kingdom Metazoa; phylum Chordata; class Aves; order Anseriformes; family Anatidae; genus Heteronetta; species Heteronetta atricapilla. Next base: position 20,985,069 of record CM021738.1, on the reverse strand, counting down.
ATACAAAACCCGTCAGGGACTGTCTGCTGGGACGTACCAATATGACATTTAACAGACCTTCAAGAAAGTGCTTTGGGGACCTCAGAAAACTGCAAAGGGTCATCTTTTGGAAACAGAGTGAGGCTGAGATCTTACCCAGAGCTCCACACTAAGCTGTTCCTCTCCAACAGCGCCGCATGGCTTGGAGCAAGGCTACAACTGGTGCCTGTACCAAGAGAACTGCTCCTCGCTCCCAATTACACAGCACCGCGGCAGCAAACAGCAAACACTCATTTGGCAAGAGCAGCCCTGCAGGTAAGACTTCTACACAAAACATTTCCCAGTAAAAGATCATGTGGGATCTCAGCCATGGCAGCTCAATTATGGCTCTGGAGAGAGACCATGCAGGTTTCTGATGGGATTTGGGGTTATAAGGCATCAAAACTGAGAGGCATGCCAGCAGCATGGTTCTTTGTGGCTGATGCACCAAAGGGAGGTTTGCAGAGATCACAGAGAGCTCTCTCAGCCAAGGTGATGCGTTACATCTCAGGTTACTGAATCTGCCTGGAGGAAGCACCGGTCGATGGGTTCAAGCACGGAGATGAAAGTGGAAGATAGGTATTATTGCCCCTGACTCACAGCGTGAGCCTTGGCAAGCCTTGCACTGAACCTGAACCGCCAGCTGTGAAATGGCACTCAGATCCTGACTTTCTCAGGACACTGGGAAGCCCAGCTAATGCTGGTGAAGTGCCTGGGAACCTGCTGATGCTGCGGAAGTACTAAATGGTATTAAAGCTACAAGTTGTCTTTTGTACTCAGGCTATTTGAGGTCGCTTTCACAGGCTGGAGCTTATCACAGTGGTAGAGAACTCTCCTCAGAAGTAAAATACATGGCATGCCTTCAAAATATTTGCTATTTTATTTTCTGAATTCACAAAGAAGCAGCTATGGGAGAAATGCTCCTCTAAGATTTTATTACAGTTCACTTATTTCATGCCATAAGACTGCAAAAGAATTGTCCCGCTAAGCCATCTTAAAATTTAATTTCAGCAAAGAGGTCAAGCTGTCCCTGAAGACTTCCTATAAAGTCAAAAGTCAAAGCCCTGACTAACCACTGTTGTCCCCAAAGGTCCCCCTTTTAGCACCTTGGTGTTATTTCCAGTGTTGTGTGCTCAGCTGAACCCAAGCCACTGCTGATGTCCTGCCTGCACCGGCCATCCCACACCACGGCCAACAGCCACGTGCTCTGCCCTGCTGATCCGAAGCCTGACAAAAATCTTGCTACAGGAAGGACGTGAGGCCTGGCAGCTCTTTTCCCCCAGAAGGACACTGCTGCTCCAACACTGCTCCTGGTGGATGGTGGCCACGTGGGCTGTAGCACCCCGAGCTGCCGCAGTGCTGTCCAGGTGCAGCTCCAGGAGCAGACGCTGATGCCCCACTGCAACGAAGAGCAAGGCCACTGCGTCTCGCAGCTCACACCACAGAGGGGACATTATCATCCTCTAGGATATCAGGCCAATGTTTTATGTTCACATTCTGTTTGCTCCTATGTTTCAGTGGCCTTTAATCTTGTATCAGATCAGAGTGCAAAGAAACACCTTGAGGTCTGTGTTGGAGGAGTAACAGTGAGAAGCCAGGCCTGCATAAAAAGCCTGATATAAATTCAGTTTCATTATGAAAATATCATCTGCGGATCAAAACATTTCCTTCCTAAACTTGCTCAATTGCTTCTTAAATGCTTGAGATTGGTCAGTAAGACAAATTGATCTGAAAGGCCCAGGAGCTGTCATAAAAAGAAATCAGACAGTGCTGTGCGCATGAGGCAGGATGGCTCAGGGAAGTGCTAAAGCTAACAGTCTGTATTTATGGCAGCTGCAATGCCTTAACGTTTCATTTTACACTTCAACTCCACACCGTACAGTCATGTCTCACCAGGGAACGGCTGTTTTCCCTGACCAAGGCTTTTACAAAAGACAGACTCCAGCCCTCTCAAACAGCCCCAGCTAAGGGAAGCGGATATTGGGGGCTTCCTGCAGATCCTTCTCTCTGCTTCAGCGACCGTGGTGCAACAGTGAAACTCCAGATGCAAGCTCAGGGCGCTGAGCCTGTTGGATAAGAAGTCTGTAGGCTCCAGAACTTCTTTGTCCGTTACTGCAATGCCTTTTGCATTGTGCCTTTCAGTTTTGCTCCACTCACAAAGCGGGTTATAGCTCACCTCTGCACCTAGGTGCGTGCAAGCAGGAGTTGTTCCAAGTAGATCCTGATAAGGATCCCTGACGAGCACCCAGCAAAAGGGGGAGGCTGTAAATTCCTCTGTGTTACGCCTGGGGTGGGCACTGCCCAGGGAGAACAGGAGTCTCTGCTTCCCATCTTCTTTGATCTCATTCCAGCAGCTTGAAGTGCTTGCCGTTACCTCTTCCTGCTCTTCTGGTGGGACGTGCATTCGGTCTCCATGCTGGATGGAGAAGTGCCACCTGCGCAGACCACACAGTCTTCACATAAGCCTGCAGTCCTTGTGGGCTGCTTACATCTCCCCTGCTACGACTCTGCAGAGCGGGAGGAGGAGGTGGCAGGAGTCCACAAAACCAGACCTCCAGCTGTGCCCAGCCATCTCCCAGCAGAAGCAGCGGATGCCACAAAGTCGAGGGTAGGGGAGAAGCACACCCCAAATATGTTCCAGTCCTGGGTGAGGACAAGCAGGCCAGGAGCAGTACACAATGATCCAACGCCTAGATTCACAGGTCCAGTTGCGTGTCTTGGAGGGTGCAGACAAGAGTGGCAGAGCTCAACCAAGACCAACCCAGTGGTGCCCCTGCTCCTTTCAGAGGTGCTCTCTGTGCCGGGATGATCACAGCCAGGAACCTGCACCCCCAGTGGCAAGATGTGAAGAAGACTCGGGGCACAGAAACAAACCTTCTGCCATTGCCTGTTGTGGGACCTGGCTGAGCCACGATGGCGGGGGCTGCAGGAGGTGCTGTGGGTGGGATACTCGCTGTCACTGGGTGCTCCTCCCCAGGAAACAGCCACTTCTGCGGGTCCATGAGTCTGTCCGTAGGAGTGAGAGCTCAGAGTAGAAGGCACAAAGAAGCCTGATGGAGGTCATCAGTCACAGCCACAGAGAGGAGTGAGAAGCCATCACAGGACCTTTCAGACAACTGATTATTCTCCCTAGGCAGGAGGCTGCAAAATAAATGTGATCTCTCCTTCACCAGGGCCCCCACTTCACTGCTGATGGTTGAATCCTTTCCGCTCCAATGGTTTTGAAAACTGAGAATCTCTATTATCTGCATAGCTAACATCTCCATTCCCTTTTCTTCTTCCTTTCATCTTCGTTTACTCTCTCTCTATTTCTCATCTTCAATCATCAAAAATCATGAGTCAGCTTTAATACCAGTGTCTTCGTACCATCTGCAGGAAGCAGATTATGTGGTATACGTACCTCCTCAGAATCAGCAGACAGCCTGTCTGGGCAGGAGGAGGGGTTCTGCCTACATGTCCTGAGAATTTCTGCTCTGACCCCAGATTTTCAATCAGTTTAATTATCTCCTTGTACATCAGTTTAAATGTTATGAATGTTTATGAGTACTGAACATTACATCCCATGACCTTCAGGGACAGGTATACCAGTCAATCTTTGTTTCCTTCCATTGAAAATACCTCTGGCTGTTGGCAAAGACACGTGCTGCTGGACTAAAAGGTGGCAGCTCTCAGAGGGTTCTTCAGCTTCTGGAGCAGATGCATTTCATCACAAGCACAGTTCATGCCTGGCTTCTCGCTCTTTCAGGAAATAAAAAGCTCCTGTGCCAAGCCAGCGAAACCTCTTCCCTGCAGGGTCATCATTAGTTTATCCCACGAGTGACGTGACTCCTTCACAGCAGTCACTTCTGTGCAGCTGTCTCGAGGCCTTCACCTCCACTCAGGAAACTCAGCACAACGCATGCCAGTGAATAAATTTTGCAGCAATCAAGGACTTTCCCACATAAATTCACCAAATATGCTAAGTGGTTTGACAGGACACGAAACTTTAAGCAACTCGCCTCTTGATGACAACTGCACACATTCAAAGTCATGCAAAATCCAGCAGTCCTTGGAAAGTTTCTGGCTCTGGTACATTAGTGGCTCTGCACATTAGGATGGGGTTCCTTCCTCTCTCCAAAATGTATATGAGTAAGGAATGAAAGCAGAACTGGCTGGGCAAGCATAAAATATGTGAAAACACCAACAAGAACACTGCCAGCTTTACCCACCTACGCTTGGGACCAACCCATTAACTCCAAAATCCAGCTGAACAACAAAGCACCAATTGTTCAAACAAGACGGAAGATTGTATCCTCCTGGAATAAGTAAAGGGCAGCAAGTAGCTTTTCTAATGATTAAAATGAAGCAACCTCTGAAACAAACAGAGATGTGCCCCAGATAACACTGCGAGGACCCTTACAGCATTTTCTCTTTAAAGTTTTCCCCTTCCACATTATTACGGAGTTTTATCCTTCAGGATATGAATGGGGAGTAAAGCCGCCTCTGTGCGCTGCACTCCCCACTGACAAACGTATAAATGATTCACAGCAGCGTTCAGGAGATAGATCAATTAATCGTTGCAGCTCTCCAGTATTTATATTGGGCATCATTCAAGCAAGCCAGCTCTGAATCGATTACTCGTCGCTTCCAACAGCAGCAGATCCTGTACTTCATTTATACGATTATCTTTGTTGAGAACAGCATGGGTCATGCACGATGAAGGACCCTTGCTCCAAAGAGGAGTTATGTATCATCACAGGGCACTGAAAGCTTCCTGGGACCCTGGGAAAGAGGCTAGTATCCTTTTTGGGGGGTGAACAGAGCCCACAGCCATGCCTGTAGCTCTGGGTGGGAATGGGGCCTTGGCTAACTGCCAGTGAGGTACCCAGGAGATTGCACAAATATGAGCAGAGTGTGGTATCAGGATGGCAGAAGATAAAGCTGTTTACAGGCAATGTGGGCCTGAACCTCACCACTTTTCCTTCCAGCCTTTCCCAGACTCAGGTGGCTTCTCTTCGGTTTGGTTTCAAGAAGCAATTCAAGGTCAAGTCCCTGCCTAGCACCAGCAGGAGGGAGGGGAGGCTCTGCGGAGCCATGCCAGGGCTGCCCAGCCTGGCAGCTGTCCCCACCCGAGGGTGCCCAACTACCCCACGTGTCCCAGACAGGCAGCACCCCACGGGCTCTGCCCAGAGATGGGCTTTGCTCTGCACGCAGTCAGCAGCACGAAAGCAGCAGACTCGAGGCTTATTTACAGCTCTCCAAAGGGTTATAACCTGACCAGCAAAACACAAATTGCTCCAGCTGGAGTCTGCACAGGATGAGGCAGGCAGAGAGAGGTACACGTGGGAGAAGGGGGAAGAGAGGAGCATCACCCGATACATCATCTTTCCTACAGCAGTTTTTTCCTGATTAAACTTTTTACCGGTTTGCAAGCCACGGTCTGTGGATAAACTGTTCACCCTGCTCAGGCAGGGCTGTGTCCCACGCTGCAGAGCTGCAAGGGGCAGCCGAGAAATGCTTGGACTCAGCCAGCCCAGCCCTCCGCAGAGAGGGAAGGTGCCATGCCCACCAGCCTGCGGACCCCGTGCCATACCTGTGCCTCCGACAGCATGACGTCCTTGATCACCGGCTGCCCTCGGGGCTCGTTGTTTTCCAGCTTCACGTACGTGACCTGGTACCCCCGGATCTGCCCGTGCTGCTTGTTGGAGATGGGCAGCTTCCAGCTCACCCGGATGGCGGTCGAGTTCACAGACTCTACCTCCACCTTTCGCGGTGGGGCACTGGGCACTGTAACACACATGGGATGGACACTTAGCAGGCGCCACGCAACCGCTGTCAGCCAGCCCTTACTCCTTTGCTACCTTCCCTCCACCTCATTGCAAGGATGACCCTGCTGGCACGAGTCCCCTGCACCTGCCTGGGAGGTCGCACTGAGGTTTTCCAGTGCGGCCATAACCCTGACCCTGTCCCAGGGCTTCTGCTGCTCTCAGTGGGAAGAGCAGGGCTGGTACCCCTGTAGGAGCAGCTGTGCTGGATCAGATTCATTTCTTGTCCCCCAGCAGTGGCTAGAAGCAAAGAGCAGTACAAGAATATAAAGAGTTTGGTAACCGCTTGCAGCTCAGGGTGCCCTGCAGTGGAGGCAGGGGTTTTGAAGCCCTTTTTGCACCCTGCCTGTCACTGCACGCCTCCTCCTCTCAGATCCCCTTGCGTACATCTAAACGCAGTCCAGCAGCCCCAGGTAGCACCACTGGGTGCTGAGCCTGCCCCGCGGGGAGCCCTGGTACCTGCCACCAGCCAGCGTACACGCATGCGTGTCCCCTGCGACAGCAAGAGGTTAATGAGGGGGAAAAGCACCATCCTAAAACAATAACCCAGAGCTCAGAGACAGCAGTCACTGAACTCAGACAGATAAAGGGGCCTGTGGGGATTGTGACAGCTCTAGGGACTGTATTTCATGCACGGCTAGCTGAATGCTTTTTGATAATAAAATGAAAAATTACACTGTCCAGAAAATATCAATTTTCTTGCAAGGTGAGGCCCGTTTAAAAATATATTTATACCGTATTTACCATTTGGAAAAATTACCTCCTTATTACTTTTTGCTCTTGCATCGACTGTGACAAAAATGTCAATGCTAAAAAATTAGCCTCTTGGCTGCTCCTGGAGAGCTCCTGCCTCCTGAAGCAGCTGGGAGCGGAGGTGTCAGCTGCTAGGAGAGTGCCCAGCACCCCGGTGAGGGGCCTGGGCTCCATCCTCACACCTCTGCTGCATGTCTCCTTCCACCTCCCAGTGCCCAGGAAAATCCAGGGGTTTGGAACCCCCCTACGCCCCAATTCTCCACGCAGCAAGAAACAATCAGTATTAGATAATTAGGGATGGATAGCTGACAAGCAGACATAATGAATGCTGCTATTTCCACCAACTAGATGGGAAAGAAACGGCTACCCAGCAGGTACGCGCAGTTTTTAAGCCGCAGGGCAATTCATTATTTTCCCCAGATGTCCTTCTTAATTGTACGTAATTAAATAAAATAGAGAAAGGAGGAATGGAGCATTTCAGCACTGTGAGGCTAGCCCAGGATATGGGAATGGAGGGGGCTGTGCTTGAGCAGTTACCACCTCCCCGCTGGAGCAGCCTACGCTGTAATCCAGCTCACTTAGCGCGGTGACCTTGCGCAAGTCGCAGGGTTTTCCTGTCCTAGCTGCCCCCACACACAGCCAGCAGTCCGCGCAAAAGGCAAGATCCTCCCTGAGAACCGCAGGGAAGCTGCGTGTCAAGCTCTGCTGCCAAGAGAAGGCGAGAGGCCTTGGCAGGACACGGTACAGGGACGTTGTGGGGACACGCAAAGTAGTGCAGGTGAGCAGCCCTGCGTTTCAGGGCACACCACCCTACAGGAGGGGAAGTTACCCTGGTATGGGAGGCGTATGCTGCATCCCAGACCCAAGAGGGAAAGTTCAATTTGTTTTCAGATGGCAGTTTAGCATTTCTTATTCCTTTAGCGTGGCTATCTATTGAGCGCCAGCGCGTCAGAGGGATGTGAAATCGCTCCTGACAGCTGAGCTGGAACGTCCAACCCCAGTGCCCGAAAACTGAGAGAGCTTGCTGCGACATTTCTGGGGTAGCAGCTTCCCCTGGGCTACAAGTCTGCAGAAGGAGAACTGAAGCAAACAATACAGGCAGCAGGAGACACACGGATGTGTTTGCCAGCCCCGGCATGCCGTCAGCGAGCATTCCCAGACACCGCTTCCAGAGCCACCAAGACGAGGGGGACGGTGGCAGTCCATTTAGGGGAACTGTAACACGTCTGGTTTCAATTTGCTGCTGACTGGACAATGCAGAGATCATCCTTTCTTTGCCCGGATGGTGCCTCTCTTTCTCCTCCCATTAAATCTGCAGCTTCTGGGGTCAGCACGAAGCCATGGAAGTTCCTACTGTCACCCTGAGCTCTGGCACTTTCAAAGGAAATGGCTTAAGTCATGATGACATAACTGACAGCCCTGCTAATACAAAGCAATTTCTCTTTAAAGCTGTCGTTTCCAGTGAAGTGCTCTGTACATGCGATATTCTGACTCTTGAGCGGAAGAGCAGATTTATATAAGCTGTGGCTTGCCTGGAAGCCAGGGCGGGAAGCAGCTTTCCTGCAATATCTACAAGTTTCAAATGGATTTTATTTCTCCTTCTTAGTTTGCTGGATTTCAGGTCAACAAGTAAACTTTAAGTCCTGCTCTCACAATGTAAGCAGCCTTTGGCTGGCAGAGCTCACATTGCCTGCAGGAAAAGGGAACTCACCACCACACAACACCGGCAAGCCAAAGCACCGTGACACCTTCACCTGCTGCCTGAAGCAGCCGACCAAAGCACCGCTCCCGACAGCAACCGGTCCTGCTCGAGGCAGCGCTCCCATAGCCTGCATCCCCACTCCCTCTCCCCTCCTTGCAAACAACTCGTCTAGGGGAGCACTGGTCACCCCGGGGTAGCTGAAGGAGCTGTTTGGTAACACCTACCATCCTCATCAGTGCGCACGTGCACAGGGATGCTCTCCGGTCCCGGCCCCACATCGGTGTGAGCCCTTACCCACACCTTGTACTCGGTCCATTTCTCCAGGTCCTTGATCTCCCAGCTGGAGTGCTCCCGTCCAATGCCATCCACCACATGCTTGGTGCTGTCATCTCCTTCCACTGCCTGGTAGGCAATGGAGTACTGGGTGATGACCCCATTGCGGCTCTGGGCAGGCGGCGGCACCCAACTTACCCGGATGGTGGTGGAGCTGGTGCTTACACACTCAACTTCTTGGGGCGGGGCGGAGGGGGCTGGGGATAAATAAATGAGGGAAGTGGGGAGATGAAGGGAAATGAGTGGAAGGACAAACCAAAATGCACAGGGAACTTTTACCCAGCCAACTGAGCACCGAACGGATGCACAAAATGCAGCCCGTAGCTTCCTGGACGTCTGCCTGCCTTCCTTGTGGGTCACCAAAGATCGCGCTAGGGGCAATTTGTATTTGAAGGCCTGATGAACAGCATGGAGACAGAAGAGCTCTTCTGCAGCAGAGAACTGCTCCTCCCGGTACAGTTCTGGACACTGACTTTACCAACACAGCAAACGGGAGTAAAGGGAGAGAGACAGACTGGTAAGGAGAAGGAAGATGCTCTCAGTGAGGATCTGAAGCAGATGGAAGCCAGAAGAGGCAGGAAGCTACAGAAGGCAGGAATGGCAGAAGGAGAAGCTCACACACCAGACTGCACAAAGGCTTGCAAAAGCCTGCTCCCAGACAAGTGAAGGAAACAACAGAGGGCAGGGAAGGCAGGTGACGGAGGCTGGCTGGAGTGCGTCCAGGCAGAGTTTGAAATCCCGACCGTCAGCAGTGAGCAGCATCTCACCCAGGTGGGAGCCAGGTGTTGTGCACGACCAGGAGGTAGCACGGGTGTGCTGCTCTGCACAGGCACCTCATACCTAGTACCGACTGCTTGATGTCTGCCACAGTGACCCGCCTCAGCAGTTTGCTGGAGAGGGTAGGCAGGTCTTGATCCCTCCCAGGTGAAAAACCAGCTGCAGTTTGAGGTAGCTTCTAAGCCCCAGCAGTGCTAACACCACAGGGGGAGGGAGAGCGTTTGGGCAGTGGACAAGGACCAGTCCTGTCCACACATGGGAAAGAGAAATGAAACAAATCTGGGGGGTGAGAGAGGAACCAGGAAAGGAGAGCTGACCGAGGGTTGTGGCAATCTTGCAGCAGGACAATAGCTCTGCAAGGCTGGTAAAGCAACTAAGTGGGCAAGTGGCCTAGAGATGCTCTGCTCCACCCGGTGCCCTGGCAGCATGGGAGCCCTGTCCCAGGAACAGCAGCCCCCTCTCATTTGGCCTGGGGTGCTACAGAGATGTCAGGGGCCTCTAGTAGCAAAGCAGCACAGCCCCCTGCAGAGGGCTTTCTGTTGTCCAGGCCATGCCTTGCTGCCGCAGGTGGCACACACGGGGAGAGGAGCTGTGCTCAGGTGTTTCTCATGAGGGCAGAAGCCCGGAGAAGGGAAGGAGCCCATGTGCTTGTGGAAGGGACAAGGGAGATGGGTGCATCCCTGGGTGCTTGCATGGAAAGCAAGAGCCCCAGGCAGAGAGGGCAGGGCACCATCACCAAAAAAGCGCATATAATTGCTGTAAGGGAACAAAGACATCTGGCCAAGCAATAAGGGAGTATAAGGCATCTTGCTTTGCCATGGTGGGTGTAGGGCTGCTTTCCCCTCTTCACTGCACCCAGAAACCCAGAAATGCAGGCAGAGAAGCTGGTGCTTCTCCCTGTGCTGCAGTCCTCAAAGCCATCAGTGCAGCTAAGCTCACCTTTCAGGGGCACGGGGTCAGTCGGCCTACCCGGTCACAGGAGAACACAACCTGCATCACCCCAGACAGCAGCAGGGAGCTTAGCTAATTGAAACACCCAGCAATTGTGCCTCAATCATGCTGGGCATGGGATGGCAGTGCAAGAACATCTGGGGAAGCTGGAGACAACCGGACCTCCAATGCCACCAGTGACTTCTGCTTGCTGGGAACAAGAGCTGCTCGCTTGCAGAGGCAGCTGAGGCTGCACGTAACCCTCAGTGTCCACTTCTGTGCTCAGGGAGGGCGACCCATCCCTGGTGCCTGGGAAGAGGAAAGATGGAGGGAGAGTGGGCAGAGCTGGGCTACTGCTATGGGCTGCACTGGAGGAAAGAGAAGCCAAAGCAATGTGTGGAAGCAAGCAGTTGCCTTCCTGAGGCAGGCAGAGTGGAAACGGCCCTGCCATCTGGTGTACTGGAAGGGAGGAGGGGTAGAAAACGAATCCTCACACACTTCTGGTTAATCAAGTAGAGAAGTGGCAGGGAAGAGAGTAGGAAGATATAGCACCAAAGCAAGAGTGAACTCAGGGAAAGCGTAAGACACAGAGCCTGGTGGCACCCCTCAGAGGGGACGGGTGAGATGTAAGGAGCTTGGCAAACCTTTCATTTGCCACAGTCTACAGAGATGCCTCTCACAGCAGAGATTTGCTCTGGCTGTGGGCCTCCACAGCACCCTTCAGGATGCGGCAGTGAGCTCCTTCTCCAAAGTTTTGGCTGGCAGCACGGGCAGGTCAAATGCTGGCTGTTGACTGGGTAAGAGTCACACACATGATGTACAAGGCACAAACTCAGAAAAACACTTAAAGAAAGCAAAATAAAACTTGGTAACAAAAGCAGGATCAACTTAAAATGCATAAAGAGTGAAAGTGTCCCTGCTGGGGTCAGCAGAGAGCAGGCTGGGTGGCAGCGCACACCCACAGGCGGCACACGGTGCAAACACTGCTGTCTCCGAGCTGCTCCATGCGGCCTCCCCCGCTGGCCCGCAGCAGCCCTGTGCACCCACCCAGCCCACCTACTGCTCGTGCTGGGGAATAGGCAGCCTCAAATCCACCTTCACACTCAAAGCGAGAATAGCATGTTAATGGTGAGCACGGAGCTGCTGCTCCTCTCCTGCAGCATGCTGATTGCCTGAGGCGCTGAAGGCTCCTGGAGAACTCCCCAGTGCTCCTCAGCCCCTCGGAGCAGCCGTGCTCGTACTTTGTGCAGGGTGCCCAGCAGCTAAGCAAGCAGCTTAGCAGGAAAGACAGTCCAGGAGGCAGCTCTCTTCTCAGGTGGGAGGGTGTGAAGGGGCTCTGCACCCCTGCGGCCTTCCTGGACAAACATCCCCACTACTCCTGAGCAGGGATGCCAAGAGCCCAGCAGTGGCAATGCAGACACCCCTCTCCAGCCCATTAGTGACTCATTATCAATGATGTGCCTCCTGCCTTACCCTTGTCTGGCTTGTCAGGGCCAGGAACAGAGCCTGAAGACAGGCTCTTTGGAAAGCAGGAGTCTGTCTGCTCCTGCGGTTTGTGCCCCACCTGAACATGTCATCCTCTGAGATCTAACAGCCTTTCTCAGCACAGCCAGATGGAAGAGCGCAGGAAGGAGGCCAATTTGTAGCTGGGAGCAACAGTCTTCCCAGATTAATAAGTTTTAAGGTCACAGGGGACCAATCCAACCATCTAACACGAGGTGGTGTTAAGTGCAGACCAAAGAATTTCTGCCTGGAAGTCATTTGTTGTGCACACAACTTCTGCTGAGCTACAGCAAAGCTTTCCAAAAGACGTGTTTGACTTTGAGACCCCCAGGATGTAAGAATCCACCCTGCCCTGGGACTCTTCAACCTGGGGTGTGTCAGCCTCACTGAATAGCCCAGGAGTAACTGTCAAGCACTTTTCTTGTAGAATAAAGAGTGCCATTAGAAATCTTCTCAAATAGAGGCCTCTAAGCCATGACCCAGTCGCTTTTTGGATAAACTGAAGAACTCTGAGGTACATCAAAGTAAGGAGGGTTTTACTGGCCAAACCAAGTTATTCCCGTGGCTTTGGGCTGAATCTTTTCCAGCCTGTTCCCATCTCTCTTCCTGAACAGATGTCAGCAGCAGTCAGCTACTGTTCCACTCTCCAGTGAAGTGACAACCTTAAAAACAGACCAGTATGACATCTCCTGTGAGCAGACAGCACATGGAGCAGGTCATGAAGCAAAGGCTTCTCGTACTTGGACTGCTGTGAGACTGGAGGACTCATTTACACACAAGGCTGTCTCTGATTAAGTGTGTTCAAGGATATGAGCATCCACTGATGAAATTAAGAGGCAGAAGAGTTGCTTCAGCCTTTGCCTATCAATACAAAAACTGTCTGAAACAGGCATACAAATCCCCCTACTCAGAACTTGTTCTCGATGTTCAAGCATTTATAACTGCTTGATCCGAACTGCTCTCCTTTTTCATACCTGTCTATCTTGCAGCACCGAGGCACCATTAGCTCACTTAACAGGGCAGAGGAATCCTTGCGACTGATATGGTAATGAAGCTGAGTTTCCCTCAAAGAGAAGGTCGTTCCAGTAGTGAGCAGAGCTGCTCTTCCCCCTTTCTAATGGCCGTCTCAGGCTCGCTGCTGCTGTGCATGCCAGCGCCCTCCCTGCAGGGAAGGCTGGCTGCCTTTGCCAACTGCTCACCCCACATGGCTAGTAAATCCCAGACAGACGGTGAAAACGGAAAAGTCTTTTTTCCCCTTTTTAATGCTCTTTGCATAATAGCAAGCCCAAAAATCGTTAGTGAAAACGAGCTTATCGCAGGGCCCTTTGATAGCCCTAATCTGCTTACGCGCAGCTCTTTGAGCTGCCAACCAGAGCAATGCGAACTCCAGCTCTGTGATCACATGGGGCAGAGTGAGGATGAAAGTGATATTGCCTGGGTCACTTCGTTATCTAGCCTCCCTATTAACTCCGTTGCAGATTGTGCTGCTTTCCCCCAGCGCTGCAGCCTCAGAAGCAGCAGCCTCGCTCACACAACCCAAACATCCATTCTCCCAAGTTCACTCCTCCAGCTACCTGACAGCCGCGGGCACATCTGGCCTCAAAAAGATGCCTCACCTTGCAATCAAGTGTATGGACCAGGGAAGGACTCCTGGAGATGCAAGGCTGCTGGAATGGGGAGTGAAGGGGTGAAAATCCAATGGTTTGGAGACAGTCACAGTTAGAGCCAGCCAAACACCCATATGCTGCCCGTCCGGACAGCTTGTCTGCATGGGAGTAAATTCACAGAGGTGCACAAACCCACTCAAATCAATCTCTCCAAAGCAATTTCCCAGTCTGTTTCACTCTTCCATCAGTTTTTATGAACCTACCCTTAGGGAAAGACAGCATGATCAAAGGGACATAAAGAAAGAACTTACCACTTGGGTGCACCCCCTCTGGCAAAGAGCCCTGATCCAAAATCTCAGCTGACTTTCCCCATTACACCCTTTAGCAAACTACACGCCGGCATGCCTGCGGTCACCCAAGGGCAGAGGCACTGAGCTGCTCCGTGCCCAGGTGATGGGAACTGGACTGCTTTTGCTTTGTCTTCAGTAGGGCAGTGTCAAACACTTACTGGATTGGGCAGTTCTGGCTTCGATGGTGGGGGTGTAGACTCCTACCCCCAGCTCAGAGCGGGCACCCAGCCGGAACTTATACAGTGTGTCTGGTTTGAGACCTTCCACAGCATACGACGAGGTTGGGTCAAACTCCACCTTTTGCTGGCAAATGAAGGGAAACACAGGTTATGTGGTGTAGTTGGAGAAGAGAGAAAAGCTGGTGCTCAGCTCCAACATTCCTCCCAACACGTGGTGTCTGCCTGTGAAATAGTGAAGCCCTCATCCCCAGGCAGTCAGGACCTCCAAATGCACCTGAACAGTGCTGACTGAAGGCTGGTTTTGCTGATGCTTCACCTGGCGGACACTTATTTTTGGTAGCTTTCATACCACTATAAACCCAGGGGAAGGAGAGGACCATGGGACATGGTGATGCTACCATGGCACAATTCTCACTTTGTTGCCATGATGCCAGTGCTTATTTCGATATGTATAGAGCTGAACTTCTTTTAGCAATCTGGCAGTAAATGTGGAAGGGCTCTCTCTAGGTCATCCTCAATCTGCTCCTGAAGTGCTCTGGAAAGTCTAGGAGCTACAGACAGATTTTGAAGGCCATTTCAGACCCACGTGGATGCCCCACTGGCCCATCCAATCATTTAAAGACACCAGCAGTATTGATACATGAGGGATGGTGCCATTGCATTCTGGAGCCCCTCCAGTCCCAAGCTTCTATTAGCTTCCTTGCTGGGAATCAACACTCACTGCTGAGGTCACTCACACAGGAGCCAGCCAGAGATTGCTGTACCCCATCACACGCCCATAGGACAGAAGACACACAGTGAAGAAAGAGTCCTCTTGTCACCCCAGCTCAAGCAGATCCCCTTCTCAAGCTGCTGAATGTCTGGCTCTAAGTGCTGCTGAAGCAGAGATACACACCTGAACGCCATCGTCTCCTTCCCAGTAGAGCAGCTCGTATTTGGTAATGCGTTCCTGAGAGGCGGGCAGCCAGGTCAGCAGGATGCGGGTGTCAGACTCTGCCTCTGCCTGGAAGTCAGCTGGCTGGGCAGGAACTGAGGACCAAACACATGGTTAGTGCCAGGAGGCAGATGCAGGGAAAGGAGTCTCATGGCTTTGCAGAGTTCGTGCTTTACCTTGGGAGGATCCTCACTCTTTCCTTCTGGACCCTCCCTTTTTCCCTCTCAGTACGGGGCTCTTGGAATATCCTGGCCAGCAGGCACCTCTGGGACCCAGCAGGTGACTTATGGGACCCATGCTTACTTCCAGCCCCCAAGTCTACATCTATGTCACAGCTCCTTACTTCTATGTGTGTACTCAAACCCTGGCATGGCCGCATAGGTGCCAACATACAAATCCAGGGCCTTGTGTCACATTTTTAGCCATCACAGCCCAGACAGAACAGCAGGCTGCACTGCTTGCACAGAGATCGATCCTGGTTCCCTGGTGCAAGCTGACAGCTTAAATCTGCTGGCTGCGGGGTGGGGATGCCACTTGGACAGGCAATCGTTTGAGCACCGAGTGCAGCTGTGACACCTGGTGCAGACCAGACACACAGCTGGGGCAGGACACAGCGACATGGCACCTCACTCCATACGTACCCCCTTGCTGCGTTTTGACCTGGATGATGTCCGAGGGGGGCCCATCGCCCACCGAAGTGAAGGCCAGGACGCGGATGCTGTATGTGGTCCCTGTGATGAGGCTCCCCACGGTGGTGAGATGGCTGTCGTCGGTGTTGTGCTTCTGCCACATGCTCAAAGGCAGATGTGGGTCGGTGGTGTAGTAAACGCGGTACCCTCGGATCTGTCCGTTTGGCTCCTCCGGCTGCTCCCACTGGACCAACATGGTGCTGGCGCTCAGCATCCGTGCCTGGACTTTGAGGGGGGGACTTGAAGGAGCTTGCTCTCCTGTCCGGGCCTCGACCAGCTCGCTGGGGGGACCCCTGCCAATGTTATTGACTGCAATGACCCGGAACTCGTACTCGGAGAAGGGGCTGAGCCCACCTATGCTATAGCGGGTCGTTGCCACACCGTCTACCTCCTGGAACTGACCCTCCAAGGATTTGGACTTGTACTGGATGACGTAATACGAAATGGGGTCGGAGTTGCCCGAATCCCAGGTGAGGGTCACGCTGGTAGCTGTCGTTTCAGTCACTAATGGCTCCGTTGGAGGTTTTGGCAGCGCTGCAATTGGAAGGCAGAGAGGTGCGATTTAAATAATTCAGTCAGCTCAAACCCTGCAATGTGCACGGGGATAAAAATGGAGCTGCCACCTCCCATTAACATTCTTCTTTAAAAGGCAGAAATCATTTCATACTCTAGAACATGCATTTTTATATTACCATATATTGCTTGAAGTGGTTCTTAATGGAAGGATAAACAGAGCAATCATGTTATTAGACGTGCTTGACGCACTTACCAGCAGCAGGCTAAATAAAGGTAATTCAACAGGGATGCAGGAATGTTTCTGTCATGGGGGTTCAGCTGGCAGTGGGAAGGTGCTTGCTGGGCTGGGCTGGCCCGGCCCCAGCAGCCAGGTTTACAGCTGATTTACAAAGGGATACAGTAAAGCAATCAGAGCACCACAAGTCATCTGGAGCTATGCCCCTGCTCCCGCAGAGACAGCACCCTAGGCCCCGGGGAGTTCATGGACAGTGCTGTTAGATGGGTTGATGGGGAAATGCCTTGCAAGTATTACAGTGCATGCAGGAGGGATACAGCCAGAGAAGTTACCAACTTTCACATCGACTATTTCACTGGGTGGTGTGTCAAACTGCAACCAGACGACAAACTGTTACACAAGAACTCTGTGACACTGACATCTCTGAAGTGTTAATGAGAACGTAGCTACTGCAAGCAAACATTTCCAGATTTGCCATTTTACCAAAAGAACAAAGAAAGAGAGTATGCAAGAGAGAGATCTGCAGAGTACACAAATACGTTAAGACAATGAGTGAATTTAAGTCTAAAGTAAGTTTAAACCTCCTACGAACCACTCTAGTTAGAGTCATTAGTGACTTGTAATGCAGCTGTGCGTGAGGTGGAAATCAGAAAAATGCTCAGCCCAAATCAAGGTTCCCAAGTACTTCATTTTTTTGACAAAACCATCAGGTTTCCAGCTTCCACGTGGTTCAGCTGGAGGGCAGGCTCTTTAGCACAGGAGTGTTCCTGCCCCGAGTGCCGGGGTAGATACTTCCAGTGGCATCCTGAGTACTGAGAAAACCAGCAAGGGCTGAGCTGGCATGGGAGGCAGGGGTGTGCAACCCACACCACTACCATGGAGGTCAAACACATCCCACCCAGTATTAAACCCCGAAGCAAGGCACCTCCCCCAGCATCCAAGAAACTGGCAGCCTCCCTCAGGTTTGGAGAGCCTTTAAGAGTGACTCTCAAGCGTGCAGCCTGCACGTCTGCTACCTTGGATGCACTTACTGCAAGCCATGCTGCATCACCTTGCTTCTCCCAGCTGCCCTGCAAACAGCTACTTCCCCGCAAGCACAGAAGTAACACTGGGTGAAGGAGCTGGAGGCACAGGCAGCAAGCTATCCAGGGTGAAGGTGCAGACCAGACAGAGAAACCAGGAGGAAGGCAAGGGCTTGAAGTCACGGGGTGGCAGTGGACACCACGCCAGCTGGAGGGGGAGTGAGGCACAGCCTTCCCAGCTCCAAAGGGGTAAATACCAGGAACCATCGGTGCAGTGGAGCAGCCCCCGCTTCCTCTCTCCACACCCAAACCACCTCCCCATCCTGCCCCTTTCTTCTGTGCACCCTCGGGTAGGTACTACAACCACAGCAACCCCTTTCCTCTGTAAGAAAACAGGTACCATGTAGCAGGCACTGTGAGTGAAGGGAGCGGTGTGTGGCTGAGGTTAAAAGCAGCCTGACTAGCACCAGGGGAAGGAGAATTTGCTGTTAATCACCAGGTCAGAGGGGGCTAATTCTCAGTTCTGGGATTTGTTCAAGCAGGGACTCGGTGCTAAAGGTGGCCACAGTGCATGAGGGGGCCTGTGAGAACAGTCAGACTCAAAGGATGCCACAGCTGTGGAAATCCGAGCTACAAATCAACTGCAAGGGGAAGAGGAGAGGGACAGTGTGAACCTGCTCGGCCCTAGGTGGGAAAGGCGGGACGCGCACTTCAGCCTCCCATCAGGGAGCTGTCTGGGCAGACTGCCCGGTCCCCAGTGGTCAGCAATCAGCAGTAACGTCCGCTGTTGGGCAAGGCTACCTGTGGAACAGCAGCAGGAAGCGTGTCTTAAGGACAGCAACAGAAGAGGAAGAGAGAGGGAGGGGCAGTGCAGTAAGGGAAGAAAGAAAATTGACAGGAATACACAATAATTTTAAGAGCGTACAGCTCCTCCCTGCAGGGTGCTAGGATGCTCACTCTGGCAAGGCAGATTTGTGGGGTTAACCTCCTTGTCCTGCCCTTACTGCAGCAGGGAAGGGCAACACATGTGCAGACAGCTCTCTGAACGCAGACAACCACAGTTCCCCAGTCCGGGACAGCCCTGTGACCTGCAGCTGTGCCAGAAACCACTGGGATGAGCATGGTCCCAGTGAGGTTCCCTCCTGAAACAGCAGGGACCCAGCTGACACAAGCCACGTGCAGGGGGAGGAGAAATGGCCTCCAATGCAAACACTGCACTGTGAGCAGAAAAAAAGGAAAAGTCACAGGAGACTGAAATTTGGGCTGCACCCAAAACACTCTGTGGAAGGGCTACGCCTTTGAAACCCAAGCAGGAGACCACAAAGAATAACTCCTTACCTTTGACAGTGATCTGGGCTGTAGCTTCAATCATGCCAAGGGAGGAGATGGCCACGCAGGTGTAGTTGGCGGACTGCATGATGTTGTTGAGCTCCAGGACGTTCCTGCCAACGGGCATCTCGTCTTCTTTGGTCAGCTCCTCCACGCCAGCCATCCACTTCACGTAGGGCATTGGAGCACCTACTGCCACGCACGTCAGGTTCACGCTCCCCCCTGGCATCACCTCGTGGTTGCTCGGAGGGATTGAGAAGCGAGGAGCAACACGCCGCACTGAAACAAGGAGGAGACAGCTAGTAGGGTGACGGAACCAGCAGCGAGCACTCAGTTGCATTGCAGGGGGACGCGAGGGGGCTTCGACGGTTTTGCCTGTCTATCCCTTGGGACAGATAAAACGAAGCGCAAAAGCTGTTCGCTGCTTTGCCAAATTGTGCACGCTTTTCTCTCCTTCCTTTGCCACTGGCGTCTTATTAGAAGAACTCATTAAGGAATGGCTCAGTCCGTTCCCTTCAAACATAGTCTTTTAAAATCATATTACTAACATGAAACGTTTCTCCATTTAAATTACATCCCTCTAATTAGACAGCATGCACAAATGCCAGTCACACAATCTCTCTGTGCAGGGCCTACTGAAGCTCTGCAAAACAGAATTACCTGCTCAATTTATTAGCTCTAGAGTAAAGCAACCTGTCCCCTAAACCTCGCAGGGTTTGGGCAGGGGCAGCAGAAGGCTTTCTTTCTGAATTAGCACACGTGTGCTGCTAAATAAAATATAATTCCTTTCAAAATGTAACTCAGGTTCTACATCGGCTCAGAAAAAAATAGTCACCAGAGCTGCGTGACATTGTCAGGGCCTGAACAGATCACCTTGCTGGGCAGGAGAGAACTAATCCTGACAGATGTGAGATCACATCCATTTTGACAGAAGAGAGCGGGGCTGGCAGAACCCTCCCCACCTTCGTGGCAGCACTTTGGGAGATGTATTCCTCCTTATTGCATTGCACAGCTTCTCTTCATATCAATCCCTTGCTAGGTATTTCATTCAAGACTTATTTGTAAGCAACTCTCAGCTACAATAAAGCTCTAAAGCTGCCTGCCATATGCATTCCCGTCAGGAAAACGACACTGAGAAATGAGGCCCCTTCTTCAGGGTTAGTGTTATGGGCCTATTTAAGCAAGGGTAGAGAAACAACTGTGCTTGGTAAATCTTTGTCTCCTCTGGGCAAGCTCATTTTAGTCTGTAGTTAAAAAGGGAAACTGCCCGAACGTGTCCTGCCCAGCAGCCCTGCTCTGCTCTAGCCTCCTCCACTGGAAAGGCGGCCCAGAGCATTGGTGGTTCTCACCTGTTCTCGGTTCTCACCGAGGAGCCTTTCCCTGCCCTGACACCCCTCCAACGGGGCTGGTGGAGCTCTGGGGAAGGCGGATATGGGGCAGGAACCTGAGCTGGGCCTGCTTGTGAGGCGCTGTGGGCACCACCGGCCCGGGGTCTGCGCCGGCCCCGCTGCTTCCCCACGGACGGCGCGGGCGCTGCCAGCCCGGCGAGCCGCGGAGGTGGCGGTGCTGCTCGCCGTGCTCGCCCCAAACCACACCTCGCTAGCGCTCCCTTTGATGATTCATCCCCAAACCAACAGGCTTGCAGAAATAGACTGAAGACGGAAGCCCCCACGCTAGCATGTACAACAGCGCTGAGGCTTCGTGATAAATTAGACAATACTGTCAACATCGCGTGTGTACTACACGTCGTCTCGGTGACAAAACAGGGCTCGTTAGCTCCTTACCAGGCAGGGGAAGGATACTTGCTTTGCTTTTCTTTTTGTTTTAACATCTGTATCCAAAGTCTTGCTGGTTGTTTCTTTTAATCAATTATTAAATCTGAAATCAATAGCTACATGAGCGATCGCCAGTGAGGCGTTACCTGACTGACGGGGCAGCGCTCCCCAAACGAGACAGAACTCAAAGTGTACTCAAGCGCTACGCGGTCATGAGAATACGGAGTTAACCTGATGGACATGGCAATGGTTCAACATGATGGCGTGTACTTCCAACCAAAGTATCCCAGCACCGTTCATTAAACATCAGCTTTCGTTTTCCAATGTACATGGCGTCAAATTATTTCAGCTGTTCAAATTCTGTCCCCATCCAAGGACCAAAACCACCCACCCACACTGTATTAAAATTAAAAAAAAAAAAAGAGCAGAACTTGGAGGACAAAGCCACGAAGCCATAGGTGTGCAGAGCACTCATGCACATGCACCAAGCAAACAGGCCGGCAGGCGCTCGAGGCCACGAGAGTCAGGGAGCAAGCGGTGCTGGGCTGAGCAGCGAGAGGACGGCGCGCAGTGACTCGGTGCGAGCTGAGGTCGGAGGACGGAGGCCATGCAGGAGGGTGGGAGCCCAGCATGCACCCAAACCTGTGAGACCAGAGGCAGCACACCCCACACTGGCTCTCAGGACCCTCCTGGGGACAGGCCGAGCCCCGTCGGTGCCGTGTCCCCCTCGACATGTTCTGCAGAAGCGGTGCCTGCCCAGGGAGCTGGCACCAAGCCGGGGCCAGGTCTCACCTCGGGTGGTGGGAGAGGGTCAGGGCTTTTGTTGAGCAATCTGGCCTGGACAAGCCCTGGCAGGAGCATGTGCAGAGGAAAGGATGGACTCCACCAGCCTCCCGTCCTCACGGAGGGATGAGTGGCAGCTTCTCGTCCCAGCCAGCACGGAGGGAGAAGGGGAGATGCTGTCAGTTAGCATTAGCGAGAGCTGGCAGAGATCTCACAGCAGCTTGCAGAGCACCATCAACACATTCCTCGGGCTCAAGCCAGCGCTTTAAGTCTCTTGCTTTTCTAGCATAGGAGCCTGGTAATAATTTAAATGTGTGTAACCCCTCAAACAGCGGCATTCTTCAGAATATCTGTCCAATTTACAAGTCAAATCCATGGGCTAGCACAGCCCTCGATGCTACATTAACTGCTTCAGAAAATTTTGTTGTTCTTCATTTATTGCAGCAATGAAATTTCCCTTTTTATTATAATTTTCTTGACAAGAATTCGCAATTCTATTTTTTTTAATCTTCTTTTTGGATAAAGATCTGAGGAGGTGGTTGGGAGGTTTTGCAAGAACAGCACGGGGAAAATTACTGTGAATATTAAAATGATTCTGATGGACAATAGCATAATTCAGAGGTTTAGTTAAACCAGCAGACTGTCAAAAATGAGATTCATCGCCGTTCACCCCAAGACCAGGCAGCGTAAGGGCTCTGTGCTGTGCACTGCTCAGACACTGCGCCCTGGGAAGTGAAGCACAACCCAGGGGCGTGAGCGGCACCGCGCAGCCCGAGCCTGTGCCCCGATCCCACAGGACAGGGAGGAAGGACGGTGGGGAGGTGGGGACACTGCCGCGGGGAAGAGGGGAGCAGGCAACAGGTTGAGGTTGAATAACGTTAATAATTCAGCATGCATTAACGTGCACATTCCTTGCCTTGAGAGCAAAGAGCGAGAATCGATTGCCCGGCTCCTTCCACCAGGAGCGGCTCTTCCTCAGGTCTCAGGTTCCCTCTGAGGGTGACGTTACCCCCTGGAGAACCAGGAACCCCCTCCCTGCTGCTCTCTGCAAGGGGTATCAGCTCTGAGCTCTGGGCATAAAAGCTTTCAAGGCTCACAGGCCCGTGCTCTCAGCCCCTCTTCTGCATGCTGGGACACTGCTGGCGCACAGTGAGGCTCTGCTGGCGACACAACAGCACCAGGGGGACATGCCCGTGCTTCTGGGACGCTGCGGTGCTGCTGGGGCAGGGGAGACCCGGCTGCTTCTCCCTGCTGGCTGTCTCGGCCGCAGCGCAGCTGAGCCAACGGCAGTGCCACCACCCCTCCCTCCAGCTGGCAGCGATGCGGGGACCTCTTCTTTCCTCACCCTAGGCACGCTTCTGCCTCGCCCCAAACTCGCTGCCCTCCTCAGCACCGCCTCCTCCGAGCTGGAAGGGGCGCGTTGAGGAGCTCTCCTCGAAGATGATCATCAGTCTGCACGGTTTACTCATCTGTAGACACCTTTCATCTCTCCCTAGCGCTATCATTTCAAGGAAGGACTTCAAATGGAAAGTCAGTTGCTGGTGTCTCACAATCTATTGACAGAATCAACAGCAGGAGAGGAAAAATTGGAACCAGAAAAAATGCATTTACAGTCTAATCTTGTGCTCAAACAATGCTGTACTATTTATGCTTCCAATGCATCCTTGAGTGCTGACATTTTATAGACAATTTCCAAAACAGGGCCTTGCCATTTTTGGATTATATTTCAGCTATAACTTTTAGGTCTAATTATTTGCGCTGACAACCACATATAAAAGAGGATATATCATTACAGTGGTGCAGCACCGGAGACACATCAGCATTCAGCATACTGACATACTAATAGCAAAGTAAGGGAGAGCAAGATTGTGGAGCTATGCAATTTGCATTCACTCTCTGAAATTTCTCTGATGAAAATAACACAACATTAAGGAGGAGAATAAGAGAAAAGATCCACTGTATCAAGATAAAATAACTCGTTAATAAATAACCTTGTAGCAGTCACAGAGCAATAATTAAATGCATGGGTGAGCAGTACACAGTTTTAAGTAAAGCTGGAAAAACGTAAGATGTAATTATCGGTGCCAAACAAATTATAAGCACGGCAAATCCCATTGGAATATTTAGAAACTAATTTCTGGCTTCACATTAAATATTTGTATACGTGGGTATTTTTGGTGGGGTGGGGAGGAGGGGTCGGCAGAAAGAATGAGAAATTATCTGCTCCCGCTGGCTTATAGCCATTCTCGGCTGCCTCCCCTCAGCTAAGCCGTGCGGCTAAAACGTTTAAGTGCCCTGTCAAAGGTTTGCTCTCCAGAGGTGCCTGAGCCATCACAGCGGTGCTCCAAATTCACTGAAATCTGGGAAGCTTTGGGCCTTGGCTTTAATTTCGTCTCTTTTCTTCCCTGTTCTCATTTTCCATCATTGTCTTGGGCTCAGGTAATTTTATCCTCTATGAAATCTATTTTTAGAGGGTAAACAACAAGGGCCCCGTGTCTCAGTACAATCTAAATGAGAGCACGTTCCGGGGAGAGAAACGGGAGCGAAGTCAGTGTACTGGAACAACTGCTATGACAACTTGTTAAAACTTGTTCCAGCGATGATTGTAAGATCAACTCACGCAGCTGCCTGATGGCACGTGCGAGAGGAGCTGGGGTCTCTTCCCTGTGCCACCTGGGAGCAGCCCCGGGCCGCGGGGGCGCTGCGAGCATCCCTGTCCCCTGGCACGTGCGGCGGGTCGGACCCGCGCAGCACTGCTCGGGGAGGGTCAGCTCTGGAAACCAGCTCCGGGCTTCTGCCAAAAACACCAGCCTCCAGCGAGGTCTGGAGCTAGATTTAATTTAAAAGCGGCGCTCGCCTTTCACTACTGTCCTTCAGTCACCCCTGGCTCGCTCTGAGCAGGGCAAAGGGTGACCTGGGTTTTGTGGAGCTCCTGCGCATGCCACCGTGGGCATCCCTGGGCCGTCCTAGGAAAAGCTGGGGCCACCAACGGTGCTCCCAGCTCTTCTGCTAGAGGGAGGAACCCCAAGGAAGGGAGGAGAGGCAACCCTGCCTGTGCCCTTCTCATGCGAAGGGCCCTTGTCCAGCACAGAGAAGTGGCCACCACCAGCGTGGGGACAGTCGAGGAGCAGCAAAGGTGCCAGCATGGCCAGCTGCCCCAAACTTTGCAACTCTGATCCCTCTAGAGAAAGTTAAAAGTATTAAAGCTACAGGAGGAACTGAGGTATCTGCTCTCCCTAGCAGCTCACCGGGGGGCTGGAGATCTCTGATCCCTGCTTCCCAAGACCACTCTCGAGCTCTGGCCAGCAAGAAGCAGCAGCAGTTCAGAGGTATTGGACTGGCACCTAGCACAGGTAACGGGCTGGAGGAGGACCCCACATACAGCAGCATGCACTCCTTCCCACCCTGCTGAATAAAACCATCTTGGCTGGAATTTGCATGCAAAATGCATTCTGTACATTTCATACCTCAAGCAACACAGACGTGCAAGCAAAGTATCAATGCCATCAGCAGAGTCACAGCAAACAGTAAGCAGGTTTCATCAGGCACGCTTTGGCCGTGCCTGGCAGGGAGCCAGAGTCTGCAGGGCCCCCTCCCCTTTGGGGGATGGCTCTCCTCTCCCTACTGGAAAAGTCCCATCTGACGTGGCGTACTGTAGATGGATAAGAAGTGAAAAGGACCAACCTTCTCGCTGATCTGAGAGATGAAAGTTTGTTTTGTTTGATGGCAGAGTGCGATGAAGATGAGGAGGGAATAAAAAAAGACAAGGAAAAACACAGAGAGTAAAAACAGGCCAAGCTTCATCTGTCCGCACACCACTGAAACGACAAGACAAGACTACAGAGGTCAGCCAGGACTCCCCACCGTGCACACACACCGCTCCGTGCCCTGGGCAGGAGCACGCCACTCTCACACCGCTCTGGCCCGGGGCAGGGCCGGCCCCCACACCCCGAGGCTGGGCGGACGGGACCCACGCGTACTCACATGGAGGGAGCTTCGGGGCAGCCCCACACCGGGCCAGGTGCCGGGAGCACAGACACGTGAAAAACACACACAGCAGGGGACTGCAGCCATCACGCGGACGGACACGCTCCCACGCACCCACTCCAGCTATAAAGGTGATGGCAAAGGCACTTTAAACCCATTGACCACACACTGGGAAGAGCATATACACGTAGATCCGAATTTTAGCAAGTATGAAAGAAATGCTCCAAGTGGCGGATGGAAAGTCTTCTACCACGAAGAGCGGCTCCCCCTCTCCAAACAAAGAGCTAAACGTAGCAGAGAGGTATTAGGCAAGTGACAGACATGCGCGGTCTCAGCTGGGCTCAGTTTCGGGAGAGCCTTATTGGTACCCTGTGCTGCGAGCGAGAGATGGACAAGAAATCAGAAGGACAAAAACGCCCAGAGGGAATTGAGCAGGTCCCAGTTTTTGTTCCTGCGGGAGAGACAGTAGAAGGTTAGTTGCATTTTCCTTACAGACAAAGGAGATCTTATTTCTCTAGCGGGAGTGACCTCACTCCAGCTACAGATCTGTGGCGTATCAGCTGTAATCGAACCCTCGCCGAGAGAATACCGAAGTGGATCTGATAGTCAAAGGCTGCTTATGAGTCACACTTTTGAGGTGAGAGGGAGAAGGTGGGGGGAGGAATTGCTTTCCATCAGAAACACTGCGAATTAGAGAACAGCGTGTGGCATCACACAGCGCGCCGTACAGTCAGCCGTTTCCAGGGATTAGAGGACAGGATTTTAACCAACACTGACATCGTACAGACCCAGCAACAAACTGCCAATAACAGCTACAACTACGGCCTATGAAGTGTAACGGAGCTTGGAAGAGAACAGCAGAACAGTTGTTTTCATTTCTTCACTTCACCTGATGCCAGGGGACCTGCACCAGCCAACTTGGAGCTTAACCGGCACGCGAGTGAGGGCCAACGCCACTGAGGTCCCCTCTTGGGTGTCCTTGAAACACACAGCCCTGGAATAATGCACAGTCCTAGATTAAGGCCTGGGTTTCCTCTGGGACAGAGGAATCACCTTCTGGTCCACAAAACATCTCATCCTGTGACCCTGTGGTGGGAGGGAACCTCTGCACTGCTGCTCGCAAACCACCCCGTATCCCTTAAACTCCTGGAGTGTATCACCTCTGCACGGCCTCAGCAGACAGCAAGGGGCTTTGGACTTCTGCTCAGCCCTTCCCAGCAGGGAGGATTTGCTTCCTGCCCCTGCCCAGGTAGGGCCATGCTCCTGGCAAGCAGAAGCACCCCCGAGCGGCTGCATTTCTGGGGAGACTTCAACAGGGCAGCACAAACCCCAGCTCCCGCACACCGGGGCTGCGCGAACGAGGGGCAAGAGCCCGGCCAAGGGCTTGAGCCCGGGGAATGATGCCCAACAGCTACAGGAGCACCCAGCCCCGCTGCAGAAGCCGAGGAAGGGTCAGTGGCCCCCAGGCTTGCCAGAGGTGCTGCTGCAGCTGCGGGCCGGGCAGCGGCACTGCTCCGGGGAGCCTGCTGGGCATCGCCCCGCCACCGGAGGCGGCGCTGCCTTTCCCGGCGTGTTGACACTTCAGATCAGAGCTGGAAAGGTGAGGAGGCACATGTGAAACACGCTAATTCAAACAGATTACGTTCTGGTCTGTCAAACAGGAACAAGTCTGGGGCCTACTATTCGTCACTAATTGCTGGATTATCTCTTAATCTCTAATTATATTAGCGGTTTATGGGGAATAAAAGCCAGTAGGAGAGCATTTTGGAACAGCTTTAACGAGAGAGGGGACACCTGGGCAGAAAGTTCTCGGTCTTTTCCCTCGACCTAATGCTTAAACAGCTGCTGCTTTATCTCAGATAAACCTGATAAATGGTAAATTGAAAGTTTCATCTCCTTACAGATCCCATTCACATTCTCCCTTATCTCCAGTTCCCTGTCCATGTCACTCCTAAGCTGAGAGGCATGCTTTACCATTATTTTTTTTTCATAACAAAGGACCCTGAGCAGTGACAGCAAGTGACACCTGTCCCCCCAGGAGGCTTTAGGGCTGGTGTTACCCCCGTGCCCCCTCGCAGAACACCACAGCTCACTGCGCACACCACCCCGTCCCCGTGAACCCGGGCTGCCTGTCCCGTAACTTCAACACGTGCAAGACAACGCAAAGTCACAGCCGGAATGCCAGCAGAGGACAGCCAAGCCCAGAAGGCACAACCAGGCCTCCCTTTTGAGAGCCAGGTTGAAACAGCAAAGGAGCAGAGCGAGGCCGTATCAGAGACGTGTCTGCCAGGCCTGAGTGTTGGGTGGCTCCAGCCCCGCAGACAGAAATTCCCTTGCTGATTGAGTTTGGCTTTTACCCTGCCGCAGACACGCTCGTCTCCTGCAGCAGCAGCAATGCTCTAAGCACAGCAGCTTGTTGCAGAAAGAAGGACCCTGGGCTTACGGCAGGCGCTGCGTTCGCGTATTGTTGGGCATTGGCTCCCTGAGACAAGGCAGGGGGCTGTGGCCGGGATGCGAATGCACAAGTCAGAGTTTGGATCACGAGGCCAAACAAAGGAGCAGATTTCTAAAGCTTTTCAGGGTGGGAAGCTAATACTTTCCTGAAAGCAACAAGAAAGTTCATTATCCCAATTGGCTCTGCGATTCTGCTGGGAACTGTCAGCCTGTGTCCCGCGCTGAAAACCCGTGGGTGTTACGCGCGGCGCCAATATAAAGGCAGACCCAGGCATTCTGGAATCCAAAAGACACAGAGGTTAACAAAAACCCAGGGGGGGACGAACCTGTTCCTGCTTATCTCCAAAAGCACATCTTGCGTCTCGAGGACTCCACATAAATCAAATTTTATTTTTTTACAGCTTTTAGAGGTGCAGGGGAACAAAAGGACAGATTGTCTTTTTTACGCCAGATTACATGAGAATAAGACAACCTCCCATTATAGGCGCTGAACAATGTGCTCATGCCACAGTGATGAGTATATTCCATCCCTGAGACAGACAGGATGCTCGGGCTGCCCAGCCATCGCTTCCCATTCAGAGCGCACACACACGCACGCATGAATTCAATTAAGAGCAGAAAATCTCAGAGCTCCAGAGATGGATTTCCTAACCCTTTGTGCCAGGGGATAGGAAAGGGGAGGGCACGGACACTTAGTCGGCACGGATACGCAGGCCTAATTGTTCTGCAGATGTCTGTGCAGGTCGTGTGGGGAGGAGGGGGAAATAGGTTTCCAAGTCCACTTCTTTGTTGAGCCACCAGCCAACCTCGTTCTGTTTTCCATAAAGGTCATTTTACAAATAATCAGGCTTGAGCCTTGCATTGTACTTTTAACTGCCAAAGGACTTTGCAGGGAATAAAGCCGTGAAGCATATTTAGTTGAGTTCTATAAAGCACACTGAAATCTTCGTATGAAAAGTGCTAGGAGAAGGGCAGGGAACTATTATTTATTAAACAGTGATCATTATAATTATCATGGCATAGCAAAGTGCTCGTAGAAAACAACAACGGTGCACACGTTTCTCCTCTGGAATAAAAACACGACAGAAATATCCACTGTAATAGGTGGGGAAAAGGAGGAGTGGCAGGAGCCTCTGCCTGGCTCTCCTGCTCTGAAGCCAGCCAGCTCCAGCCCTAGGGTGCGCGGAGTCCCAGCAGCAAACGCCTGCTGGTGCCGAGTGCTGAGCTGCTCAGGCTGCACACCTGGCTGCATTCCCCACAAGGCTGCTCACAGCTAGCTAACGTGCATCTGACCAAACTACAGCTGCTCTGGCTTGGGTTATAGCAATAGTTTCAGCAAGGAGCAGTGCCCTGGGGCAAAAGAACTGGAGTTAAAAACACTGAAATCCCATAAAAACGAATGTACTTGCTTCATCAAGGGGTCACTGCTCTGCGTTGCATCGCTCTGTTGTAGCATTAGCTCAAGGTCAGGACTGCACGGAGAGTGTATAGGGAGATCACGGCCCCGCAGACACGCAGCCCTTCCCAGCCACACACCAGCAGCTGAGGGGTAGTTACTCTGTGACCTCTATCACGGACTGGTTTTGCTTCTTCTGACGGTGCAGGGCGGGCGTCTGTCTGCAGCAGCAGTCTGGCTCATCTGCTCCGATTCAAGTGCCCGTTCGTGCTTCCTGTCATCCAGGCGTCTCCCTCGCCAGCCTCTCCAGTCAGTCCCTGCTCGCCGTTGCTGGCTGCCAGCCCTCGAGTACCAGCAGTGCCCCTCTCCGGACAAGAATTGTCACCCTCAGCCCTGACGAGAGGCTGGTTTGCCGGAGCACGCTGCCAGAAGCGAGCAGGGTTGGTAAGAAACACGCTCCCCATTATCTAGCTGCTTCTCAGGCATCTCCAGCTCTGGTCGCTGAGTGTCTGACCACTGCTCTCAGTTTTTGTTCTTCTGGCGACACCCTCAAGCTTTGACTGCTGTTGCTATTTTAGCTGTTTTAATATTACGTAAGCACAAAATGTCCTTTTTAAAGGCTTCAAGTCTTGTTGCTCCAGGCTGGTGTCAGTCATTCGGAATTATTATTTGCACAAGGTCCTCACTGCAGCAAGCGTCGTACAGCTGCGAGGGGCCACCTCCGCGAGTTCCCTCCCCGTCTGAGCCGAGGCTGACACCGAGACCCCTGGTGTAAAACCCTGTGGAGGCCAGAGAATCGCTGCTGGAGACAGAGCTACAGTCCTTGTTTCATCTTGGGTGACGGCTCCTTAGTGAAACTTGGAAATGAAACTACAGACTCCAAGCAAGTTTCCTTGCTGCCACATGAAATGCTAGCCTGGCCTTTCCAAGGGCAGACTGAGAAAGCAGATTTCTGCAGTAAAACCATTTCTATTTACTGCTGTCTGATTTACTTGTCTGTGATTTAGGCACAGAGGAGACATTTCGGTTTTAAACGGTCTTTCTTTCAAGCAGATGTGCACATGCAGTCCAAGCAGCCTTTTGGACCAGGGAATTCGCTGCATTTGTCCCATGAGGCCATGCCTTGGAGGCTTGAAAAGCAGCACCTAAGAAGTGAAAACTGGGCAGCATTTAACAGAAGTATGCAGTTACTACTCCAAAAATGACTATTCTAGTAACACTGCTCCTGCTGACTGCCATAAGCAGCGCTCGGGAACACAGCCAGTGAACTCCACAGTGTTTTTATAAGGATATGCTTGCACAGTCCTCCAGCTCATCTCCTTTATTGAAAAAATAATGCCACAGGTAGAGTAAGAGAAGGGCAGGAAAAACCTTTCAGACAGGGAAAGAGTCAAATAACCGTGCCTCTACTGAGGGCAGTACCACACAGGTCACTGTCTTCACAGGTATGTCACAGGACCAGACTACGAGCTGAAAATGTTCATCTTTGTGCAGATGTCCCCGAAGCTGTAGGCAAATGAACAGTGAAATGTATTCATAAAAACCCAATGGCCTAGGTGAATCAGTGGCATTATACTTTACTCCCAGTGAGCACGATGAAATGAAACTACTTTTTTTTTCATGCTAGGTCCAATCTCTTTTCTACTCTTAAATCAATTTTTTGTATGTCTTGAATCAACTTCTTGGATTTTTGCTGCTAAATTAGACAGTAAGCTCTCTGGATTAGAGGAATCATATCTTCCATACGTTTCTGTTCGCTTCCCTTCTCCCTGCAGCACCATCAGGTCCCAAATCTAATCACTGTTACAAGAAAGATACCGTGGTACACGCAACCATGGGCCACGACTGGATGAGTGCTCCTTTGTAGGGGGAACGACAACATCCGCAGCAGCACTGCCAAGCGTGCTTGTGTTGGCAGGGCGGGATGGGGACACGTCACCGTGCCCTCCTGAAATCCGCTGTGCCCCAGACAGCCACCACGTCCCCGCGGGCTCTCTGCTCTTGGTTTTGCTCTGTTCTTGCTCCTGCGGTGGTATGGATGCTTCCTGCAGCCCTGTGTGCACGGAGGGCTGAAGAGCGGCAGCAGGAGGCAGCCTGCTCCCCGCGCTGCTCCCCGGCTCCATCCCGGCTCTGCAGCAGCAGGCAGATAGACCTGTCAGTCCAGGAGCAGAAGGCTTATGAGGGTTGCTTTCCAGCGCACTTAGTAAGATGAAAATAATAGCTTCAAGGAAAATGCATCCATTTTCCTTTACAAATCCCTGGTGTGGAAATGTTTTAACTTTTAATGAAGTCCATCTGTGCAGAAGTGCTGGCTCTGAAGGATTTGCAGAGACAAGGCATTGGCATATCCTGCTCCTTCCTCCTCCTGTTCTTTCATTGATAGAGGGAGCCCTGAGCAGTGCCTGCATGCTCCTTCTCAGCCACTGGTATCTTCCTTTGTTAGTGAGAAAAGTATGATAAAGATGCTAATGAGCTGTACCTTCTAACACAGCACACCCACAAAGGATTACCTGGGAGGCTAGGAAAGGGGAGGACATGATCAAAAACACAAGCCCTGAGAGTCAAGAAGACAAACAAACATTTGAACTGTTAAAAAAACAATAGGCTGTGAATGAGAGCAGGTACAAGCACTCCTGAGAATTGCAAGGGGTGGAAATGAGTACTGCTGCTCCCAGAGCCACAGGAGCAGCAGCGCTCAGCCATGCTTTCCCCCAGAGCAGCTAAATTCCTGGGTATTCCCCACACTGAGGTCAATCACTACGAAACCATTAAGCAGCAGTGGTGGTGCAGCCGACACACTTAATTTCAACTGTAATTTAGCATTAATTAACGTCTCCTGTAGCAAAGATGCAGGCACTTACTAAAGACCCAACTGGAAGTTACTGATCCTTCTAATGACAACACCGTAGGACAATCCCCAGAAAAAAAGACACAGCGGATTCTTTGTTCTGCATCCTAGATGTGAGAAATTAAGATATTTCCATTTTTTTCTCTTACTTGTTTAAGAAATAAAATACTATTCTTGTTTTGACTAACTTTTTCAAGTCATGAGCTAATATAGCAGTAATATTTTTTTCATACAACATTAGCTATCAGAAACTGTAAGCGTAAGTTATAAGCATAAATACTTCTTGGACCTAGCATCCACAGTGAATTGCATGCGATGGTAATTTATGGGGTATCCTGTCTTAAATATACAGCAGAGCTTTATCAGGATCGCACAGGCTAGAGACTGACATTGTAAAGATTATGTGCAATAAAAAAGCTTGTTCCAAAAATTTATGTGTAAGAAAATGATGGTTAGCAGCAAGGCATATGTCTAAGAACAGCTTTCTTCAGTGAACGTCAGGATCCGCTCCCCTGTGCAAACCATCCGAGGCCCATGCCTAGCCCAAACAGGACAGATGAACCTTGCTGAGCAGCAAGTCAAGTGTAAAATTTAGTACATTCCTCAGACTCGCTAAATAAAGAGCATTCATTAGAAAGAAACCAGAACATTGTAAGAGGAGGTTTTTCTACCTCTTGAAGTTGCTGTGCCTATTTTCAGCCACACCTCTCTAGAAAACAGAGCATTGAGAAGCTGAGCATGTCGCAGGAAGCAAGTCATCCCCAAATGCTGCAGCAAAATGGCTGGGTATCCACACAAACCCATGCAACAACAGCCAACTTGGTAGCTAGGATCCTTTCCCTCTGAGTGCAAAGGGACAATCTGGGATGAGTTTTAGTACAGCTTGCCTGAAAAATGAACTTGGAAGAATACATGGAGTTTAAAATCATCCGTAATTACATTGTGAGAGTGAAATGAGTGATTCCACTGCACAGATACAGCTTCATCTTCTGAATATGCTTAATTGGATACTTCAGTCTTCCAGAGACTCTCATAATCCAAATTAGTCTGCAAAATAAAAAAGCAGTCCCCGAGAACAAGCAAAGACGACGATGCCAGAAGCCACCTCTAGAAGCAAACACACAGCATGTGAAGAATTAATCATGATCATGTCCTCTTTCCATACTAACTAATGCATATACGGCTTTAAGGTTCTATTTTCTTTCTTCAAAACAGAGGAAGGAAGAAATGAAGATGAGATTTTATTATTAGACAGTTGATTTACTACGTGGAAATAAAATCTGGTTCTAACTTGCTAACAAGCAACGATTGCGCTAGCACAAGTATCTTCTTTCTGTTCTTGGGAAAACCCATAGCTACATTTCCCAGGGGTTCCTTGCCAGTGGCTCTGGTTATGCAGAGTTTCATGTGAAGCAGCACAATTTTTTCTTGCTGAAATTAATAGAAAGGGTACAGTGGATTTAGCCCTTGCTTTTCTCCAGACTAAGTCAAACACCTTTAATGTAGAAAAAGAAAACTAGCAAGAGACTGTCTTAATGTAAAACCTAATTTTTCTGGTATGTTGAAAATAGTTTTAAATCGGCAACATAGCATAACCATTAGAAAATCACTTTAAATGAATTGCAGCTAATTTCCAGCATGTTCCCAGTGTGAGCCATTAATACCCAGGGGCTCAATCATTGATGCATATAAGATGGATTAGGACAACTCCAAAAAGCTGTTCAGTTTTTAAAGATACGCATTCCAAAGCAGAGGCCTAAATACCAGCTCACCTACAGCTGGCTCATCAGAGCAAGACCAGTTTTATACAACTCCACC
Source organism: Heteronetta atricapilla (assembly GCA_011075105.1). Classification (NCBI taxonomy): domain Eukaryota; kingdom Metazoa; phylum Chordata; class Aves; order Anseriformes; family Anatidae; genus Heteronetta; species Heteronetta atricapilla. The sequence goes on along the minus strand of CM021738.1, from coordinate 20,951,327 downwards.
ACAGGTTAGTTTATACTAAGAGGATTAAGCACCCCTCGATCCCAATTAAAATAGCTGTGACACAAAGCTGAAGAGTTCAAGGAAGAAAGGAGTTCCATTTCTGCTCAGATTTCGGCATTTTACAGAACACCGTGTAAACAGCAAAACCAGATTTCCAGCAAACAGGAGTCAAACCCAATGTGGATCAACGATATCCTTGAACTTCATTTGCCATTTTTTGAGCAAACGGCCACATCACACAATCCATAAAGTGTGACCAGGGAACTAAGAGGGAACACACTCCTTTGTTGAAAGCCATGGAGCTCTTTGGGTGGGAGGAGGGTCACCCCCTTGGGTGGAAGCTGCTCTTACCTCGAACATACAGGTTAGCAGGGGCAGAGTAGCGGGTTCCGGCGCTGTTGGTAGCAACACATTCGTATTTGCCTTGGTCCGACTCCTCGCTGTTCTCTATTTGCAGAGCTCCTGTGCACAAACAAGATGACACAGACAATTCAGATTATGGCAAATCTGGTAATTGAACATACAGCCTCAGAAAAGGAAGGCCATGCCCCACACTTTTAAAGTATCTTCCTGGATAAATGATGTTGTTCCCTGGCCCCACAGGGTACCAGCATGCAGCCACAAGGTACCCGGTCTGCTGTTACAAGCTTGTGAAATTGATTATTGTTATTTTTTTAATGCACAGGGAACCAGTTACTGATGCATTTCCAACCGCCCCAACCACTTATATTCATTGCTTCAATAAAGGCAAAAACCATACACATACACACGTATTAATTACAGCTTGGTATAGGACTCCTGTCTAATAAAAGAACCTTTAATAAGCCTTTAATCAAAACAGCCAAACACAAAGGCTGCTAACTGTAGCTGTTTGTTTCTTATCTGATGCACACAAAGCCTAGCAAATGCTCAACAAATTGCGACCTTCCTGCAGAAACTGGCAGAGCCCCACCTCGCCACCCCTCCTCCCAGCAGACATCCCCCTTTGGGAATAAAGCAGTTTGCCTTTCTTAGCTCTCTCCATGTCAGGGATCTCCTTGTCTTTTTAGAGTGGATTATACTTGATATGAAATAATTAGACACTCAGTCTGAGGCACCAAATAAACACAGCGATGCAATACACCCATTTGGCAGCATGGTGCTCGCAGGAAAGCCACCCTCCCTGCATCCCAGCAGCGCTGCTCCTCCAGCCTTGGGGCAGGAAAATTTGCTTGGTCCAGACCACAGGACACGACCTGATCCCATCCCTGAAATGCCAGATGCACCAGGGGCTCATGAAATAACTGCAGTAAGTGCCAAAGAGCACAGAATGGCGATTTACACGGGGAACCTGTGCAGTGCTCCAAGCGAGCACTGGTCTAAGGGGCTTCCCTCTCATTTCCTCAGCCTAGTCCACCGGTGTCCAGCACCACCCCTGCTTCTCGCCTAGCGCAGATGACTGCAAATCTGGTCACAGCTGAACTCCCCTAATGGGGATCCGTATGTAGAAGGAAAGATGGAGGTGAAGAGACAGCACTGCCCGTGACAGCACGCTGGCACGGCAGGAGCAGCCGGCCGCCGGCCAGACACCGAAGCGGCTGCTGCTCAGCCTGCTTCCCCCAGGCAGTGTGGCAGCAATTTTTAAAGTGCCTCCAAGTGTCCAGACTGTGCTGGTTAGGATTGCCTCTAAGAAGGGGCCTCTGCTCACAATCCATATACCGAACTAAAAGAGAACATTAACCCCTTTGCTTGTACGGATTTGAACTCATTTCTGCCTGCCACGGTTCAAAATGACCACTGAGAGCGGCACTGAGAATAGCTGGTGAAATTGCCTTCCCCCTTCTTGCTGGTTCAAGCTGCAGAGGTCAAACTGAGTTTTTCATATCATCAGAACAGAAGAAAAACTAATGTGAATCAACCACTGCCACCTACATTATTTAGAAGGATAAATTGAGACTGTCGCCTAAGTCTGTATGTCATGGGGAAAAATGAACTTCCCCGGGTTCTGCCATATAATAAAAAGATGTACAGAGCCCTCCCTATTGTTGCATTAGTGCCGGGAACGAGGCTTCAGCTAGACAGAGTGAGCTTGTTTGCAGAAATCCTTCCACCTCCTAACAAAGGCAGCTGCCAGCTTTCCCCAGCCCTGGCGCTCTCTGGACACCCACAGCCCAAAGCCTACAGAGCACCGCTGCTTAATTCAGGGAGAACACTGAATTTCTACATGCTGCCTGGGAAAAACATCTTCAAGCAGGCAGCAGCATGACAGGCAGTGGAGCAGGAGGAAGCTTCCCAGCACTGACAAGATACAGAGAATCAGAGAATCTAGAAATGGAAAAGCCTATTAGGTTATCTTGTGCGTCCCTGGGGGCCGGGGCGGCATTGCTCCCTGTTGTAAATGTACTTGTGCTCTGTCCAATCCCATTTTTAATGTGCCAAGTGATAGGTCTTTCACCACTTCCTCAAGGAATTTATGCCACAGCCCGGTTATGCTCTCTGGCAGGCTGGTTTTCCCAGAGCTCACCAGGTATTACCCCCTCCCTAATTCCTGTTCATTACTCTGTGGGTACACGTGTGCTGCGGAGTTCATTTTCTGTTCCTGCATCAGGCTAGCAAAAGTTGTTTGCTGCAAGTCACTCAAACCTTAAAAATAAAGGGTGGATGTCGTCACCCTGACCTAAAGCCTCCCTCAGCTTCAGCCTGCAGCCCACATCAGCTGGCTGGGCTGAGAGTGGGGCCAGCCCCGGGTGACAGGCAGCGGCGTCTGCCTGGAAAAGAGCAAGACCCCAGGTAAGCGTGCCGTGCAGATACACCTTCTGATATGCTCCTTCCAGCCATTTAACAGACATTCCTGGTATTTATATTCTTTATACATATGCAATCTTGCCATCACCATACCTTTTAAATGCCAGTTAGTCATATTATTCTTTACCTCTAGGGACCTCAACATCAGCGCTGGAGGGAGAAGAGCAAAACATAAGAGGGTGAAGAAAATGAAGGCAGAGAGGAGTGACGTTATCATTGCCTATCAGTCATGCAGCCAGAGCCGACTGCTCTCCGGATCATACTACAGACACGTAGCGCATGTCAGCACTGCCTACAGATGCTCAGCGACAAGGGGCAGGGGGTCCTGTTTTGGGCTGGCACAGCTCTTCAAGCTGTGGCATGGCAGGAGCAGGAGAGAACCCAGAAAGCAGGAAGCAAGTTGAAAGCAAACCCTCAACTGAACCAGAAAGAAAACAGTCAATACAATAAATTATCATTAGACAGACACAAAAAGCCCCTAGTGTAGCTAACCGCTAGCACAACGGGGAAGCATCACAGTACGCCAATGGCAGTCAGGGGGACTAACGGGGTTGTTTTCTTGAAGGACAGCCTACATCCAAGTGATGGATACAGGAAAGCACGGCATGTCTTGGGGTACCAAGATTTATGAACAAAGGTATGGAGCTCAGGCACTGCAGGCATTAAGTGGAGACGTTAAATGCATCTGAGCCTTGGGAATAACTCCACAAGTGTAAAATGCTTCAGGCCCTGGGTTGGTGATCCTGGAGAAAGGCAACAGCTTCACCTCCTGCAGAATTCAAGCCTAGGCTGGGCAGGACAAGGGGACACGCAGATAAAAAAGAACCAAGTCCTGAGCAACTCCTAGCTCTGAAATTCATGGAAGCTGCATTCAAAGACCCTCAACAGCGTGGGGAAATCTGCTTTGACAACTGCAAAGGATTGGGAATGTGGAGACCTGATTTCTATTCCTAGCCCTGCCAACATCTCATCTTATAATCTTCTGTGCCTCTGCAATCCAGGGCTAGGCAGGCTGATTTACTTTTATTCATTACTTGGGATTTATGTTGTGCAAGTTGCTGAGTAAGGTCTTGTTCACACAGGATGTCACAGCAGACTTCTCATCCAGACTCCGCGAGTGCTCCTGTGCCAGGTCCCTTCTCATTTACCCAGCCGAATCCTGACGTGCGATCAGATAGCACAGCTTCGGCAGGCGCATGAGGACCAGCTACCACGAGGACACGCATCGTATGGGAAGGAGCAGCAGGCAGCTTGTTCGGGAGCTTGTGGGGCTGTGCCGCGGTACGTGCACATCAGAGCAAACCTCTCCCTGCGGAGCAGCACCCGACCTCTGCTGCCTCCGAAGCCCCCGAACCGTGGCGGGCTCCGGCAGAAGAGGGGCAGGCGCTCCCCACCGTGCTGCCATGTCACGTCCATCTTGCCTGTGGCTCAGATCTGGTCCCGGTAACACATCTCAGCTTATCCGATTGCTGCCAGCTCCTGAGAAAAAACCCTGGCTGCTCTCCAGTGCCAGGGAGAATGGTGACAAGGCAGAGCTTTTGGGGGCTGAGGGCTGGAGGAGGCTCTGCTGACTGACAGGCATCCCTTGTAGGTCCTTCACTCCGTGCTGCTGTCTCTCCAGCAGTCCCTTCCCTCCTCTCCTACTTTTTTTTTTTCTCTTTAAACTTGGGCACAGACAGCATCCCCGTTAGCAGCTCTCCAAGATACTTATCTATTCAAATATACTTGTGCTCCGGCAGAACCATTAGTTGCAGTGACAGTGTTTAAAAGAAGCATTTAAGAAGTGCACTGTGCAGAGCAGGGGGAAGGCAGATCCTGATAACAGCCACTTCTTGGCAGCACCGGGGACTGCTGCACCACGGAGGGCTTGTCACTCCCTCCTCTAGGTGACAAACCAAACGGACAAGCTCTGAGCTGCCATACAAATTGACCTCTCCGAAATCCTGCTCCACGGCTCCTCGGGAGAAGAGAACACAGGCGGTGCTTGTGGGGCACTGCCACTCTGCACCCATTGCAGCAGGAGCAGCTCCGTTTCTCTGGCAGGGTACTCGCAACTGGAGGCCTCCAGCTCACAGAGGCGGTGACCTCTTGCCCTGGTTATGAAATTAGACATGTGAAGAAATGCTCCCGCAAGTGCCCAGGAGTCAGAGGAAGCAGGCTGCAGCCGCAGTGCTCATCTAAGGGGAGCACTTGTGAGGCAGGCGTTAATGAACAGAGCCGCATGACCAGGACCCTTCCTCCCAGGCAGCCAGGAACAGGTTCATTTTGTCCACCCTACGTGCTAGAGCACGTGGCTACCCCAAACCCCTCCTGTCTCTCTCCTCCAGCTTCCTCCACAGAAACTGCCTGGCTTCCCCTAAAGCAGCATTTTTAGCCACTCTTTCAGCCAGTGCTCAGGGTCCAGATCCCTCCTCTGCTAAAAATTCCCTCCCAGAGCAGAAGAATCCTCCTGAAACAACCCAGGGAGCTGGGGAGCAGGGCCAGAGCCAAGGACAGACCAGAAGAGATCTGGAAGTGTGAACACAGTGGAGAAAGGAACGATGTGAGAGCCCTGACACCAAGGGGTCTGGGAGCTGTGAAAAGCCACAAGACACCAAGACCGTGCAAGAGTCACTGGTAATGAAACTAAGCATTGCCCATATTCACTATTTTGTAATTTGTAACAGAGGCACCTCCCAGCTGTTAGCGAGGACCGCACCGAGCCTCCACTAGCCATCAGCAGTGCCAATTATGCAAACAAGATAACTACAAATATATTTTCATTGTTAGTGTTCATTATGCTGATTACGCCTGAGAGGCCAGTGATTGGCATGCGAGGGGCACGTTGGGGCTGGCAGGGCTGTTGAGAAATTGCTCTCCGCTGCACCAGGGGCAGCTGCTGATGGCACTCGACCACTGCCACCGCGCGGGACTGGGGCAGAGAGGGAGGAGAGGAGATCCAACGTGCTCGGCAGCACAAGGTCTCCTGTTGGACGGCGAAGCTTCAGGAGGCTCTGATCTCTCACCAGCAGGTAGAGGAGATCTCAGGGGACTCTGTGTCAGAAGCAAAACTACAGCACTGTCAAACGCGCAGTATCACCTCTGTGCGCGCTTCTAAAGGGACACGAGTCAATCTGAATCCGGAAAACAAGGAACATGGCATTACAAACACTGCCAGGCACTACACCCCGCCCAGCCACCCCCCTGACACCGTCTGCTCCTTCAAACATCTCTTCTTGTTTTAAATTGTTTCCCTTTTTTTTGTGCATGTGTCTGAAAAAGCTCAGGAAACAGGGAAAATTCTATCATATACCAAGTGCAATCAAATGTACAAACACATGCTCAAAAAGACAACAAAATTCTTTTAGCTCCCTCTAATCTCTCTGGATAGCTTTCCACTCCAGCTCGCAGGGTAGCAGAGATACTGGAGCTATATTTAAACCAGTTCACCGGGGACTGGGAACGGTTTAGCTGCAGCTCCGCAGAAGTTGGTGCGGGTGTTTACCTGGCTCCTCAGACAGACAGCTCCTGACACCCAAGCGAGCGGATCTAAAGTTAATTCAGACAGACCTCTGTAACGCTGACGTCTACCGGGAAGAAATACTCTTATGTATAGGAACCTCAGATATTTCCTGCGGTGACAGAAAAGTAACAAATAAATCTGACTGCAGAGGGCTAATGCCTGAGATGATGATATTTCTTTACCTCCTCATGTGCATCCGAGCTAATGCCTGTTCAATCCAGCACCCACCTGAAACACAACTGTGCTTTGCTGTCTCTCAGCGCCCGGGGCAGGAAAATGCAGCCAGGTTTCACACAAGGTTGAATGAGTTCAATTCCAGAGAAATGCGAGAAACGAGCACCTTATTTTCTACTTTGAAAATCAGAATCGGGCATAACTTGCTTAAACATGGAGTTGCTGATACCATCTGCGGGTCCCCTTAAGCATCCAGCTATTGCCTAATGTGATGGGTGTCTGCCAGCTCCGTGTCTTTCTGATGAACAAATAGGGATTTTGAGATTTAATTACTACCCGGGGCAGTCCCCGAGGGCTGAAGAGTTAAGCTAGGAACTGAGATTTATGAATTATAGATGGGAGCTCCTCCTGTTTCACTGAAGCCAGAGATGTCTTGGACAGAAATGACCAAATAAGAGGGGCTAAGACCAAACGAGATGCTTGGAAAAATCTCCTCGTGTTTGGTGGGGCACACGTGGAAGTTCTCAGGTCATCCCCTCACTAACCCCACGCTGGGTCCAGCACAAGGGCCTCGGGGAATGCTCGAGCCGCCCGAGGACTCTGCACACGCAGCTCCTAGCGACACAGTCACAGCAGCAATTAAATCAAACTAAATCCACCCTCCTCCCCCCAGCATTATTACCAAAAGGGTTTTTTTAAGAGTCATTAGTTCACCCTTCCTTTCAGACCAAATTAATGGATTCCAAAGCATCCAACTTACCTTAATGAGGAACAAGAGTGCAGCTGGGTATAGAACATGGCAGAACAGTCACTTCTACATGGACACAACCTCACCATCACAAAAGCACTTTCATCTAATCTGTCGTTATCTTTAGAAATTCAATGACCTCCGTTTTAAATAAAAGGCATTAGGCTGACAGAAATCCTCTGGGAGAAGCCAAAGAGCAGCACGTGGCTTCTGTTTGCTCTCACAGAAATGTCATCTTTGACATTCAAACAGGACACATATATTTTAAATAATGTCAAGAACATTCTTAAAATACCTCATCAGGACTCAAACAGAGGTGGGGAGGGGGGGTGGGAGTGCGGGGAACTTATGTTTTATGAGATGGATGGTTCTGTTTCACAGAGATGTGCTCGGTTCCCAAGCAGGACGGATGGAGCATCCAGGCGGTTCTGGTGCTGAGTCACTAATGTCATCAGACAGGGCGCGGGGAGGCCCCGGGACGGCTGCGCTGCGCGCGAGGCCGGGAGCTCGGAGCGCTCGGCTAGTTAGCATTCGGTCTGTCGTTTCGTTTTAGGATTTGCAATAGGAATAGGAGATGAAGAAATAGTTTAAGGAGCTTGTAACATCACAGCTGTCAATCTCGAGCGTTCCAAAGGGAGGAATGACAGATATATAAGCCCATTCATAGCGAAATAAGGTTTGCAGTCTTTTTCCCTGACCCAGATTTGCTACAGAGGCAACTTAATGCAAATACACATCAAACAGCAATTCACATTTGCTCTAAAATCACTTAACGGGAGCTGAAAACATTAACCCCCAGCAACAGAACCAGTTCCAGAGAGTCAGATTATTAACTTCCAGCAGTGATTCAGGGAAAAGGGAGAGGAAAGGGGGAAAACTGAAGGAATGAGGTTGCGTCAGTTTGTAGGTGGCAGTCATTCTGTCGAGACACCCAGGGGTCAGTCAACAGGGGTAACGAAAATCACAAGAGAACTTGGGAGGGCCTTAGCACGTAGTGCTGATTAATAACGCTAAACTTCATCTAAAGGGACAGCTTTGAGTGTTTAGGCTAGCGAAGACAACACTCCGATTGGGAAGTCATTACTGGTGCGTACAGGCTGCGAAAACTAGCCAGGGACTGTGCACACTGGGCTGTCAGACCATAGGTGGGTTTAATTAATGAAGGCTCAAAGCAACCAGATGTGTTTCTGATTCATCTGCTCCAACAAATCGTTGTGCTACAAAGCAACACCGGCACGTCTGGCTCGGAAAGCGGGGTCTGGGGGCAGCAGTTCTCCACTCTGCTGCCACACTGGAGGGTTAGTGCACTTGAAAGGCAAACACGAGCAAGGCAAACAAAGGCGCTCTTTATCCCAGAGCCAGATTTGCTCAAACTTTCAAGAATTTATCTCCTTCTGATTACAGCTTCATGCCTGTCAGCAGCAGCAGAGAGGAATTTGACTGTTCTCTTGTGAAAATGTTACCTACTTACACCAGAGCAATCCATCTAACCTCCCCCCGCCAGACAAAACCCCGGAGGCCAAGACTGTGCAGGAAGCTCAGAGACTTGCAGGAGCTGCAGGAGGCGTCACCCCTCCCGTGGCGGAGGCCGGGGACCACCGTCCCAGCTGCAAACTTTCCGTTGAATAACCCCCTTTCAACAGTGCAAAATCGCAATGGATGAGTCTACAAGAAGTCACGCTAAAAACCAACCAAAATAAACACACTAGTGGGAGAGTGCGGATGAGCGAGAGCACTGGCAGAGTTAGGGCTGAGAGTAAAAGCTGGAGATGAGAAACACCAGAGGAGAAGGGACAAGGCAGACAGGAGATGGAGTGACGTGACAACTGGAGGCACATTTCAGCATTCTTACCTCTGATCGGTGTACCACCTGGTGAGGTAATTTGAATGCAAATAAGATTAGAGAGAAGCATTAGTACAAAGAGGAAAGGAAGAAAATTATAACTAAAAAGCAGAAAGGTTTTTTTTTTTTTTTTTAAAGCTAGAGTTTGTATTAGCGCGACAGGAATAAACAAAAAGAAACTGATGTGCAGTAAAAGTCAGAGTGACACTCTCAGGAGGTTAGTAAAAGCTCATCACTTCCAGGAGTGCAGCACCCAGCCTCGCATCTCACCATCACAGCCACCATCCTCAGGACCGGGGCCGAACTAAGCTGCCGAGGTGGCGTTGCTGGCTGGCCTCACCGCTTGCATTCACCCACGCCACTGGTCAAGCAGTTGAGATGGAGGACACGCTGGGAAGATGGTGCAGTGCCCCTTCGTTCCTTCCAGAGCACGGAAGGGGTGCGTGCTCCGGGGGCTGAGTGACCGTGAGTGTGCTGGGCAGGAGGGGTGGAAAGCACATGGTTGCGGGCACTAGGTGCGGTTTGGCTTTGAGGTTAGAATGACCAGTGGGACAAAATCTGCTCACTTAAAGAAATTAAACTAAGGGGAGAGCGTAACAAATCAGTTTTTAGCCATTCTCCACATTCACGTAAACCCTGCACCAGGTTCCCTCTGGCAAAGAAATTGGTGTCATGCAGAATTAACTTTACACAGAGAAATACTTCAAAATGAAGTCGTTTCTGGTAATGTAACAATGGCACTCTAGCCAGACCTCTCTCATTCCTGCCTAATTTGGATGTTAGCTGGAGGAAGGAATCCCTACCCTCTTTATAAGGCACTGGCGATAATTTGACATGCTATAATGAAGAGTATCTTATAAGGAGGGCTTCTCTGGGAGTGAGGTTCAGTTATCCTGTTGCGTAAAGGTTTGTTTTAGGAGGTCAATGTGTTTAGCAAGTGGAGGATCCACTGGTCAGCGCCTTCAGTTCAGAGCACAACCAATAACAATGCATGACTCGAGGGGAGATGCTCCAGCCAGGCAAATTGGCAGGGAACCCTTCTAATCCCCACTACTTTTGTCCCCTTGGTCTTATTTTGCACACATGGAGGCTGTTAGTATAAGGGAGAGAGATTCATGCAGATCGAATCTGTAGGCAGTTCATGGTATGTGTTGGTTTTATGCAGATTTGTAGGATCTGAATACCAAGCACTTACCAAAGAAAACTGAGGAGTTTAAACAGACAGAAAAACAGGGTTAAACAGGACACAGTGTGTCAAATCATGTTCAGTGTATTGATTAATAAATACCAGCACGCATACAAGAGTGTCGTGTATCTCAGATTTACAGCTCATTCCATTATCCACAACAATGATCACCCAATGGGAAAGAAAGACAGAAAAGAATTTCTGTAAATACAAAGAAGGCATATTTTAAGCATGTTTAACTTGCCTCTTAAAAAGTAATTACAATATTTATACTTATTCCCTTTCTTTCCTAACTACCCTTCCTTTAGGCAGAGTCCTTTTTCTAAGCAGGAGCAGCAATTCAAACTACTCATTTTAGCATTTTCCTCTGCCAAGATGACATTACTCCATTTTAACTTTATGTCTGGATATATTTTTTGACACATTCTATCCACAGATGACTGAAGCATCAGGAAAGATCCTGCAGTCACTGAGTTGTGGGTAATCTTTCCCTTGCGATAACAAATCTGCTGCTTATTTATCTATCTTAGTAAGGACCGCTGCCCTTGACAGAACAGTTATACCCAGAGATAACTCGCACGGAACAGCACAGCCATGGAAAACGGGGTTATTTCTCTTTGCCTGTTTGGAAAGTTTGCCAAGGGATATTTTTGTTCTGTTTGGTCTAGGGCCTCCCCTGACCCCCTTCCACAATTCTCAGAGTTAAGAAAAGCATCGCCACAGTGTGTCACTTCCCACGGGAACGGTGCGTTGACTTTGAGCACAAGCCCAAGGGGCAGAAAACAGGACTTCCTTCTCTCTTGTCTGGCTTAAATGGGGTTTGTTGTTCTGTCCTAGAACTGAAAAGATTCACAGCAAATCTTTAAATCTATTCCCTGTAGAGGCTAAACCATTCTTCTAACATGCAATTGTCTACACAGAGCTCCAGGAGCAATTGCATACTTGAAGCAGATTCCCTAAAACATCAGTGCGACCGGCCCATTTTGTCCTGCATTAAGTCCCAATCCTTTTGGCCTCTGAATGTAAGCCAACCCTTGTGGGAGCAGCAGAGAGGCACTCTGTATTTAGTGCACTGTTTGTTCTGGGTCTCTCTCACCTTTGCAAAGTTAAGATGCTCAGATGACATGAGGCGGAGTGCACAAGGCTTTCCTGTCGGTCCCCTGAGTTCCTTCTCAAGAAGGAATGGAAGTTCCTGTTTTCCCTTCGCTTCACAAGATACTGCATCTCTGACTACTGTCCTTTCAGGGTGTCTCTCAAGGGGCCTGAATCCCAGCACACAGGCCACAGAGTGCCGAGTTCATCAAGTGATGGAGGTGCCATCACTTGAAGCGTTACTGAGGCCAACTTGTGCCCTGTGATCACCAGGCTGCTTTACACAAAAGGGTCTCCAGCATCAAATAGCCAACCCTGACATTCTCTGTGTAACTGGAAGCCCACAGCCAGGCACCGAAAGTAAGGCAAAACGTAGGATGATGTTAGAAAGCCCCCTGGGATTATTTGCAGCGGTATTTCCCAGTGTGGAGCAGAGGCTTTGTTGGAGAAGGTACTTCACTCTGCTGACACAAACTCATCCCAGACCTATCAACAAAAACCCAAAAACCAGAACAAAACACAACACTCCAAAGCAACGTCAAAGAGAGAAACCAAGGCTCTTGCTGGCCACAACCAGGCATTACAGTAATGCAAGCCTGAATCCTAGAGCCTGGCTATTTGCCACCAGTTGCAACCACGAGTGTGCTTTACACAGCAAGACACAGATGTACAGTGTAGTTCCTCTAGGACATAAAATTTCAGCTGTCAATTGGTTGGCCATGATGATGCTTGTCGAGTCATCCTTGTGCGGGTTTCCTGATCCTTTGGAATAATACTCCCCAGTCTTTTGGCTGCTCTTACACTTTGTTCCAAGTCAATGCCTGTCTGATGTCTGGACTGGAAGCTGTGGCTCGCCAGGAGCTGAATGTCTTCTGCTGGATCCTGAGTGCTGGCTATGACCAGTGAAGCAGAACAGGGCAGCCATCAGCCACACTGCCATCCCACAGCCACTGCCTCTTTCTGCAAGTTTGTTCCGTGTATGTTGGGTATTTTTTTTTGTTTCCATATAAGAAGTGCTCCTATCTCTAGGACCAAGACTAAAATGAAAATGCTTCCTAGTAACAGAGCATTAATGCCGTGAGATGATACAGTGAGAAGCTTCCCACTGCTTCTTTGTTAGAAGCACCTACACTTTTCCAGAGAGCGACTGAAGTCACCTGCAGAGCCCTCTCTGATACTTCACTTGCAGTTAATTGCCTGAAAGCCACACGAGGGTCTAGGGCACAGTTCTGTAGCTCAGTTAATTGACAGTGATTAAAAAAGAATGATATTTGTCGTAGCACCAAGTTCTTTAACAGACACAAGATGACAATGCTCTCTGAATTTCTGGAATTTCCTGACGTGGCAAAGATATCTTTATGCTACCATTCAGGACATTTATTTATTCTAATTTGACATTTTGTTCAGGAGCTTTCTGAAGAGCAAGGTGAAAGAGCAATTCTTCAAATATGAAATTTGCTGGAAGCACTCGAGAGCTCTGAGAGTATGAATACCACCAGAGTTGCTTTGAAGTCTGTAGGAGCTTGTGATCCAAGAATCGTTACGGAATAGCTGTGAAGCATCAGGACAGTCTGATCTATATTGGGGAAGTTTCTGCCACATCATCAACTAATTTTAAAACATGGTTGGAGGTGTAGCACTGACCCTGACTCTTATACGTGCATCATCTGCTTCTACAATCTCCAGACAGTTTTAATATCAGTTCAGCCAAACAGGTTTTACAACGAGCTAGCATACAAGGGAGGTTTCCCAGCCCAGAACCAGCCTCAGATTCTGTGTCAGTGACTGAGAAGCAGTGACCAAAGCCATGCACCCTGGGAGAGAACAGGGAGTTGTCCTGAGTCACTGCCTTTGCACAAAAGCAGCCTCTCAACAAGAGGTGGGAAGTACTAGCAAGATGAGCAAGAGAGAATTTTGCTACAACCAGAATGAGTCAGAGACCCTGCCTTCGCCTTGATCTGTGATAATGGAGATGAAAACCTGTATTTATTTGTATTCTCGTCTCTAGAGCAATTACCCCAACACATATTGGCCAAACTACCCAAGAGCTGGGCTTAGAAAGGAATTAAGCATTATTCTGGAGGAAAGATCTATGTGTTGGGGGGAAGGGAGAAAAAAGCCCTCTAAATGTAAAGGGGAGGCTTAACAAGAAAACTGCATATACACAAATATAGATGTAATTAGTAAATGAGGGAAGGCAGGGCACAGGGCAGGCTTATAAATCATGTATTTGCTGCTGACAGACACCATTACTCCAGGGTTAAAAAAGCCTAACACGACAGCTTGGTTGTCTTAAACCACAAACTGTAATACCTTCACAGGAGATGAACACACCTCTAGAAACTGATGTTCAGAGCCCACTTGGGCACGTGATCTGACTGCGAGTTCAAAGACCTGCCTGCAGCCTGCAGAGCACTGCCAGCCCACGTAACTGTGAGTGTCAGGAGAGAGCACCTCTCCCTAGCATGTGTTTTCTTTAGCTATTTATTCCACACTAGGAGCCTGAAGAAATGAAATCATTCCTCAACTCTCCAGTTAGACTCCAGAGCTGCTTTCACCTTTATAACCTATATTTAGGACATCTGAATAATAGTACTCTACGTACTGGGTGAAGGTCGGACACTGTACATGCAATATTGGGCTGGCACTGTGCTGTAACTATTTTAACTATATTGCATCTGTCTAGGTTTTATTGGGTTTTAATTAAATGAAATTAAATGAGCATATATTTAGATTGAGACAGTATAAACTGACATTCATGCAGATATGCCAGGCTGGCTGCAAGATATTATCTTAATGGAGCAGAGACTTTGCAAACTATTAAACTCTCATATAATGAGGTATCTATTTAAATATTCTTTTCTTTGAAAAACAACTCTGCCCCATGAGGTGTAATGCTGGAGAGCTCAATTAGCACCTTGCAGAACGGATCAGAGGCTGCCCAACCCACCACATTGCTCACACGGGGTGAGTGCAGTCAGGTAAGTGTGGCCCACGCACTTCAAGGGGACTTAGGGACACAATTCAGTGGGCAGGGGGACGGTTGGACCAGATCATCTTGGTGGTCTTTTCCAACCTCAACAATTCTATGATTCAAAGGGCAGACCCTACTCTGTATCAATCACAAATACAGGAAAAAGCCACACATGCTAGCAGGGATCCAAGTTCTGGCCTATGAGAAGTGGTAAACTTCTTGTTCCCCACTCATGGCAGGGTGGAGCCAGAGCCCTGGTGAATCTTGGCATCATATCAGCAGGTCCCTAAAAATAAAACAGCCACTCATATCTGGAAGTCTCTTGCACTGAACTGTGGAAACCTCCCTTACTACATTAGAGAGCTAATCAATTTCTTTTGCAAGTTTGAGGATGTGTGCTGCTCATTGATTTCTAAAAGGTTCCCTTGACACCTCCCTTGGTAATTACTGTGTCTTCAGCAAGCAGCCAGCTCTAGAGTTTGAATCCCCGGTGAAATATTCAATTGAGATGTTGCTGAAGAACAGCGAATAGGAAGCAAAACTTGGACACAGTGACGGAGTTTACTGGTTTGTTTTTAAACTTTCTATCTCACTAAACTTGTGAAGCAGCTGGTAGAGAGGCAGCCAAGTGCCTGCAAAAAGGAGGCTGGAGAACATACAGCAAGTGCATCAGGAGCTGTCTTGCTGCTCATTTATGGTAATTTCTGATGCTGATTTAGTCAGCTATGAAGTGAAACACATCCATGTGCACCTTCCTATTGCTGCTTCTTAAAGCTTCTCAGAATAATTAACAAGTGTGATATTTTCTTTCAGCACAAACAGATCAAGATTAAACCATGTTGTGGGGGAGATAAGCTAAAGGTCACTGGGAAATTTCATAAGCTATAAATGCATTAGTATAATTAGCGCTCACTGGTACATCAAGGTGGGATCAGGAGTGTCAGGCTGGGTTCTATTTTTGACGAGAGTGATGTCTCATTACCCACTCCCCCAAGTAAAAGCCTACTTCTTATCATCCAAGCATCATCAGATTTATGCAGAGGGCTCCTGCTATGGGGAAATGTGTCAAGACGTTCACCTTGCTAGGAGGAAGATGGTGTTGCCCTGGCAGCAGCACTCATAACAAATGTTTTTTTGAGTGCCCGGAGACACATCACGGCCAGGCAAGGCATTCTGCCTCTTAGTTAAGCACGAGACCTTTCCAGACTGAAGCCACTCCAGCTCCGGTCCTTCTGTGCTTTCAGAAGGATACCATGGACTTTCTTCCCCCAGGCTAAAGCTGCGATGTAGCAATGCCGTGCATTGTTAAATATCCATCGCAATTCATGCTGGGGAGCTGCATTTCATCAAGTGAAAGAGAGATGTTTTATTTTCTTTAATTCTGCAATGGGCCTTACAGTCCTGAGAGACTGAGCAGTGCAGCAGAACAACAAGAGTTCCTCACTAAAATGAGTGCATTCTTAGACACCAACAAGAAAAAGCTGTCTGCATTTCTAAACCTAGTGTTCAGCTTATCAAATAATAAAAAAGAAATGGTAATATCAAAACTGTGTCCACCTTCCTTTGAAATCCATAGGATCGCTGCTTCTTGAATTTTTCTTTGTTCTTGTGGTGTCACACAGCAAGAGCGATAAAGATCTCAACAGCAAGCAGAGCACTGTCTTGCAGCATCTATGTAAAGAGCGAAGTAGTACACGACCACTGATTGTAAAACTTCAACCAGTACCTCATTATACCGGTTTGTACTGTGCTCCCATTAAAAGCAGCAGAGACCTGCTGAGTTGGTAGTGAAACGTCTAAGCCTACCAGGGATTTGGGGCAATGTCAAGATGCTCTACAGAAGAAGGAATCCAGGTGATGTTCCAAAAGGAGTGTCCATGCCAATCTATCCATATAGTAAATCATGATATCCTGGTAGATAGGATCAGCTCCAAAAACAGGTTTTACTTTGCAGAAGAAACAAGCTCAAATCAAAGTGACATTTGAATTTAGAATTGCATTTCAGCATCATGGGGAAAAACAACAGCATCAAGTAAACAGAACAGGGAGGAAGGGTTAGGGGGTAGGGGAGGCTTACTTGCTTTGCTACCTTACCCGAGCGGAGCTGCTTGATTCTCCCATTGCTAGTTGCAGTGTCCACAGGCAGGAAGTCCTTGAACCAGGAGATTTCAGGATCAGGGTTACCGCTGGCAGCACAGAGCATTGTGGCTGTGCGGGCCTTTTCCACCACCTTCAGCTGCGGGCCCATATCAATGGTTGGGAAGCCAGCTGGGAGATGGTCTTCTGCAAGAGAAAGAAAAAAAAACACACAAGGTTAAAGAGAAAGGTTCCAGCATAGAGATAGGAAACGGTTGTAGGGACAGCAGTAACATGGTACAGCATCTGTGCCTCTGCTGGAAAACAGCATCCAGACTTCCCTACTGAGAAGGTTTTCAAGCCCTTAGAGCACATTAGGCTCTATAATGAGCATTCATTATACCAATAGAAGCTTCCACTAAATTTAACTCCGTTTAAATCAATTGCCTTGGGAAACGTTCATAATTTTCATTGATACGTAAGCTTCTTCTATTGTTGTTAATAATTCAGTAAAAGCAGGTATTTGCCTTTTTGTGGGAGGACTGAGTTGAAGATAACAGACAAACACAACGCCAAATAGTTTGAGGCATCTTGAAAAACAACAGCTAAACAATAAAAACCCTCAGAGTGGTCCAGAGAGGCCCATTTGCTCTTTTTTGACTAGGAACATTCTGTCACACTGGTAGGATAGATTGTAAATCTCTTCCTCATGCCTCCAGATCTGATTCAGAAGGCTTTTAGAAACTAATGAATGTAAAGCTAATGAGCCACACTCTGCTCATGAGCCGCCTTGCCAGGCTGCGCTGTGGCAAGTTCCTGGTGCATCTTCTGGGCTGGAGAGAGCAAAGGAGGAGCGCAACAAATGGCCAGTGCACGCTCTGGCACGTCTCACTGAAATACCATAAAACGAAGCACCACCAGAAGTTCTGAAGCCATTCATACAGCAGGTACAAAAATAGTTAATTGGGTTTGCTGCTGCAGAGCATGCTCAGGTAGGCTGGGTTGAATATATTAAGCAGCCTTCACTGATAAGCCAAGGCATGCTCCAACATCGTCATTCAATAGCAGCTGCAGAACAGAGCTCATTTACTCACTCTGTAGCAAGATGTACTGTACTCTGCTAAGCCTGAACTGCAATCAAAAGGACATGCTTTCACAGAAAAAAAAAAAAAACACAACTTGAAGAACATTAAGAAGCTTTTAAAGCACCAGAAACTCAATTATTTTCAGTATGTTTCTTTTTTTTTTCCCGTTTTAAGGGAACTTAAGCAAACCATCTTCTCTGGCAAATCCAATTCTGCAAGGCTCCCAGCTCGCTGCAGTGTTTAAACAAGCAAGATCTCAGCATTTTCCAAAGTCCCGGAGGAGCCTGAACTTGCTGCAGCCTGATTTTTCCTGTTACCATCACACATCTGGACCTGTGTCCCCTCACTCTTAACAGGATGGTGCCACAGGCCACCTCAGGTGCTTCCTTTCCTGACGCACCTGTTCTGCCGTACCTGCAGCACAAGCACACCATCGGTGGCTAATCTTAGGTAACTCTTCCCTAAGATGGTCTCGGGAGAATTCCTAAGACCCATGACTTGTTTGTACATCCAGCCTGCAGCAGAAGGCAACATCTGCTGTAAACAAAACATTGCCCCGGAATATTTTTTTTCTAGGTGGATGAGAGTGGCTATGAGATATCCAAGGCTTTCTAAAGGAAAAAAAGGTTCCTGATGCTTATTAAGAGCACAAACCATATTGTGTCTCCCAGGCCTCCCTAGAAACTTCTCTCATCATGAGCAAACATAAAAGGAATATTTTTAAAATACATCTAAATTTATTTATTTATTAAATGAAAGGTACCAGTGGAAACCAGTTCTTTTTTTAATTTGCTCTCCATTGATTTTCAAAGACAAAAGGTACATAGAGCTTAACTGGAATGACACCAGAGCTAGCATTCAATAACAAGCAACAGAAGCACTCAATACTGAGCAACCACAGTGCATACTCCTACATGGCTGACAAGAAACAAAAGCAGGGCACACACAGATGTACAGCGTGGTATGGATTGAAAAGCAAAGGAAGATACATAAGAGAAGTGGAAAACAATGACATGCCCTTGGATCAAGGCCATGTTTGCCTAAAGTGCAGCACCTTGCTATTTATGACATTGGAGACACAGATGTTTATTCTGGGGAGGCTGAAACCCTGACGTGATCTAATCTAATCACCATGCTCAGTATTTGCAGTCTTTCCCGGTTTGTTTAAGATTTTACACAGAACACACGAAGTGAAGTATCACCTCGTTAACTTTGTCCAAAGTCTAAAAGCAAATCCGAAACCAGCATTTATGCAAGAAATCTCTTCCCATCCACAGTGATCCTTCTTCCACAGAAATGAGAGGGCAGAAAACCTTTCACAGGTACGCGAGCCCAAGCAGGTTGCCATGAGCCTTGAACCAGCAGAAGCGGTAGGAGCTAACCGTGACTTCACTGGGTGCAACAGGGGAATGTTGACTACAAAGACCTTGGAGAAAAGCTACCTCTGCCCTTCTAAGAATCCCAGACGAGGCCTGTTCTGGGCTCCAAAGGGGTGCCCAGTGCTGGGTTCACCGGCTGCTAGCTCTGGGCTGCCCCCAGGGTCCTGCACTGGGCCTAGGCTGTGATGTCCGGGCCTTGAACTCAGGGGGAGGACGAGCCCCTTGTCTTGGAGGCAGCCTCCAGTGCCTGTGCCATCTGGAAGCAGGGACTTCAGCTGCTGCCTGAGCCCTCCTGGGTGTGGAGAAACCCTCTTGGGGTCGGCACAAAGCCATGCCCCGTCAGCAGCGCTCCTGCGGAGACCAGGGGGCTCCGCTCCAACCCGGCTGGGCGGCGCTGGCTCACCAGGATGGCGAGGGATGTCTCCGCGTCCAACCACTACAGGCAACGATAGGAGTTCAGAGCTGTTCTTGCCTTGCCTTCGCCTCCGGCAAAAGTCTAATCTAGGTCTAATTACGAGGCTCAGTCATGCCTCGGCTCCTTTCAGCCCTCGCTAGCTGTACTAACTTGTCCGCACACGGAGTTCGTCAGTAATAGCTATCCTCCTGTTCGTGCCAATACGCGGATACTCTAATTCTAGAAAATGAGCTTGTCAGCACTTGGTTTTATTCAAGGACAGTCAGTATGCTTTGAATACACATTAAAACAGGCTACAGACTTGCTTCCAAGTGCAGACTATCTAGACACCAGCTCTTTCTGGGATTCAGATACTGTCATGGGGTGTAGCTCAGGCAAGCCTTACATTAGCGCAGCAAAATCCAGCCACAAGCAGGAGTTTTTCAGGCGCTGCAAGCTCTAATTCCCTCCTCAGAGAAAGGCAGTGAAAGCAGGAATGACAGAGAGGAAAACAAGAAGAGAAGAGAGGGAGACTGAGAAAGAGAAAGAAACAAGTGGATTTTGCAACTGCAAACCGAAACGTGGAAAAGCCCCGGCCAGGCTGAGGTCTCGCTAGCAGCAGTCACCGAGGAGCCAGGAATGTCCCTCTGGCATCTAGCATGACAGCATGTGCCGAGGAGATCTCATCGTGCTCACTTGACAGCTCGCCTTGCTAATCCCCTTTCCAAGGTGACAGAAATCTAACCCCCCTGCTCCTGCGGTTCTTTTGTGCCGCAGATTTCCCATCTTTAAGGGGGAAGCGAAGGTAAGGAGCCTTTCTTACAGCCCCGGGCTGGAGCCGAGGCCTCCTTTAGAGCTGCTGCAGTTACACAGGGAGCTCCTTCACCGGCTCACCAGAAAAACACCTTTCTTGAGGCTCCAGCCCTGAGACACGCAACCATCAGGGCACCCTTATCTTCTACATCACTCCAAGTACCAACTGAGGGTAAGAACACCGAGGCAACTGCAACTTCTGTCTTAGGAGGCATGGATCAGCCCCAGTGTGGAGCGGTGTAACAGCTGCTTACCAAAAAGGCCTGCAGAAGAGCCCATGGTGAGCACAGCTGTTGACGGCTGAATCCTGCAGGATTAGCCCCAGGATCTTGCTCAAAACTTGTAATCTCTCACAGAAGTGAAAAACTGGAGGGCTGGATATCAGGTTCCTGCTGGCGCAAACCCCAGATGGCACCCAGTGGTCTTGCAGCCATGCAGCTGTGCGTTGCAGGTCAGATCATGACTTGGCACCTGCAAAATCTTCCCCCTACCACTGTGAATTTCCTTTGTGTCAACATAATTCTCAGAAACAGTATTTTAGAGAAGACAGTGAAAACTGTAAACACATTTATGGGTGTTATTTGTCATATTCCTCTTCCTGTAAAAGCCAGGCCTGCTTAGTATCATGAGTCCAATTGTTCAGATTGCTGAGGGAGAGGAAAAAAAATGATATTCAATATAATTTGGAAACAGCAAGAGGTAGCTTTTCTATATGTTACAGCCCTAGCTATAAGGTTAAATCTCTTACAATCTATCAAAAGCCATTGCCCCACTGGAAGGGGTGTTCTCAGCTCATTTCTGGAGAGAGATTGGGCCTTATCCGCTCCCAGGGCTGGAAGCAGCTTATGTAGCCCACTGGCTTCTGCCAGCATGCATCAGCTGAGGAACTTCCAGCCCAGCACTGGTTTTAGGGTAGGAATGATTAAAACACAAAGCTGCTTTGTTTTCAATTCTGCCAGCTATCCGAAGCCACTCAGGAGTATGCAGTGCTCGGGACAAGGCAAGAAATGGACTGAGGGCAGAGGGAGATGTCTGATAAGTGCATTTGACTGCAGTCAGCATTGCACAGGAGCAAAAGGCACATATAGAAAGCTATTTCACTTCTTCCTTACCCGCTCAGCGAGCTAGGCTGGGATCTCACCCAGTTAAAGCCACCAGCGCTGAAGCAATCCTGCTAAGAGGCAGAGGTCTGGAGCAATGTGATGGGATGCTGGAGGGGTCTGCGGGGGTAACCCTTGCCTACTGGACCCCCCTTTGATGGATCAACTGAATTACTCAACACATTTTACAAGCTTGCAGAGCTCCCTTTGAGGCACTGAAACACATTAGCAAATGCTAAATTATCAGTGCAAGAAAGATAGCCTGGGTAGTCGGTGATATTAACTAATGGAAGATGCAAGCTAGGAAGATCATAAGCACACCACAATCCAGGACATCTGTTTGCTGAATAAACAGCCCAAATTCCTTCAGCACAGGTTACGCAGCACAGCTATTCAATTACCGCAAGACAATCAAAAGCACTCGAGCAATCCAGCAGCCCAGAACGGCATCATTTTCCGTGATAAGAAAACCCTGACACGGCGCTGCTCAGGTTCAACTGATGCTGCACAAAGAGCAGTTTATCAGCCATTTTGAGGCGACACTCTCTTCCTGCATCCCTCCTCCTTACAAAAGCTCTCTGAGAGGCTCACCGACAACATTATCCAAATCTGTGGCCTCTGAAGGCTGCCTGGTGCCAGGCTGTGCCTGCACGGGGAGGAGGAAGGAGCGTGGCTGTGCGTGCTCGCTGCTGGAGCCAAGTCTCATACAGGCTAATTAATGCCTTGTCGACATTGGCACCGCCTTGTAATTGCCTAAGGAAAAGGTGGGGCAGTGAAACCAACCTGTTTCAAAGGCAGCAAAGTATTAATTACTGGGTTAGCAAGTATAAAACAGTTTCAGGCAGGCAGAAAACACAAACAGTCATCTATTGATGACAAGGCTCTTAATGACAAATCTGCCAGCTTTAGATGACATCACGGCAACGTGACACGCCGAAGCTGCCTGCTGAAAACGAGAAGGGTGCAGATGAATGGGTGGGTGTGGAAATTAGCTCCAGAAGGACTTTTCTGTGTCACGGTGTAACCACATGAATTACTGCACAAGAGCTTACAGTAAACAAAGTATTTGCTATCTCTCAGAAAGATCACAGCAGCAGCAGCAACAAAACAGTTCACAAAAGAAAGAATCTGAGTCAGTCCAAAACAAAGAAAGTACTGTAAGGAAAATTCAAGAAAATACGAGACTAGACACGGCAGAAGAGGATAAACTGTCAGGCTGATTCTCGCCCCGGGGGCTGGCGGCGTGGGAGCTCGCTGGTCCTGCTCATCCTGGAGGTTATGAGCCCATAAAACACCCACTGCAGACAGGGCTAACCTTCAGCTGCCAGAAGGGTGCTGCTAACAACGTCCCTTTATGGCTGCATGGCTGTTACCTCTCGGGCAGGGCTGTCCCGACCTCCTCCATGTCACGGAGGGGAGCGGGGCGACTTTGCAGATGTGGGTGCTCCTGGGAGCGAGGCACGGCAGCGCCTCTCGGCCGGCCCCACCGTGGTTTCAAGCCACGTCCTGGCACTGCTTCTCACCCTGCTTCCATGGACGTGGTGGTTGGGAGCGCAGGGCCATGGCAGCGATGCCAGGGCTGGGACAAGCCCTCCGTTAGCCACGCACTGACCCTGAGCACTCCCCGCTGCCCGGGGCCTTGCTTTGCCAGGCCTGTGAGGGGACCACATTCCCATGGGATGAAACAAGTAGTTTCTCCCAGCCCTACAGATGGCATTAGTACCCACCCAACCTTCCTGCCTGCCTCACGATTCCTCCCAGCCTGCCCCAAGGAGGCGGCTGAGACGAGAGGTGTTGCCACAGACGCAGGGCCAGCCCTCCTTTAGCAGCACAGCCTCCTTCCCGCTGAGGAGCGCCGCAGCACACTGCTGCCAAAGCCCTCCCCGTACTCCAGACGTGGCCACACACCAACCAACAGCGGCCTAAAGGTTTTTCACGAGGTAGCTAATCCAGGTCTGGACAAAAAATAGAGCTGAAAGGCGCTGACAGAGGCACCCTCCAGCACTGCATCCCCAGGCATGGCCCAAGGAAACGCAGGAGAAAGGTCCCTCCGGGGAGCACCCAGCCACTGCCACGGCCTTGCACGCCTCAGGGCCGGGGTCTTCAGAAACACTGCGACATGGGCTGCGACAGCTGGGTGCAGCCCCAGCTCCAGGCACGGACAGGCAATTCCTCTCTTCTTCCCAGATAACGACTTGTGACCTGTGCTTCACAGGGGGCAGCGGCAAGATGATTAACTGCTGCCAAAGCTGACTCAGAGCCGGCCAGCAGTGAGCAGTCAGTCACAGACTTCGGGAAATTAAAGGTTTGCACACACATCCCGCTCTTTCAGCCCCTAGTTTAGGGATCTGCCTAAGCAATGGCAACATCTGCTCAGGATGGTTTAGCTGTGGAGTCTGCTATCAGCTAGGAGACCTCAACCTATCCTGGAAGAAAGCAATCATTTACACCTTTATCAGATTTGACTGCAACAGTGAGACAGCATTTATGAAATCCCTACCACCGCATCGTCCTTCCGCCAGCCCTGGCCACCTCCCCTTGCTTTCCCTTCTGGCTTCCTTTCTGTGACAGTCCCACGTGCAATCTTAGTCTTAAACTCCTTTTTTTGCAAGACTTAGGCCTGGTATAGCTAAAAGAGTGGGAAAAAAATAACAAGAAGGAAGATTATAGTAGCAGCTTATCTGCTTGGCCTAAACAAGCTCCATACACAGGGCACAGCCTGCCCAAGCTCCTGCTCCAAATCCAAGCACTGTGCTATGCCACAGACACAGAGCAATATCCATGGGCAAGTCATCTCAAACCCATCCAAATGCAAAGAAACATCCAGACAAGTAGTTTTTCATGAGAGACCAGAGAAACCAGACACTCGTGTTAACAAAGTACTAAAAATGGGTTAGGCTGTAAGGTGCTGCGAGTCATTTAAGGGTTCAAAGTATAGCACAGCAGAAACTACAGCAAGAAATGTCAAGAATGTGGGTGAGGAAGAGCTTACACACAAGTAAAACTGATCGCATCTGCAAAATTCCCTGACCGAGCAAGTGCCCCTTCCTTAACCCTTGCTTGGGTAGAAATTTTATTTATTCCTTCCCCACCAAAAAAATAATTAAAAAAAAATACAGTATAATTCCAGATAGGTAAAAATAGAGTTTTGTGGGATAAGATTAGATTCTTTCAACAACTATTACTTACAAAAAAAAAAACCAAAAAAACAACATAAATACAAACAAAACCTAAAAGCAGCAGTTGGAAGCACGCCTTTAAAACCCTCACAAAAGTTCTTTAAGCACAATGAATTCAAAAAGGTTTCGCAGCCAGCTATTAAGACTCCACAGTAAAGGAACAGTAAAAGACACCCAAGCTGTGCTTCCAGGCAGGACTGTGCCATTTGTTCGTACCAACTGTTGAATGAAACTGCCCGTAGACTTTATTTTCAAAGCGTTGTTTCTTTTTAATACTTTATACCGAGAAATCGAGCACAAGTACTGTCACTGCTCGTTTCCTTGTGACAGAATACGTAAACATACTCCCACTAAAACATACCCAAAACTTCAGTCCTTTCAGAGAAAAGCTTGTAAATGGCTCTTTCTGGTGCTCTAAGTCATTTACGAATTCCCTGCATTTTCCACAGCACTTCACCTGCGCTGATGTGCTGCGTCATTAGCATAGAGATTTTCATTTTTAAGACGTGCAATCAATAACGCATTTCCGTATGTCATTAAATACAACGTGCGGTTAAATTAATGGGGCATTTGACTTTTGATCCATTTATGTTTGGTTGCAGCTCAGTGCAGGAAAAAATGCATGAGAACGGAGTTAATCTGACAGCAGAGCTCTCCCACGCTTTCTAACACCGAGTTTCAGATTAATGTGAAGCATTCCTGCTGCCACTCAGCTGGAATACTAAATCTGTTCATTTCCACTTCACAGGCCAGGATGCAAGATTTTCGGTCACTTAACTCCTACTGAAAGGGCCAGATCGTGCTAAAATCTGATTGCTATTTAGCTCCTGCATCCTGGCTGCATCACCGGCAATCTAGTGGCTTCTCCTCTTCTGGGGGAACATCGCAGCCTACCAAAGCCAACAGCCAGCAAGTCTAGAGGAAAAAACTTGAGGGTCAGGGACAGGAAGAAGTTGCATGTTTTGACAAAACATCCTGCTGAAAATTTCCCATTTCCCAGCGGTTGTTCCAACATGGGAAAGAGTTCCTACAAGAGAAAGCCTTTCCTGGCTTTTAAACTACTGGAGCTTCCTCCAGTATTCAGACAGCATGGCAGAGCAGCAATTGCTGACTCTGTAAGGATAATCGCTGTGATATTACTTGAAAGAGAGAAATAACCCCCTTTTGTCTATCTCTCACCCTCCCCAAAACCCCCAATCAAAAACTCCTGAGAACGTTTTAAATGTTCTGGAAACATTAGCTTGGAAATTGAAATTGAAGTTTGTACTGGGGAGGAGCCAGAGAGTCATTAGAGAACACACAAATATGCTCCAGTTCTGGGATCCACAAACTGCCGGGGCTTCAAAAGGACAACAAAGAATTCCCCCCCAAGACGAACGCCCTCCCGAAACACCTCTTTGCTCTCTGATCTTCAGGACTGAACTGAAACTTGAAGGCAACCTCCAAAGTCGCCCAGCTACGGGATGGAGCAGCTCTGTAATACCGTGAGAGCTGGAATCCCAAAGCCGGCAATCAAGGCGTGTGGGTGTGGGAAAGGAGGACAAGCACAGATTCTTACAAAAAGCAAGGCTCCTTTGCAGCAACCGGGCTGGAAAGCACCAGCCCTGCTGCTCTGCCACCTATTTTGCTCCCCACCTCCCTGCATTGCCTCTTCCCCGACCCTGTGCCTTTCTCCAGCGCCGCCCTTTCCTCCCACTCTCAGCAGGTTCTCACGCACGGAGCTCCATTTGCTCCATTTGCCATTTCCTCAGCTGCAGCGATCTGTGTGCTGAGCAAGTACTCAGAAAACAGATCAAAATGTTATTAACAAGTTAGCAAAACTAGCACACAGAGCCAGCCCCAGCAAAGGCCAATCCAGTAAACCACCAATGAAATTTCTAGTCCGAGGTTTTATTTCTTTAAAGAAGAAAGAGAAAATAACTTCAAGAAAACGTTCCTATCTTGAGATCAGGTACCTCTGCGAGCCTGAAAATTTCTCACGTATCTCTTCTCAGAGAAATTCTGTCTTCAAACGAAACAATAAATGCGAAGTTTCAGTGCATTTGTTCTGTTGCAGCCAACGCAGGCACAGAAAGTCTGCAGGCATAGAAATGGTTCCTAAAACATATGAAGGGCTTTAATCTGATCCGAACCCCAGGCACATCAGTGATATGGCAAATCACTGCTTTCTATGCAGAAGTTTAAAAATATTCTAGCACATAAAGCATCTTGAGATGCTCGGTAAGTCACTTTATTTACGTGGTGGGGAAGTGACTTTTTATAAAGGGCAAGAGCACAACAAGACTTGACCAGTGTCAGGGAGAGAAATACTGCCTTACTGTGAGTTTCAGATCTTCACATAAGACACCACTTTCTAGAAGCTCCGTTAATTGCCCTGGCTCCACCAGCACTTTAGAGGACTCTGGTTACCTTAACAGTCTTTCAGAGACCGTAGGAGGGAGAAAGGCCCTCAGCGAAAGACCAGCAGCCTGCCCGTGACTGCACACCACCATAAATAAGACATTATTCCCAGACAGGCGGTGGTCTTAATGCTGGGGTGATGTAATTGGTCGGAGTTTAGGAGAGGACACGCACTTCTTACCCAGATAGCAAGAGCTCCCAGGGCTCAGCATCCTATTTACCGCGGTGCCACGACACCCATCTTTTCTGAAAGATGCTCCACTGAAGGAGGGGCTGACAAACGCAGCCAAGGCTTTAAACAAATCCCCAGTGCAAGCCCTCATGAATTAAAGAGCACGCAGCAGATAAATGGAAAGCTGGCAGTGAAACCACATCAAGGCCAAGTGGATAAAAAAAAAAAGGCACCTCTTGGCTCCCGTGGTACGCATCTTAACATAAACCACAGGCGGGAGATCAGCTGCAATTCCTCTGCTTTTCAAGAAAAACCCAGTCCCTAACGTTACATGTATTTGCTGGTAGGCAAAGGCCCACCTTTTCCAACGAGCGCTAGAGGAACGGGGGCTTTGCCCCCTCTCCCTGGCAGGCGAGGAGGGCTGCAGAGCCCGGTGGCACGGGCCTCCTGCTTCCCAGCTGGGCGGGATGGGGCGTCCTTCAGGTTCGTCCTTTCCCTTTCCCCCATAATAGTACCAGGCACAGACCAAGAGAGCTGAACAGATACCTGGATTCGGCAAGCCTCAGCCTCGCTGTGCTAAGAAATTAACTTAAGGAAAACTTTAAAAGGGTCTTTCCCTCTGGCAAATGCCCAATACGTGGCCTTGTTCTGAAGGCAAGCTGCTATTTTTCCACTGCAGCTAATTCCACTTTTATTTAGGAAGATCCCTGCATCGTCTCCACGCCAGTGAGACTATTTTTTTTAATGGCAAGTAACAGAAGGAAAAAAAGGTAGCCAGTGGGGGCTTCCCAGGAGCTTCTCATGCACTTAAGCCAGGGTTCAGGACCAGCGGAACTGAGCACAGCTGCTGGGGGATGTCACCCACACACCCAGACAAGTTTTTTTTTGTTCCTGACTGACAGCAGACAGAATTCAACAGCCAAGGGCTACGGCACGACAAGGTTGCAAGTCTCAGAAAATGATTACAGAGGAACTGAGTGCAGGAATTGATTTGCTTCCCTTCCTGCCAGCCATGCCCCCTCCTGCATCTCCCATCCGCAGGCAGCCAGAGGTGCTCCTGCCCGTCCCGTTTGGTGTTTCTGTGCCAGATCCACAGCCCGGCTTGCAGACGGAGCAGTTCCTATCGACTCCCTGGGAACTCAGGTGCTCCTCTTGCACCACAGGGGATGTCACCGTGCTCGCCGGCCCCACTGCATGTACGTGGAGCAGTGCCACATGTACGTGGAGCAGTGCCACATGT